>CAKNYM010051510.1:341155-385095 GCA_932195095.1 Andricus curvator
CAACCCAAGATAAAACAATTTTTTACCAAAATAGTTCACTTTTGGATAAAAAAAATCAATTTCGAACCAAAAGTAGAATAGTTAAATTTTCAGTTGAAACGATTATTTTTGAATAAAAAAAAACGAATTTTCAATATTTCATTTTTCAATCAAAGAGGTGAATTTTTAACCACTTTAAACAAAAAAAAAACTAATTTTCAATATAATAGTTTACTTTTCAACCAAAAAAATATGAATTCTCAAAAAAAAACAAAAAAAAACATAATAATAGTTGACATTTTAAACGAAAAAGATTTTAATTTTAAATAAAAAAACAGTTGAATTTAACACGAATTTAACACAATAAAATAGTTGAATTTTCAACTCAAAAAGATCAATTTTTAACTCAAAATAGAATAGTTACATTTTCAGTTAGAAAGTTTAGTTTTCAAACAAGGATAAAACGATTTTTCACCAAAATAGTTCACTTTTGAATAAAAAAAATCAATTTCGAACCAAAAGTAGAATATTTAAATTTTCAGTTGAAAAGATTAAATTTTAACAAAACAGAAAAACGAATTTTCAACAAAATAGTTAATTTTTCAACTCAATAAGATGAATTCACAAAAAAAAATGTATTAGCTGATATTTTAGACAAAAAAGATTTTAATTTTAAATAAAAAAAACAGTTGAATTTAACCCGAATTTAACCCCATCAAATAGTTGAAATTTCAACTCAAAAGGATCAATTTTTAACCAAAAATAGAATAGTTAAATTTTCAGTTAGGAAGTTTAGTTTTCAACCCAAGATAAAACAATTTTTTACCAAAATAGTTCACTTTTGAACCAAAAAAAAAGCAATTTCCAACCAAAAGTAGATGAGTTAAATTTTCAGTTCAAAAGATTAGTTTTTAACAGAACAGAAAAACGAATTTTCAACAAAATAGTAAATTTTTCAACCCAAAAAAATGAATTCTCAACAAAAAAATGTAATAGCTGATATTTTAAACAAAGAGACGATTTTTCAGAAAAATAGTTCAATTGTCAACCAAAGAGATGAATCTTCAACCAAAAAATGATTTTTTATCAAAGTGGTTCAACATTCAATTAGTTCAGTTTTCAAAAAAACAAATTCTACCAAAAAGACGAATTTTCAACAAAATAAAAAAATGGAAAAGTTACAGTTTCAGTTAAATTGATTACTTTTCAACCAGAATCTAAATTTTGAAGCAAGAAGATTCATTTTCTACCAAAAAGATGAATTTTCAACAAAATAGTTAATTGTTTGACAAAACAGTACATTCTCAACCGAAGAGATCAATTTTCAAATAAAAAGACGAATTCTGAACAAAAAGTGTAATAGTTGATATGTAAACAAAAAAATGTTCATTTCAGATCAAAAACAGTTGCATTCAACAAAAAAAAACTAATTTAAAAAAAATGGTTGAATCCACAACAAAAACCGATTAATTTCTGAATCTGTGGATTTGAATCAGTTAAAATTTTTACCAATTATTTTTACTGATAAATTAGTAAATTGTACTGATTTATTATTGAAAAAACGTATTCATACCTATAATTCAGTCATTAATTGATATCAGTAAAAAATTTACTGTTTCAAATTTATAGGAAAATAAACAGTTGCATTTTTAATTTAAAAAAATTTAATTTCTACCACAAGAGATGAATTTTCATAACAAAAAGATGATTTTTCGACAAAATAGTTGAATTCAGTCACTATATAATTGATATTAATACAAAGTTTAACTTATTTAAATTTAGGGAGAACCAAACAGGTTCATTTTTAACCAATAAAGATTAAATTTCTATCAAAAGAGATTAATTTTAAAACCAAAAAGACGAATATTGAACAAACTGGTTGATTTTTAAACAAAAAATGAGTTTTCAGTCAAGCAATAACAAACATTTTAACGAAATTGATGAATTTTGAAGCTAAAAATACAAATTTTATACAAAACAGTCGAATTTTCTACCCGAATTTAAATTGAAATGGTTGAATTTTGAAAAGTATAACTGAAAATTTGAAAATGTATAATTTTTAAAGGATTTAAGTTTACTTAAAATAATTGAAATTTGAAAGGGTTTGGGTATGAAAAAGATTTAATATCACAATTCTTGGCGATTAAAATTTTTAAAGTTTTAAATCAAGTTTGATTTAAATAGTAGTAGACATTTTTCATTTTAAAACTTTCCCATTAAAAATTACTTTTTATTTTTTTTTTAAATAAAAATTCAATTTTTAAAGTTCATAATTAAAAATTTGTCCATTTTAAATCGAGACTTTATTTTTTGATTTTAGAAAAATCTGTCTTATCAACATTAATTTTAAATTCTTATTTTTTTCATGTAATAATTTCAAATTCTAGAATATTTCAGGAACTTTGAATTTAAAACATTAAATTTAGTTTTAAGTTTCATATAGTCAAAGCTTCGAATAAAAAATTATTTAAATATAAAAGTTTTCAATTTTCAATTATGTATTCAATTTTGAATGTTTTCATAAGAAATAATACAATTTCTTTGAATATTAAATAGGCCAATTATCAAAATTCTAATCTGAAAATAATCGATTTCGAATGCTCTGAAATAGGAATGATACAATTTCAACAATTTGAAATATTGTCCTTTTTTCAATATTAATTAATATAATTAATAATGTCAAACGCTTTCAATTTGAAATTATTAATTATTAACACTTAAAAAATGTTTAATCTCTTAATATTTGAAAATTTGTTCAATAATGGATTTTTAAATTGTTCATTATATTTTTAATGTTAGGAAATTTATTAAAAATTATTTTAATATTTGTTGTCAAATATTTGCGATTTACAGAAATATTAAACAAATGATTTAATATTCGTTAATGTTCTTCACTTAATTAATAATGATTATGTTTACGATTTATGTAAAACAGATGTTTTAAAAATTAAAAAAAAAGATATTCTAGTGTCAATCTGGTTTAGGAATCTCGTCACTAGAGGTCAGGTTATTCCGATTTCCGGCCCAATTTCTTGGTTGTTTTATCATCTAGTGCTTTTACGTAGTTTCATACATCTATTCAGTTACGTCGGAAACACGAAGTTCTCCGTCGGAAACAAACTACATAAATAACAAACATGAACAAAACCTCAAAAAAATTCTGAAAACACGATTTTGTTTCCAAAGTTACAAAGTTTCTCTCACATACGGAACGAATAAAGTGATACAAAATATTTGGAAAACGTCATGGTTAATATCACGAAAGGGATTTTAGTTCAATGGTGAGTCCTTTAAAATAATATTGTAACCAAATTGTGACCAAACGCCCTGAATTATCAGGAAATGTCCTGATTTTTCGTGCTGTCCTGATTTTTTGTGCTATGGCCTGATTTTTCTTGCCCGAAAACGAAAATTCGCGATTTTTATTGCCTGTGGACAATTCAATTTCAAAAACTTGACAGGTGTGGAATTTTATTAATGTATTTAAAAATAAAGGAAAACATCTAATTGCTTTAAAAATTTGTAAGTTCTGAAAAGTATTTAATGTAATTAACATATTGTGCAGATTGTACTCAATGATTTAAAAAAATGTTGACCTCAAAAAAGTTATTTGAATGATTTATAAACTTAGCGAATGAACATACAATTTTATTTTGTTAAAAATTCAAGAATTTTGTTAAAAACAAAAAAGTCCATCTTTTTGGTTAAAAATTTAACTGTTTTATTGAAAATTCGTCTTTTTAGGTAGAGGATTAATCTTTATGGTTGAAAATCAATCTTTTTGGTAGAAAATTCAACTATTTGGTTCAAAATTAATTTTTTTTTTTAGTGGAGATTCATCTTTATAGTTGAAAGTTAATTTCTTTGGTTAAAAATGTAACTATTTTGTTGCAAATTCAACTTTTATGGTAGAATATTAATCTTCATGGTGCAAAATTCATCTTTTTGGTTGAAAATTTAACTATTTTTCAGTTGAAAATTTGTCTTTTTTGATTGAAAATTAATCTTTTTGGTTAAAGATTCCTCATTTTAGTTGAAAATTCATTCCTTTGGATAAAAATTTAATTATTTGGTTGAAAATTTATCTTTTTTGTTTAAATTCAACTCTTTTTTTGTTTCAAATCAAAACCTTCTCTGATTGAAATATAAATTATTACATTTTTCGTTGAAAATTCAATTACTTAGTTGACAGTGGAACTACTTTGGTAAAAATTATTATTCTTTTGGTTGATGATTCATCATTTTAATTCAAAATCCTTTTTTCTCTTTGGTTGCAAATTTAACTATTTTGTTAAAACTTCATTTTTTTCTGTTAAAAATTATTTTGTTAACTGAAAATATAACTATTCCATTTTTGGTTGAAAGTTTATCTTCTTTAGTCGAAAATTCAACTATTTTCTAATTTTCTTCCAAATTCATTTATTTTGTTGAAGTTCGTATTTTTTGGTCGAAAATGAATCTTTAGGGTGGAAAATTCATTTTTTTGGTGGGAAATTAAACTATTTGGTTCAAAATTCATATTTTCGTATTGAATTCATCTTTATACTTGAAAACTCATTTCTTTGGTTAAAGATGTAACTATTTTGTTGAAAATTTATCTTTTGTGGTACAATATTATTTTTATTTGTTCATGAAAATTCATCTTTTGTGGTAGAACATTCATCTTCTTGGTTAAAATTTATATTTTTTAGTTGAAAATTCGTCTTTTTTTGGGTGAAGTTCCAACTGTTTTTGGTTTCAAATTAAAATCTTTTTTGGTTGAAATAACAACTATTACATTTTTCGTTGAAAATTCAAATACTTAGTTGAAAGTGGAACTATTTTGTTAAAAATGTTTTTTTTAATGATTTATTATCGAAAATTCAGATATTTGGTTCAAAATTCATTTTTTTAAATTGAAGATTCATCATTATAGTTCAAAAATTCATTTCTTTAATTAAAAATTCAACTATTTTGTTGAAAATTATTTTTTTTTTGTTTGATTCATCATTTTAATTCAAAATCCTTTTTTTTCTTTGGTTGCAAATTTAACTATTTTGTTGAAAATTCGTTTTTAATTGGTTGAAAATGCATGCATTTTGTTGAAAATCAATTTCGTCAGTTAAAAATTTAACTATTTTGTTAAAAATTCTTTTTTTTCTGTTAAAAATTATTTTGTTAACTGAAAATATAACTATTCCTTTTTGGTTGAAAATTTATCTTCTTTAGTCGACAATTCAACTATTTTCTAATTTTCTTTCAAATTCATTTATTTTGTTGAAATTCGTATTTTTTGGTCGAAAATGAGTCTTTAGGGTTGAAAATTCATCTTTTTGGTCGGAAATTAAACTATTTGGTTCAAAATTCATATTTTCGTATTGAAGATTCATCTTTATACTTGAAAACTCATTTCTTTGGTTAAAGATGTAACTATTTTGTTGAAAATTTATCTTTCGTGGTTGAATATTATTTTTATTTGTTCATGAAAATTCATCTTTTGTGGTAGAACATTCATCTTCTTGGGGAAAATTTATCTTTTTTAGTTGAAAAATCGTCTTTTTGGTGAAGTTCCAACTGTTTTTGGTTTGAAATTAAAATCTGTTTTTGGTTGAAATAACAACTATTATATTTTTCGTTGAAATTTCAAATACTTAGTTGAAAGTGGAACTATTTGGTTAAAAATTGTTTTTTTTTTTATGATTTATTATCGAAAATTCAGATATTTGGTTCAAAATTAATTTTTTTAAATTGAAGATTCATCATTATAGTTAAAAAATTGATTTCTTTGATTAAAAATTCAACTGTTTTGTTGAAAATTCCTCTTTTGCGGTAGAACATTCATTTTCTTGGTGAAATTCACCTTGTTGGTTGGCAATTCATTTCTTTGGTGGAAAATTGAACTTTTTTGTTGAAAATTCTTGTTTTTTATGGTTAAAAACTGATTTTCTTAACTGTAAATATAACTATTCCACTTTAGGTTGCAAATTTATATTTTATAGTTGCAAATTCGTCTTGTTTGATTGAAAATGAATCTTCTTTGTTGAAAATTCATTTTTTTGTTTAAAAATTCCTCATTTTAGTTGAAAATTAATTTCTTTGGTTAAAAGATTAAATATTTGGTTCAAAATGTATGTATTTTTTTTAATTCATGTTTTTGGTAGAAAATTAATCTTGTTGGTTGAAAATGTATCTTTTTGGTAGAAAATTAATCTTTTTGGTTGAAGATTAATTTCTTTGGTTGAAAATTCAACCTGAAAGAAAAATTTATAATTGTCTGGCAAAATGAAAAATTGTTCAGGGAAAAGTCAGGGAAAGTTAGGATTTTCGAAATTGGTATTTCATAGCATCCCTGTTTTTTTAAAAACGTGCGTTAAGTTAAATTGTATTAAGGGTGGCGAAAATTAGTGACTGAAGGGGGTGAGAATTGGGATGTCCTGATTTTCCTATCAAGTCATCTGGTAACCCTAATTAAAAATAAACAAAATAATTATAAAAGTAATCACTATAATTATGCAAAGATTACAAAAGGCCTTAAGATACGTTTGATTTACAAAATAACTAAATCTATAATCTAATATCTTTGTATTAACAACATTTCATTACTTTCATTCCACGTATTCCAAATCATCGGGAATGTGAAAATGTTTATTAAGGAACTCTTCCGAGATGTCGAATTTATTTTTGCACCAACTCTGAATAGCGAAGATATTGTCTGTCCAGGTGTTCGCAGCGTCTTTGTACAACTAAAAGAATTGGTCATATTACACATTTTCGGGTTTAAAAAAGGCTGCTTCTAAACCTACGCTAATGTGAACTGTTCTCCCAAAACTAAAACTATGCGAAGTTTCAAATCTGAATTGTTCAAAATTGTACAATTTTGAATTAATATCCTTTATAGTTAAATAATTTTAAAGTAGAAAAGGTTAAAATTGAAATAATGTCATGCTTACAAAATTCAGAACTATTTGGTTCTAGTTTAAATAATAATTTAATCCTCTAAAATAATCTATTTTTCCGGTTATAAGTATCAAATCTTGTCTTACTAGAAAAAGGAATAAAACCCATTTAACATAATTATAAGGTTTTCCTACGCGTTAATATTAATTAATTATGTGTAATGTAATATATTTATATATCTAATATATTTTTTTAATTTATGTTATTTTATATAAATATGTCTTTGGTTAATTATTTTTGGTATTCTACTTGCTAAATAATTTTTAGACATAATTTGTCATGTCTTTGGTATTAGCGATGAATTAATTATTAATGATTGAAGAGTAATTACGAAAAACTATTTTTAATCTATTATGACAGTTTAATTTTTAATTGAATGTGTTTATAGCATAGTTAATATAACATTCACTTAGTATTAAAATAAATACTTTTTTTGACAGTTTTTTTGCAATAACTCCTTAATAATTAATCGATAAAATTAATCACGCATACCCTAGAAATTAAAAACTATATCTAAATTTTTTGTTCCAAATTTTCAAAAATAAAAATTTCTCAAATCTCTAAAACTTTTAAATTATTTTTGAATCTTTTCAGAACGGACTAAAATTGACATAAATTGTTCATAATTAAACAATTTCTAATTAAAAGCCTTAATAATTTAAAAAAAAATTAATTGGAAACATTTAAAGGATAATTTTATTGCAATGCAACTTTATAAATTAGAGCATATCAAATTAACGCAGCGTATACAATTCAGGTATTAATAATTATTTTAAATTTGAATCGCTCAAGCTTGTATGTTTTTAGTTTTGAATTTGTAGTAGTAAAAGTGTTTTTGAGGGCCTCGAAATAAATTGTTCAATTTAGATGGTTTCTGCTTTGTAATTGTATAATTTTGAATCCTTTTCGTTCGGAAATTTCGTTCGCTTTAAGTTGTAAAAGAATTTTTAACGGAAATGTTTAATTATATTTTGTTACAAATTTCAAGCTTTTGGAAACTCCAAATTAAAACGCTTTAAAATTTGAAACCATGAGTTAACTTTTCAAAATTTTAAGAACACTTTCAAGTTTGGAAGTGTTAAAATTGGAAGTATTTTGTAACAGAGTGTCTACCCTACCTGGAAAACCTGGAATTATCAGGTAATTTTTAAATACCTGGTAAAACCAGGAAATGTGAGGAAATTTTTTTTTAAGTCAGGAAATTTTTTCGTGAAAATATAAAAATATTTCGTGAAAACAATGGTTCTTCATTTGTACAAGTAGCTTTATAATGCTATATTCAACTGTTTTGTTGAAATTTCTTTTTTTTTCGTTTTAAATTAATTTTTTAAGGAAATAAATGGTATTCTATTTTTTGTTGAAAATTGATTGATTTTAATTGAAAATTCAAGTATCTGATTGAAAATTCGTTCTTTTTGGTAGAAAATTAATCTTTTTTGGTTCAAATATCAACTATAACATTTGTCATTCAGGAATCATCATTTTTGAAATGAAAATTTAATTACTTGATTGAAAGTTTTAAACTCTTTTGTTGAAAATTACTTGTTGTTGTTGAAGATTCATCATTTTCATTGAAAAATTAGCTTTTTTGTTCAAAGTTCGTTTTTTCTTTGCCTGAAAATTAATTTTTTCTAACTTTGTTTAAAAGTCAACTATTGCAGTTAAATATTCGTCATTTTAGTTGAAAATAAAACTACTTGGTTGAAAGTTGAACTGTTTTGTTAAAAATTGATCTTTTTAGTTTAAAAAAACTATTCCAGTTGAAGATTTCATCATTTCAGTAGAAAATTCATTATTTTGGTTGAATTTTTTTCATTAATTTTTTAACTGAAAATTTAATTACTCTATTTTCGCCTGAAAATTGATATTTTTTAGTTTAAAATTCAACTATTTGGTTAAAAATTTGTATTTTTTAGTTGAAAATTCAACTGCTACGTTGAAAATTCATGTATTTTGTTGAAAAATCGTCTTTTCTTGGTAGAAAATTAATCTTTTTGTTTGAAAATTCGTCTTCTTGGTTAAAAATGCAAGTATTCCAGTTGAATGTTTATCATTTTTGTTGAAAATAAAAGTACTTTGTTTAAAAGTTTAAGTCTTTTGTTAAAAATTCATCTTTAGTTAAAAATATCTATTCCAGTTGTAGATTCATCATTTCAGCTGAAAATTCATCATTTTGATTGAAATTTTTTTTTGTGTGGAGAATTAATTTTCTTAATTGTAAATTTAATTATTCCATTTTTAGGTGAAAATTGATATTTTTTAATTCAAAAATCATTTATTTTTTGATAAATCGTCTTTTCTTGGTAGAAAATTAATCTTCTTCTTTGAAAATTTATCTTTTTGTTTAAAAATTGAAGTATTCCAGTTAAATATTGATAATTTTAGTTCAGAATAAAACTAATTAGTTGAAAGTTAAACTCTTTTGTTAAAAACTTATCTTTTTGGTTTAAAATGTCTATTCCAGTTCAAGATTCATCATTTCAGTTGAAAATTTGTTTTTTTGCTAGAAAATTAATTTTTTTAACTGAAAATTTAATTATTCCATTTTTGCTTGAAAACTGACTTTTTTACTTAAAAATTTGACTATTTGGTTGAAAATGGATCTTTTTTAGTTGAAAATTCAACTATATCGTTGAGAATTTTGTATTTTGTTAAAAAATTGCCTTCTTTGGTAGAAAATTAATCTTTTTAGTCGAAAATTCAACTATTTGGTCAAAAATTAATTTATCTTGTTGAAAATCCAATATTTTTACTTGAAAAGTTAGGAATTTGAAACGGCTTAAATAGAATTCAATATAACCTACATAAATTTTACCTAAATATGCATTGAATTTCAAGAATAAGAAGATAAAAAAAAATTTGTTTGAATTATTATTCAAATTCATGGACTTTAGAGACAAATTTCAGAAATGATTAATAATGTTTTTAGTATTATTTAATTATTTAATTAATCGATGGCGCTAATCTATTGAAGAATATCTTGTAATATAATTTGTCAAAGCTTTCTAAATTAAACTTATTAAATCAATCCCTAGAAACTGAAAAAACGTTATTTAGAATAATCTCGCGAAACAGTATACATATTCCGAGTCAATTGTTTTAAAAAATGCGAAATATTTTAATGGCTCGCGTAGGTATAGTTTTATGAAGTCGCTTCATTTTAGCGTAGGTTTAGCCAGTCTGTTTAAAAAATACGATTGAACTATTTATTTCAGCTAATCATATTTACCTCTGATGTATCAGCTAATTTAGCAATCTCATCTGGATTTATGTCACTAAATTTTCCAACCTGACCATGAAGTTCAGTCTCTCTTCTTTTGAATTCTTCGATTTCCTTCAGTATCATCTGTTTTTCCTCGCTTTCCTCTTTCCCCGCCTAGAATTCAATCAATCAGTTATTGATTGAAAAAAGGACATTTAGTTACTAGTTTGATAAATAATAATGACAATATTCTAAATAGAAACAATGATACCAACAGAGAAATATTCTAGCTAATAAAAAATTTGCCTTTTCTTTTTCACATTCTTCTTTAAGTTTACTGATCTTGAATTCTGCTTCCACGATCCTTTTATTCGCTTCTGAAATCCGGTTTTCCAAGGAGGTGATCTTTTCTCTATATTATAAACAAACCAACACAATTCAGACAAATGTATCCCACAAGAAACAAGAAATAATGCATAGAAAATTAATTACCCTGGAAAGGCCCAAAAATAAATCGAGGTCCCAATTTTGTCAGTACGAACGAGTCCATCGTCGATTAAGTTTTGCAAAACGTCCTTCACAGATTGTGCAACAATTCCTTTTTCTTTGGGAGCAATTTTCTCCAGTTCTTTCAAAGTGAAAAATTCCCTTTTTTCGTAGAATAATTGAAGCATTCTTGCTCGCTTCTCATCCAAGGATACTCCCTTGCGCTTCGACATTTTTATCTTAAATAAAAAGAAACAAAAATTATTGATTTAGGAGAAGTGATATTCTTATCCAAATTCTTTCTTTTATTTTCAGTGATGAAGCTATGAAACAATTGATCTTGGATCTGGATGAGAAACAGACTTTAGGCCAAAAATTTATTATTCAAGACTTGGACGAGAGACACTTATTCATTTCTGCCGAAATTCTGGAAGCTTTGAGAGGAAAAATTGAAGATCTCGGTGGTGAAATTTCAGTTCCAACGGGGGAGAAGACTAATTAAATTTGCATTCGAAAGGATTAAAAAGATTCTGTGAAAATGGCAAATCGAGAATCGGGTAGGATCAAGGATGCGTATCAGAAAAGAGTTCTTGATGATGCATCTCGAAGACGAAGGCAGAAAAAAGCTCTCGAGGCTTTAGAGCAGGACAATTTTCACGAAGATCCTCATGCTGATCTTGGTAAATCACTAATAATTCTCTTCATTTAATCGGGGTTGCTACAGGTCAGGGAATTCTGGAAAGTTAGGGAAAGTCAGGGATAACTTGAAAGAATCAGAGGATTGTAATTTTTCTGAAATTTGCAACCCCTGGCCACAAAATCTTACTAAGATTTTATAAACTTAGGGAAACAACATTACATACATATAAATTCTGTTAATTAAGTAAACGTGGAACCTTAATGAAATTAGAAAAGAAAATGTGTTAATAAGAAGGAAGTCTTACGAACGTATAATTTTTTTGGTTTAGAATTCATCTTGTGGTTGCAAATTTTATTATTCTATTGAAAATTTAACAATTTTGGTAAAAAGTCATTCTTTTTGGTAGAAAATTCGTCTTTTTGGCTTGAAAATTAATTTTTTTAACTGAAAATTTAACTATTCCATTTTTGGTTGAAAATATATATTTTTTTTTTAGTTAAAGTTTAAGTATTTCGTTGAAAATTCAATTATTCTTGTAGAAAATTCAACTATTTCATTAAAAATTAATTTTGTTGTTGAATATTCAACTTTTTTTGTAGAAATTTTACTTTTCTGTTTGAAAAGTCAAGTATTTCGTTCATGATACAACTATTGTGTTGAAAATTCAACTTTTTGGTCGAAAATTTATGCATTTTGTTGAAAATTCTTTTTATTTCGGTTAAAAGTTAATTTTTTAACTGAAAATGTAACTATTCCATTTTTGCTTGCAAATTTATCTTTTTAGTTGAGAATTCATATCTCTTGTTCAAAACTCGTCTTTTTCAGGTTGTAAATTCAATTTTTTGGTAGAAAAATATTTTATTTGGGCATTAAAATTCAACACTTTTGATGGAAATTAACTTTTTTGTTAAATATTCCTATTTTCGTGTTAAGGAGCTCTTCTTTTTGCAAAAAAAATTTTTTTTTGTTGTCTTGAAAATTCCACATTTTTGATGATTTTTTTTCTTCATTGACTGAAAAGTCTTCCTTGGTTGAAAATTCAACTATTTTATTGAAATTTCCATTTTTTGGTTAAGAATAAATATTTTTGGTTAAAAATGGATTTGTTTGAGTTGAAAACTCGACTGTCTCGAATGTCTTTTTGGCTCGAAATTTCAACAGTTTAGTAGAAAAGTCTTAGCTTGAAAATTTAACTATTCCACGTTTGGTTGAAAAGTTATCTTTTTTAGTTGAAAGTTCAAGTATCTGGTTGAAAATTCAATTATTCTGTTAGAAAATTCAACTACTTGATTGAAAATAAACTTTTTTGTTGAAAATTCAACTTTTTTCTAGAAATTTCGCCTTTTCTGGTTGAAAAGTCAAGTCTTTGGTGGAGTGTACAAATATTGTGTTTGAAATTCCAATATTTGGTTAAAAAATGCGTTTTGTTAAAAATTCGTCGTTTTGGATAGAAAATTAATCTTTTTGGTTGAAAATTCAACCATTTCTTTAAAAATTCATTTTTTTTTTTGAAGATTCAATATTTAGGTTAAAAATTCAAATATTTTGTTGAACGTTTTTTTTTGGGTTAAAAATTAATTTTTTTAACTGAAAATGTACTATTCCATTTTTGCTTGGAAATTTATCTTTATAGTTTAAAATTCATTTACTATTTTTATAACTCGTATTTTTTGAGTGAAAACTCAACTTTTTTTTATAGAAAATTAGTTTTTTTTGTCATTAAAATCCAACACTTTTGATGGAAATTAACTTTTTTGTTAAATATTCCTATTTTCGTGTTAATAAACTCTTCTTGTTGCAGAAAATTCTTTTTTTTTTTGTCTTAAAAATTCAACATTTTGGATCATTTTTTTCCTTATTGACTGAAAATTCTTTCTTGGTTGATAATTAAAATATTTTGTTGAAAATTCCTTTTGTGATTGAAAATTAATTTTTTTAACTGAAAATTTAATTATTCTATTTTTGGTTAAAAAATGATTTTTTTTAGTTAAAAAGTCAACTATTTCGTTGAAGTTCAAGTATTTTGTTGAGAATTCTTTGGTTGAAAATGTAACTATTTGATTTTTTTTGTTCAAAATATTTTTTTTTACTACTTCATGTATTTTGTTGAAAATTTGTCTTTCTTGGTAGAAAATCAATCTTTTTGGTTGAAAAATCAACTATTTGGTTAAAAATTCATTTCTAAAATTCTGTGCGGCCTTCGTCACTAAAAGCCTTTAAAATAAATTTAGTAAATTTGTTTTTATACCAAAACGAAAAATTTATAACCGTCGAGGAAAAAAATGGTCAGGGAAAGTTAGGGAATTTCGATATTGGAATTTTGTAGAAAATCTGCTTCAATAATAATTCTGAATTTTGTAATATAATGAAATTGCAAATTATTTTTCAGTGATGAGCAAAAAAGCACCGAAATTTCAAGAAACCCTGGAAAGTAGAAATGTAAGTCGGAAGAAGAAAACTCGATCTGCTGATTATTATAAACAAAGATTTCGCAAAACCTTTACTCAGTTAGTGGAAGAAGATTTAAACTACAATCCGACACCACCGAATTATTCTTCTGCTCAAGCTACACCATCCAAGTTTCCCGAGAGACATTTTTGTGCTGTTTGTGGCTTTCCTAGTAGTTATACCTGTATTCCATGTGGAGCGAGATATTGCAGCACAAAATGTCTAGGAACACATCTTGATACAAGATGCCTGAAATGGACGGCTTAGTTTTGTACCCGATGTGAGGAATGTTTTGTATTTTATTTTAAGACGATTTATGATAAGCGTTGTATTAAACTATTCGAACTGAGTTCATAATGTAAATATTTGCCTTATGTATTGTAAACCTAGTGGAAATTTCTAATTTTAAATAAAAAATAAAATCGATGCAGGTTTAGAATTCTATATTTCTGTCAGAATCCTTCAGTCTGATTTAAATTATTATAAACTATAACCAGAGTGGCTGAAGGACAAAGAAATCCTGGAAGTTAGGAAATATTAAATTTTTGAAAAAAAAATGCAAGTCATGGAATTTCTGTAAGAAGCAAGTAACTGTAATGAATAATCAGGACTGCCACAAGTCACTTTTAGTAAATTTATTTTGAAAAATTGTAGGGTATTTAAAAATATTTCAAGGAATTGTAATAAATATAAATAATTTAAGAGTATTCCGAAGGATTTAAAAGATTTTAAGGTATTTTAAAAAATTCGCGAGGAATTTTCAAGACATTTAAATAATTTCGAGCAATTTCAAAATATTCCAAGGAATTTCTAAGAGCTTTAAAAAGTTGTAACGGATTTCAAAGGATTTGAAGTATTTTAGTGAATTTTAAATTGATTTTAATAATTCAAAGGGATATCAAAGGGTTTGAATAATTTCAGGGTATTTGCAAGCAGCCTGAAAAAATTTCAAGGGATTTTGAAGGATTTAAAATATCTTAGGGTATTTTTAATATATTTCAATAATTTGAAGCAATGTCAAAAGATTTTAAACATTTTATGGTATTTTTAAAACTTTGAAGGAATTCTCAAGAGGCTTTAAAAGTTTCAGAGTATTTCAAAAGATTTTAAATATTTTATGGTATTATTAATAAATTTCAGTAATTTGAAGTGACTCTCAAGAATTTTAAGGTATTTTTAAAAATTCCAAGGAATTTTCAAGAGATTTAAATAATTTCGAGGAATTTCAAAATAATCCAAAACGTTCTAAATATTTTCAGCTATTTTTAGAAAGGCCAAGAAATTTTCAAAAACTTAAAAAAATGTCAAGGTGTTTCCAAAGATTTTAAAGGAGTTGAAATATTTTAGGATATTTCAAATGATTTGAAGTATTTTAGGAAATTTTCAATTGATTTTGGTAATATGAAGGGATTTCAAGGGGTTTGAAACATTTGAGGGTATTTAAAAAAAATTCCAAGAATTTCAAAAGATATGAAATAATTTTACAGAAACTAAAAGCTTTCAAGATATTTTAAAAGATTTCGCGGGATTTTATTAGATTTCCGATTTCAATGATTTTAAGGGGGTTTAAATCTCTCAAGGTATTAAAAAAAAATGTTCAGGATTTTAGGAAATATCAGATTTCATAAAATTTCACGGGATTTCGTAGGGTTTTCAAACTCAGCTTGAATTTACAAAAATTGAGGGATTCCTAAAAATTTTCAGGTGATTTCAATAATTTGAAGGGATTTGGAAGAATTTTACAGAATTTGTGTATTTTTTAAAATTGCAAGGGATTTATTTTCAAGAGTTTAAAAAAATTCCAAAGGATTTCAAAAGATTTTGAAGTATTTTTAAACATTCCAATGAATTTTGAAGGTCTTAATAAATGTCAAGGGATTTCAAAGGATTTAAAATATTTCAGGGAATTTTAAGGGATTTCAAGGAATTTCTAATTTATTTCAATAGTTTAAAGGGTATTTTTTAAGATTGGAAGACAAGTTCAAAAAATTTTAAAAATGTCAAAGAATTTCTGCGGATTTTAAGGGATATTAAAAAGCTCTCACGGTATTTTAATAAATTTTCCATGATTTCGGGAAATATCATCAGATTACATAAAATTTCACGGGATTTTATAATACATATTATAATGTATTTCAAAGAATTTATTCACAAGAACCCGGGAATTTCGTAGGGTTTCAAAGATTTGAAGAGATTTTTCAAATATAGTTTTGCAATTTTTTTGGATTCTCTTGAATGTTTTTAATTCACTTGAATTCTTCTAAGTTTACTGAATTCAGTGGTTTAAAAAAAAAGTTTTTTTTAATTCGTCTTAAAGTCTTTTAAACTCAGCTTGAATTCACAGAAATTGAGGGATTTCGTGAAATTTCGAAGATTTTGAAATATGTCAAGATATTTGCAAATATTTTGAAGGATTTTAAAGATTTTAGGATATTTTTAAAGATTCTTAAAAATATTTAATTGACTTCAATAATTGGAAGGGATTTCAACGAATTTTACAGATTTTAGGGTATTTTTTTTAATTCCAAGGAATTTTCAAAGGCTTAAAAAATTCCACAGGATTTCGAAAGATTTGAAATATTTGAGGGAATTTAAAAATATTACAAAGAATTTTTTATAGATTTCAGTAATTTAAAGAATACTTTATAAAATACCGAGACATTTTCAAGATATTTAAAAAAACGTCAATGGATTTCCAACGATTTTAAGGGATATTTACAAAGCTATCACGGTATTTTAATAAATTTTCCATGATTTTAGGAAATACCATCAGATTTCATCAAATTTTACGGAATTTTATAGTACTTTGATGAATTTCTAAGAATTTATTTAAGGAAGTGAGGGATTTCGCAACGTTCCAAAGAACTAAACAGATTTTCAAATATTTTTTGCAATTCATTTGGATTCTCTTGAATTTTTTTAATTCACTTGAATTCTTCTAAATTCACTCAATTAAATGGATATTTTAGTTTTTGTTTAATTCATCCTGAAGCGTCTTACACTTTCCTTGAATTTTTAGGCATTTAATTCAATTTTCTTGAATTCCCTTGAATTATTCTAAATTCATTTCAAACTTACTGAATTCAATTAATTTTTTCATACTTAAGAATTGTTTTCAATTCATTTAAATTTTTGTATTCGCCTTGAATTTCTATAAGTTTCATCAAATTTATTTAAATTTATTTTTTTTAATATTAAATAAAAAATTGTTTTATTCCATTTATAAAAGATCATAATATATTAAAAATGTTACAAGATCAAAATTTTGTTCTTTAAATATTGGCCGTGGCTACAAGCACCGAAATTTCCGTACAAATAGCCAAATTTTTGTGATATACCGAAATATTAATGGTCAGGGAAAATGAGAAATTAGTCAGGGAATTTTAAAAACGAAATTTTTCGGCCACACAACGTTTAAGAAATATTTTGCCCTAAAAATATTCCGTACAAGGATAAACAATAAATAATTTTTATAACGTGCACGTTTTTTAAAATATTTCAAACAGGGTGGCGATTCGGATTAAGACAACGAATCTTCAACTAAAATAGTTCAATGTTCAACAACAAAAAATTAATATTTACTAAAAAAGATAAATTATCAATCAAAACTTAAATAGTTAAATTTTAAGTGCAAAAGATTAATGTTCCACCGAACAGAATAATTTTCAACTAAAACTATGGAATATTCAATTGGAATAAGTTAAATTTTCAGTTAAAAAAATTACTTTCCACAAAAAAACTAACTTTAAAAAAAATACTTACATTTCAAACAAAGTGATGAATTTTCCACTAAAATGATGAATCTTAGACTAGAATAGTTGAATTTTTGACCAGAGATGAATTTTCAACCAGATGATTAATTTCTACAAAAAAAAAATTTTCAACTAAAAAAGATCATTTTTGAAACAAAAATTGAATAATTAAATTTTTAGTCAAAAAATGAATGTTCAACCAGAGATAAATTTTTAACTAAAATTATGGAATATTCAAATGGAATAATAGTTACATCTTCAGTTCGAATAAATAACAATTTTCAACCAAAAAAGAAATAAATTTTCAACAAAATAGTTAAATTTTCGGTAAAAAAATTCCTTTTCATCCAAAGAAAAGAGAAGTTTTCAATCAAATAGCTCATATTTGAACCAAAGAAATGAATTTTTAATTAAAATGATGAATCTTCAACCAAAAAAATTAATTTTTAACAACAGAGTTTTACTTTCAAACAAGTAATTTTATTTCCATCAAAAGATGAATTTTCAATTCAAAAATACAAATTTCCATCCAAATTGCTGAAATTTGAACAAGAAAAGATCAATTTTCAACCATGAAGAATCATTTTCTACAAAAAAGGCGAATTTTTCACAAAGTACATACACTTTCAAACAACTAATTTAATTTCTAAATAAAAAATGCCAATTTTCAACCAAACAGTTTAATTTTCATCCAAAAACGATACATTTTCAACCAAAAATAGAATGGTTACATTTTCTGTTAAAAATATCATTCTTAAGAAACAAAAAAACGGATTTTCAGCAAAATAGTTTAATTTTCTACTGGGATAGTTAAATTTTTAGTTTAAAAAAATGATTTTCAACAAAGTAGTTACATTTTCAACCAGAGATGAATTTTCAATTAAAATTATGAATCTTCAACCAGAAAAAATCATTATTAACAAAAGAGTTTAACTTTCAACCAAGTAGTTGAATTTTTAACTATAGAAAGATTAATTCGCAACGAACAATGTACAAAAAATTCTATTATAATTCAGCAATATTTCTTCTTTGATGAATACTACTTCTACTCTAAAAACTACTTGAAGTACTTTTTTTATCTAAAATTTGGAAGAGAGAAATTTCAAATTGTGACAAATTCTGACTTGGAACAGGGATTCTTTTAAATTCCTTCCTTCTAAATCCGAATTATAATTCTTTTAAAAATTTCCTCTTCCATGTCAAAAATTCCATGTTCCAAGTGAAATTATATTTCCTTACGGAAACTCCCTGTCCTAAAAAAAAATCGATACTATTTTCTAATATTCCCTGTTCCAAGTCATGATAAATAAGGAGTAAGCGAATAAAACGTGATAAATCCATTTTCTGAAAAAATTGAGAAAATGATTGTTTCTGTATGTTTGAAATATCATCAATTCAGTTATTAAACTTAAGTCAGCGAAAACAATCTCACAGAGCAAAAAATTGCAAAGGGGTTTTCTTATAATGGAAAATAATAAAAATTTAATAATAAATTATGATTTAATTAGAGTAAACTGGGATAATCTGAAAAATCTACGTCTGTAGATTAGGGTGGTCCAAAAATGCATTGGAATTTTTTTTTCGAATTTTCATGAATAACGCCCGGAAATTTGTTCGAATCCATACAAAAATAAATCCATTAAAAAAAACGATATTTAGAGGTGGCGCAAGCCCTATGAAGTTTAACACTTATTTCCCATAAGAAAAAAGACGCTTTTGTAAATTTTATTAAGACTCCTCAATATTAGCTGAATCCAGCTGAAACTCAACATTTCTGATCACAGTTAGCCATATATTACGAATAAAATATTACTTTCCAAATATCACCCCCATAAGTCTGTTTTATGGGGTCCCAAAAAAAACCCATAAGTGAAAAAATGGGTTTCGCTAGTTTTTGGCGCTAATTATAATTTTTTTGTGGTTTTTGTAATTCAAATTGTTTCTGATACATAAAACACTACTTTATACTGATAATTAGATATTTAAATAATTGTTTAAACAATGTATTATTGTTTTTAGCAATTTTCTCTTAGAATGGAGATAGAAATTCGCGGTTTTTTTACAAATTTTCCACTTTTTGTCCAATTTTCAATTAAAGAGATGTAATAGATCATTTATTTTAGCAAACATAATTGTTTAAACAATTTATTATTATTGCTGATAATATTATCTTTGAATAATGCTAGAAATAACGTTTTTTTCTGAAATTTTCAACTTTTTGTTCACTTTTTACTTGGAGTGAGTTAATATTTAATTTAATATAGCAAAAATAATTGTTTTAACAAATTATTATTGTCTATAGCTATCTTCTTCTATATTAATACTAGATAGTTGCGGTTTTTTTCTGGATTTTTAAACTTTTGTCCATTTTTCAATTAGAGTAAACTAATAATTAATTCAAGTTAACAAAAATAATTGTTTGAACAATTTATTATTATTGTTAATAATATACTCTTTGCTTAATGGTAGAAAGTTGCGGTTTTTTTCTGAAACCTTGAATTATTTGTCTATTTTTCACTTGGAGTGACTTAATAGTTATTTAAGTTGAGCAACAATAATTGTTTACACGAATTATTATTGTTAATAACTATATTCATATATATTAATGCCAGATACTTGCGTTTCACTTAGTTTGGTAATAATTAATGCAAGTTGATACAAATAGTTGTTTAAACAATTTATTATTGTTTATAACTATTTTCTCTTAGATAAGAGCTAGAAAGTTGCGGTTTCTTCTGAAATGTTTAACTTTGCTTTACCTTTTTAGTTATGAACAAAATGACAAATAACAATTAGAGAGAAACCCATTTTAAACAATCTCTTTCTTTTTCGTGGATATATTTTGCTGGAGGGGGGGGGGGGCTGATATCTTGTGTAAGATAGCTTTTTCATTTAAATTAATTTTTTTAAACATTGGGAAAAGATAACAATAATTCACTTAAAACAGTAAAATACTATTTAAAAAATTATTCTTGTTGAGGTTCACTTATTATTTGTTCATAACTAAAAAGTCAAAGAAAAACTAAAGATTTCAGAAAAAAGCGACTTTCAAGCATTACTCTAAGAGAATATAGTTATAAACCATAATCGATTGTTTAAATAAGCATGTTTGTCAACTTGCATTCATTATTACCTCACTAAGTGAAAAGTGGACATAAAGTTTAAGAGTTCAGAAAAAAACCGCAAGTTTTTAGGATTTATCTAAGAGAAGATAGTTAGAAACAATTATAAATTGTTTAAATAATTATGTTTGTTAACTTTCATTATTTATTACCTTACTAAGTAGAAAGTGGGTAAAAAGTTAAACATTTCAGAAGAAACCGCAACTATATTACAATAAGGAAGAAGAAGATAGTTATAAACAGTAATAATTTATTTCAATCATTATTTTTATTAAATTGAATTAATTATTAACGCACCCTATGTGAAAAGTAGACAAATAGTTGTAAATTTTAGAAAAAACGCAACTTTCTAGCATTATTCAAATTGAATATTAATAATAATAATAAATTGTTTAAACAATTAATTTTTTTAACTTTAATTCATTATTTAACTCACTTTAATTGAAAATTGGACAAGTGGAAAATTTTTGAAAAAACTGCAATTTTCTAGCATTATTCTACGAGAATGTTATTAACAATAATAATAAATTGTTTAAACAATTATGTTTGTTAGTATTAATGTATTAATTATATATATAGTATAATAGTATTAATTAATCTCTAATTGAAACCTGGACAAAAAGTTGAAAATTTTTGAAAAAACCGCGACTGTCTATCTCCATTCGAAAAGAAAATTGCTAAAATCAATAATGAATTGTTTAAACAATTTATTTAAACATCTAATTATCAGTATAAAGTATTGTTTTATATAATATAAACAATTTGCATTTTAAAACACTCATAAAAATCATAATTAGCGCCAAAAACTCGCAAAACCCATTTTTTCACTTATGGGGTTTTTTTTGGGACCCTATAAAACAGACTTATGGGGGTGATATTTGAAAAGTAATATTTTATTCGTATTCTATGGCTAATTGTGAAGAGAAATGTTGAGTTTCAACTCGATTCAGCTAATACTGAGGATTCTGAATAAAATGTACAAAAACGTCTTTTTTTCTTATGGGTAATACGTGTTGAACTTCATGGGGCTTGCGCGATACCTCTAAATATAATCTTTTTTTCAAAAAAAAATAAATAAATAAATAAAATGGACTTATTTTTGTGTGGATTCGAACAAATTTCCGGGCGTTTTCATAAAAATTCGAGAAAAAAATTGTTGGGCCATCCTACTGTATAGATAAAGTAGAAATCACTTTTTTAAATTGACCGCAGTTATTAAAATAACAAAAACTTCCATTTTTCTGCGATCAGAAGTAAATTCCCAGGTTTTTAATTGAATTCCCGATTTTTCCCCGGTCCATTCCCGGTCAAATCGCCACCCTGTTAAAGATAAATTTCTGTAAGAGTTAGTGTTTTTTTAGGTTACAATCGCTCTTTTTAATTTTTATGTCGGCAAAAAAATCAAAATTCATTTTTTGTCTGGAAAAAGTAATTTTTTTACAGAAATTCATCTTATAAAACATGAAATATCTTATTCATATATTCTTACATTCTTATTATATATCTTACATTATTGTTTACCTTCACAAAATGACCTCTAGCTTTTTATGAACAAGTACTTTCATTTGTACGTAACTTAGTTTACATATGATAATTAACTCAAAATAATTCTGTCAACATTAGCTTAATTGAAGTTAAATTTACTGCGCAATACAGAAAATCACAGAAAAGATCGCGAGTGAAAGCTAACAAAGTGCATTTTAATTAGATTTTAATAACAACAAAAGACTTACCAAACAATTGGAGCTTCTCCCGAATTTTTGTGAAAGTTCACACAAATCAAGGATTAGTGTCTCTTGAAAATCTCGTTTTTGTTATGTTATTCACTTAACAAAGTGCACAAAGATCACCAAGTTTCCGAAAGTTTGCTTCATCCGACGATTTGACAACCAACCATGTGCCAGATTAACGGATTGGCGTTTAAATGGCGCGAAAAGATGAAACGTTCTTTTTGAATTTTCGATTACTTTCGATTATTTCCCAGCGCACTCTACACAGGACAACAAAAAACAAAGATGATCACTCAACACCTACACAGGTGTAAATTATAAATGCAGATAAGAATTACTCAAATTCTAAAATGGAACGTAAATAGTCTGATTTTAATCACGTCGAAAATCTCAGTTTTAGCAATAAATTAGTGATGTTCCTTCGTTTCTGCAAGTTGATTTATCAATTTATGAAAAGTAAGTGATAGTAAAATTCGTGGAAAAGATTTGAACGTATCGTAACTTTAAAATAAAGATAATAGACAGGTTATGTAATTTTAAATTGCGGTAAAAAATGATAAAAGTGTGTTAACAAACTAACTGACTGTTTTTGAGGTTATTAAAACAATAATATTGTGTTTAACTCGTTTTTGAATATTGTTTACCAGAGAAGAGTTTAATCTACATATTAATCCTAATCCAGACGCGCAGTTAATTTTTTCTAATGTGCTGTCAGATCGTTAGTATCGAGAGATGAATCATATGATTACGTGACTTTTGAATTACGCACTCGTTGACAGGTGCTGCCATCTTTAGAATCAGAATTGGCGCGCTTATTCAAATAATTTTTAGTTAATTTATTATTACACCATCACTAATGATTTAAATGGAACAAAATTGATCAATTATGTTCAATACTGATCTCATTATTATCATCAATCATAAATGATAAGGACTAAATGTATTTGTTGCAATTTTTTGTTAATTTTTTAACATCTCTGAAGCTGGCAGAATATGGCGTAGCAGACGACAGAGAAATTGGATAGAATTCGATTAATCAAATCAAAATGGCCGGCCACAAAGTGTTAATTTCACTTTACAGTGTCACATGCAGTCACATGCGCAGGAGATAAACATTGTGTTGTTTGTTTTCTCTACATTTTTGACGTTCTTATTAAGAATATAAACAATGTAGGAGCATAGAATTCGCCTTTTTTTAATTTTGAGTCTCCTACAAAATGTAGGTTTGCCTTATTTATTACAGGTTTTTAAGAAAGAAAACTTAAATTTTTAATCGAGACAAAATGAAGAGTGCTAAAATTGAGGAATGTGTGGCTTTCCAAGACAAATTACCGGAAGGCACGTCATTTTTGGAGTCTCAAGTCGCGGGACATCCTTTTGACACGAAAAAAAATACAATTGGTGAGTGAGATGTTTTACTTTGATTAATTATGTTGTAGTTTTTTCCGGCAGCTTAAAATATTAAGAGCGTGTAGGCCTTTTCCAGGGGTTTTCATGTGTTTATTTAAATATTCGCCAACATGTTTCGACTCGGATCTGCAATTTATAAAATTAATTTTTAACCGTAAAAACCAATTTTCAACAAAATATTTTAATTTTCATGTAAAGAAATGAATTGTCAACCAAAAAGATGAATTTTTCACCAAGAAGATTAAAATTCTACCACAAAAGATGAATTTTTAACAATATGCATGAATTTTCATCCAAAAAGTTGAATTTTCAACTAAAGAAGATAAATTTTCAACAACCAAAAAAGAATTTTTATCAAAATAGTTACATTTTTAACCAAAGAAATAAATTTTCAACGAAGAAGATTAATTTTCTGTCGAAAAAGACTAATTTTCATGTAAAACAAGATACATTTTCAACCCAAAATAGAATAGCTATATTTACAGTTAGAAAAATTATTTTTTAACTGTAAAAACGGATTTTCAACAAAATAGTTTAATTTTCATCTAAAGAAATGAATTGTCAACCAAAAAGATTAATTTTTCACCAAGAAGATTACAATTCTACAACAAAAGATGAATTTTGAACAAAACATATGAATTTTCAACTAATATTAGGAATTTATAACCAAAAAGATGAATTTTTAACCAAGAAGATTAATTTTCTACCAAAAAAGGAAAATTTTCAACAAAGTACATGAATTTTCAAGTAAAAAAAGATACATTTTTAACCCAAAATGAAATAGTTCTATTTACAGTTAGAAAAATTAATTTTAAACCATAAAATCGAATATTCAACAAAATAGTTAAATTTTCATCCAAAGAAATGAGTTGTCAACCAAAAAGATTAATTTTTCACCAAGAAGATTAACATTCTAACACGAAAGATGATTTTTCAACCAAATAGTTAAATTCTCAACTAAAGAAGATTAATTTTGAACAAAAGAAAAATATAATAATTTTTAGCAAACTATTTAAATTTTTAACGAAAGAAATGAATTTGTAATTAGAGCGAAAAATCATTAAATAAAAAAAATTTCAACCCAAAATGGAATTGTTATATTCACACGTTAAAAAATTAATTTTTAACGATAAAAAAGAATTTTCAAGAAAATAGTTAAATTCGCAACCAAAGAAATGAATTGTCATCTAAAAAATGAATTTTTCACCAAAAAGATTAACATTCTACCACAAAAGATCAATTTTCAACAAAATGCATGAATTTTCATCCAAATAGTTAAATTTTCAACTAAAGAAGATAAATTTTCAACAACAAAAAATAATTTGAAAAAAAATAATTTGTAACAAAATAGTTAAACTTTTAACTAAAAAAATGAATTTTCAACTAAAACGAAAAATCCTAGAATAAAAAAATGAATTTTGAACCACGAAGATTAATTTTCCACCGAAAAAGGCAAATTTTCAACAAAATACACGAATTTTCTAGTAAAAAAAATGAAAACCGAAATAGAATAGTTATATTTACAGTTTAAAAAATTAATTTTCAATTATTTATATTTATAATATAATTTTATTATTTATATTTATAATATTTAAACTTTTAACCAAAGAAATTAATTTTCAACCAAAAAGATGAACTTTTTACCAAGGAGATTAATATTCTACCACAAAAGACAAATTTTCAACAAAATAGTTACATTTTTAACCAAAGAAATACATTTTTAGCTAAAACGAAAAATCTTCTACAAAAAAAAATGAATTTTCATCCAAGAAGGTTAATTTTATACCACAAAAGACTGATTTTCAACAAATTATAAAAATTTATTTATTATAAAAAATTTGTTTTTTAT
The DNA here is from genome assembly GCA_932195095.1 of Andricus curvator. NCBI lineage: Eukaryota > Metazoa > Arthropoda > Insecta > Hymenoptera > Cynipidae > Andricus > Andricus curvator. The sequence continues at coordinate 366,710 of CAKNYM010051510.1, forward strand.
CAAAGGAATGAATTTTCAACAACAATTAGGAATCTTCAACCAAAAAAATGAATTCTTTGGAATTTTTAAAAATACCCTCAAATCTTTACAATTCTTTGAAATCCCTTCAAATTATGGAAATGATTTGAAAATTCCTTGGAGTCTTTTAAAATGCCCTTCAATATTTTAAATCCTTTAAAATCTTTTGAAATCTCTTCGAATTTGGTAAAACTCTTGAAAAATCCTAGGATTTTTAAAAATATTTTAAAACTTTTTTAATTCTTTAAAATCTTTGGAATTATCTTGAAATGTTGAAAAAAAAATTGAAATCCTACGAAATCCCTCAATTCTTTTGAATAAATTCTATGAAATCTATTAAAGTGTTATAAAATCCCGTGAAATCACTTGAAATTTCTTGAAATCCAGGAAAATTAAAAAAAATACCTTTAGATCTTTTAAAATCCATTAAAAGTCTTAAAATAATCGGAAATCTTATAAAATCCTTTGGAATCTTTTGAAATAACTTAAAAACTTAAAGGTCCTGTAAAATCGCTCCATATCTAAAATATTTCAAATCTTTGGAATCCCATTAAATTACTGAAATTAATTGAAATTTCCTTGGAATCTTTTAAAATACCCTAAACTATTTCAAATCCTTTAAAACCTGTTGATATTCCTTGAGACTTTTTAAAGCTCCTGTGAATTCCTTGGAAGTTTTAAAAATCCCTGAAAATCTTCAAAATCCTTAGGAATACTTTCAAATTATTGAAATCTATTAAAAATTACCTGAAATCTTTGAAAATTCCCTACAATATTTCAAACCCTTCAAAATCTTTTAAAATACCATAAAATATTCCAAATCCTTTAAAAGTTTACAATATTCTGAAATACCTTAAAACTTTTTAAAGTTCTTTAAAATGCCTTGGAATCTTTAAAAAAAACTAAAATATTCCAAATCCCTTGAAATCTTTTAATCTCTTGAAAATGTCTTGGGCTTTTTTAAGTTTCCCTCAAATATTATTAAATTTTGTGAAATGAATTTAAAATTCTTTTGAATCTTCTAAATTACACAAAAATATTTCTAATCTTTTAAAATCTTTTGAAATCCTTTGAAACTTTTTAAAGCTCTTGAAAATTCATTGGAATTTTCAAAAATACCCTAAAATCTTTCAAATCCTTTGAAATCCCTTCAAGTTAATGAAATCTATTAATACTTTCTTGGAATCTTTCAAAATACTCTAAAATATTACAAATCCTTTGAAATCTTTTGAAATCCCGTGGCATTTTATAAAGCTCTTACCTGGAAATTTTTAAAAATACCATAAAATGTTTCTAATTCTTTAAAATTGGTTGAAATCCCTTAAAACTTCTCAAGCTCTTGACAGTTCCTTAACATTTTTAAAAATATTCGAAAATCTGTAAAATCCTTTGAAATCCCTTAAAATCATTCAAATCCTTTGGAACTCCCTTGAATTCTGTTCAAAAACTCTTGAAAATGCCTTGGAATCTTTTGAAATACTCTAAAATATTCCAAATCCTTTAAAATCTTTTTAAATCCCTTGAAACTTTTTAAAGCCCTTAAAAACTCCTTGAAATTATTGAAAATATCCTAAAACGTGTAAAATCCTTTGAATCCCATTAAATAACTGAAATAAATCAAAAATTCATTGGAATCTTCTAAAATTACCTAAAATATTTCAAAGCCGTTGGAACATTTTGAAATCCCTTGAAACTTTTTAAAGCTCTGGAAAATTCCATTCAATTTTTTAAAATAACCTAAAATCTTTCAAATCGTTTGAAATCCCTTCAAATTATTGAAATATATTACAAATGCCTTGAAATCTTTTAAACTACTCTAAAAGATTTCAAATTCATTACAATCTTTTGAAATCTCTTTAAATTTTTTACTCCCTAGAGAATTTCTTGGAATTTTTAAAAATACACTAAAATACAGTTAAAATCCTTTGTAAATTTTGGAAGTCGCTTGAAACTTTTTAAAGCTCTTGAAAATTCCTTGGAATTTTCTAAAATGCCCAAAAATCATTCAAACCCTTTGAAGTCCCTTGAAAATATTGAAATCTATTAGCAATTTCTTGGAATCTTTTCAAATACCCTGCAAGATTAGAAATCTATTTAAAATTTCTTAGAATATTTTAAATTACATAGGTGATGTAATAGATTTAAAAATAATTCAAGAAAATCCAGAAATAGGTGAATATAAATAGGCTGAATTCAGTAGTGGTTCATCCATGGGTTAATTTATTGAATGAAAAGTGACTAAAGTGATGTTTTGATTTTTAAAAAGTGACTACAGTCACTTTCGAAATTTTGTGTTCAATATTTATTAAGACTATCCCTGACCAACAAGATTCCAACTTATAAATTGTTTTGTAAATGCTTGTAGATTGCGAATTAAAAGTTTTAAGTATACTTATTTTACATAAACATTTTCAGGGATGCTGAAAAGTCAGAATGGTCGAGTATTAAAGCCAGTATCAAAACCTATTCTAGGTGAGAGAGAAATCTCCTTTTACGAAAGTTTACAGACAGCATCAGACTCAACATCGTTGGAATTGTTGGGATTCACACCTTCCTATTATGGAACTAAAGAAATGCAATTTTCTGACAGAAGTTAGTGTATTCTTAAAATAATTAATTATCCCTTACGTTATTCATGGTAAAAAATGCGAATACATTTTTTTTCTGCTCTTAGCTGTGAAGTTCCTTGAACTGGGAGACATCACAAACGGTATGGCCGAACCTTGCATAATGGACATTAAAATCGGAAAGAGAACTTGGGATCCTTTAAGTGGTCCAGAAAAGAAAAATTCAGAGAGAACAAAATATTCTGAATCAAAACGTGCCTACGGATTTTGCATACCAGGGTTTCAAGTCTATCGATTAACTGACGGTCAGCTGAAAAAGTTTGGGAAAGATTATGGTAAACAGCTGAACGAGAAATCAATCATTGAAGGTAATATTTTATCAAAATTAGCTATCATAATGAATTAATGTATCTTAGGCCTCGGACTATTGAGAAAATCAAAATAGTATCAATAGTAGGATTTGGAAAAATAGTAGCAAAATAGTCATGCTGTTTAAAAAATATTAAATCAAAGATTTAATTGTTTTTGAAATTTGTTAGACATACATTTCCCATGAAATCGCGCGAAATCCTCTGGCATCTTTTAAAATACCCCGAGAGATTTAAAATGCGTTGAAATCATTTAAGAGTTTTTGAAATCTGTTGAGATCCTCTCAAAAATCCTGGAAACTCGTCAGTCTTTTAAACTTCCTTATAATTTCTTTTTAAATCCTATGAATCCCCTATAAATATGTTGAAATTCCTTGAAATCCGTAGAAATCCCTAGAAGTCCCTTGTAATTTCATTTATTCCTTAATTTCCCTAGAAATCCGTTAGAATCCTTTGAAATCTGTTAAATGTCATTGGTATCCTGGAAACCTTTTTAAAATCCTTCACAATTTTCTGAAATCCTACAAAATTCTTTAAAAATCTTCAAAAATGTTGACATTCCGTTAAATTCCATGGATTTAAAAAAAAACTCTAAATACTTAAAAATCCTCTGAAATCTCTTGAAATAAACAAAAATCCGTAAATCTTATGAAATCCCTAGTAATATCTTTCAAAATCCCCTTTAGATCCTTTTGAATGTTTTAAAATACTCTAAAAGCTTTAAAATCTTTGAAATCTATTGATATCCACTAAAATCTAATAAAAAGCCTTAAATTCTGTTGAAATCCTCTGAAATCTCTGGAAAACACTTCAATTTTTTAAGTCTTGAAATCTTTAGAACTTCTATATACCTAATTCTATGGAATCTTTTTAAGTTCTTTCGAAATACTATGAATCCCTCAAATAAAAAAATCTTTTAAATCTTCTGGAATGTTACGAAATCGTTTGAAATTCCTTAAAAAATTTTAATCTGGAAATTTTCTATAATTCTACGAAATTATCTGAAAGCTCGCGAAATTCCTCCGTATCTTTCAAAATATGGGACGACTAAAAAATCCCGAAAAAAATAATATTTGAAACAGAAAATTCCCGAAATATAAAAATTCCGACTTGGGAAATTCTCGAATGATAAAAATTGCCGAATTATAAAATATCCGATACTGTAAAATTTCCGGACACTAGAAAATTATCGAATGTAAACAATTAAAAAAAATTGTTTTATAATAAATTATATTTATCCAGTAAAAATACAATAATGACATATTTTGATCAACATTTTTTTAATTTTTATTGTTTTTTTTTAAATTATTGTTTGAATTTTATTAAAAATGTTATTTAAACTATCCACCTAGAAACACTACCCGAATCGGGTAGTGTCACGCCTACCCTGAAAGGGAAATGGCTTAATGGTATACATACATTGTTTGAATTTGAAAAGCGCATTTTCAAACAAAAAAATTTGCAATGAGAATTTTTTTTTCAATTAGTGTTTTTTTTAATTTTAAAAATTTTTTTAAATACAACGAACATTTTTAAAAAATGGCTTTGATCAAAATATTTCATTATTTTATTTAATAAATGAATAATATTGCTTAAATAACAAGTTTTAATTGTTTAAATTCAGGTTTTTCCTAATGTCGGATATTTTATAATTGGGTAATAATATAAGCAGTTCGGGAATTTTATTATTCGGGATTTTTCCAATTTGGGATTTTTATATTTCGGGAATTCTCTAATTCGAAGATTTCTTTATCGGGAATTTTACAGTTTCGGGAATTTTCAGTCGTCCTTAAAATATAGCATATTCTTTAAAATACTTTGAGATTTTCAATATCCCTTAAGTCTTGTGAAATACCTAAAAATATTTCGAAATCCCGTACATCCTTAAGGGACGACTGAGAAATCCCGAAAAATAAAATTCCCAAATAATAAGATTTTCGAATAATGAAATTCCCGAATAATAAGATTCCCGAACAGTTTACAATATTACTGAATTGGAAAATTCCCGAATACTGAAATTCCCAACAGTTTATAATATGACCGAATTTTAAAATTCCTGAATAATAAAATTCCCGAATTATAAAAATTATATTATATTACAATTAAATTTTTTTATTCATAGAAAAATTTAATTGTTTATATTCGGGAATTTTATAATTCGGGAATTTTCTAGTTCAGATATTTTATAATTCAGCAATTTTCTGTCAGGAATGTTCAAATTTGGTATAATATTATAAACTGTCGGAAATTTTCTTATTCGGGAATTTTCCAATTTAGTAATATTACAAACTGTTCGGGAATTTTATTATTCGGAAATTTTATTATTCGGAAATTTTATTACTCGGCCGTCCCATCTTGAAATCTTTAATAGATCCTTACATTCCTTTAAAAATGTTTAAATCTTTGAAATCCTCTGAGACCCCATAAAATCCGTAGAAATCACTGGAAGTCGCTTAAAATTTCATTCCATTTCGTTTACAGCCTGAAGACTTCTATACACTTATCGAAATTCTCTAAAATATCCTAAAAGCGTTCAAATTTTTTTAAATGCATTGAAATTTGTAAATCTTTAAAGTCTGCGGTATAAGTATACCATTAAGCCATTTCCCTTAAAATGTTAAAATTAATGAATTAAAATTAAATGAATTAAATTCCCTTAAAATTTTCCTATAAAATCGTTTGGGTCCGGTAAAATCACGAAAAATCCCTTAAAATCCCCTAAATCATCTTGCAATTTGAATGTATCTTAAAATATCTTCAAAAATTTTGAAATTCTCTGAAATCATATGAAACTTCTTGAAATCTCTTAAAAGCCCTTAAAATCTTTGAATTTCTCTGAAATCTCTTAAAATCTTTTAAAATGCTCTAAAAGCTTCGAAACCCTATAAAATCCTTTCAAATTCCTGAAATCGGTTAAAATCCTTTAAAACCCCTTGGAATCTCTTGAAGTATTTGAAATCACGCAAAATTTTGAGAAATTTCTCCAAACTCTTTAAATCTTTGAAATCTCTTGAAATTTTAGATTTTTGAGATGGCGAACACATGTTATTTTAGCCAATCTAAAACTTTTTCACGGTCATTGAAATTAAAACATTCGATCTATTAAAGCAGAACATTTTTTCATTCTAAGCAATCAAAACTGAACTGCAAATTAAAGCACTTAAAGTGGAACCTTTTTAATTTAAACTTTAAACATTGAACCTTAAACAATTTTTACTTCAAACAATCAATAATTTACACATATAAAATGGAAGCTTTTATCACTTTTCAATTGAAACATTTTAAATTAAATGCCGCTTAAGAGCGAAATTGTAATTTAAAACTTTTATAAATTTAACAGTTCAAAGATTTCTGCCCAAAAAATATCTTAAAATTTCATTTACTCCCTAATGTTCTCTAGTAATTCTTTAAGATTTGTAATACCTCTTAAAAATTATTTTAATTAATTTTTTTCTGAGAAAAGATCTTCTCCTTTCGCTACCCTAGGAATCGAACTTCAGAACTTCCGATTGCCTGTTGGGTGCTTTCCCATTAAGCTACTAGAGAGATCGAGAGAAGAAACTTTTTCAGAAAATACATAATGATTGATTTAGAATAATAATATAGTTATTATAAATAATTAATTAATCATAATTATTGATATACCACCTGGTAAAATAATGCGTGTTCTGAGTTTCGATTCCCAGCGGAGCGTAAGATCTTTTTTTCAGAAAAAAATTAATTGAAATAATTTTTAATTCATATCCTTATCTACTCTGAAAAGACGTTAAAATTTCTGTTAACCTCTTAAAAATTTGTCAGACATTTTTAAAACTTTGAAATATTTTGAAATCAGATCAAATCTCTTCAAATCCCTTGAAATTTCTTAGAATCCTTTAAAATTTAACTACGAAATTCTTGGAAATTAAAAAAAAAACAAGAATTTAACAATCAAATTTGGACATTTAGAAAGAGTATGTTGTCCAAATTTCATCATTGAATTTTTTTTTTTAATTTTCAGGAATTTCTTAGTCAATTAAGGTAGTTATGCCAAAAATCAAGTGTCTGGAAAAAAAGTTTTCTATGATTAAAAAAATTGAAATGATATAATGAGACATGCCTTATGAAAAAAAAAAAATTCTTGATAAGAAAAGCTTAAAACTCACAAACAATAATTATTTGAACAATATTTTTTGGAATTTAATTTTTTCTTACTGTTGCTTCTTACAAATTTGTTTAAATTGGTTGAATTTTAATAAACCATGGAATATTATTTCAGGATAAACCTTCCCTACAATTTAACTGATTTGAGTTTTAAAAATAAGTAAATAACCTTCAAATATAGTTTAATACATGTTTTCTTTTTAAAAAAGTCGTTTCAACGATTTTAGCCATAGAAAACCGCAGAGTTGTAGGCAATGTTTTTCCTGAAAAAATAAGCCATCAGTTACTAAAATTCAACCATTTTTCAAAAGTTGGTAAGAGGCAATAGTAGGAAAAAATTCAATTACAAAAAATATTTTATCAAATAAATTTTTCTTGTAAGTTTTCAAATTTCGTTATTAAGAATAATGTTTTTCAATTCAAAATAACATCATCGTTAATATTATTTTGATTCCTAAAATCATAGAAAAACTTTTTTTTTCAAAGATATCATTTTTGGCACCAAGAAGATTATTTTTCTACTAAAAAAGACGAATTCTCAACAAGATGAATAAAATTTTAAATAAATAGTTGCGTTTTCAATGAAGATTATTAATTTTCTATCAAAACATACGAATTTGCAACAAATTACTTAAATTTTCAACCACATGGTTGAATTTTTAAACTAAAAAGATTAATTTTAAATTAAAAAAAAACGAATCTTTTACAAAAGAGTTGAATTTTAAAGACAAAATGCCAATTTTTTTATACAAAATATTTAAATTTTAAACTCAAAAATATTAAGTTTTAACAAACAAGTTCATTTTCAATCAAACAGTTAAATTTGAAGTTAAACAATTAGTTTTTAATCCGAAAAAAGCAATTTTCAACATAATACAGATACTTTTCGCCAAATAGTTCAATTTTCAACCAAGAAGATTAATTTTCTACCCAAAAAGATAAATTTTTAACAAATTAAATACATTTTCAACCAAATAATTGATTTTCTAAACTAAAAAATCAATTTTTTACCAAATAAGGAATAGTTAAATTTCCGTTAAAAAAAAATTATTTTCAATAAAAAAACTAATCTTCTACAAAACAGTTGAATTTTCAAGCCAAAAATATGAATTTTCAACAAAAAAGGTAATTTTTAACCAAAACAAAATTTTTAACCCAGAAGATTAATTTTTCTAAAAAAAAGACGAATTTTCAACTAAATAGTTAAATTTGTAGTTTAAAAATTACTTTTAAACCAGAAATGGAAGTGTTAAATTTTAATTGAAAAACAAATCATTTTCAGTTATCAAAAGCGAATTTTTTATAAACGTCTAATTTAAAAAAAATAGTATTTTCGATCAAGTAGTGGAATTTTCTACCAGCCAAAAAGACGAGTTTTCTACAAAACAGTTGAATTTTTAACAAAAAAGGTCATTTTTAACCAAACATTTGAATTTTCAACTAAAATGATGAATCTTCAAGCAAAAAAAAAATAATTTTAAAGAAAGTAGTTCAACATTTAACCAAGAAGTTGCATTTTCAACCTAAAAAGATGAATTTCCAATAAAAAATATAATAGTTGATATCTCAACAAAAGATTTTATTTTGATTAAAAAAATGGAATTTAAACAAAAAAAACGAATTTTCAACAAATTAGTTGAATCCTCAACCAAAGCAGATTCATTTTTAACCTAACAATTGAATTTTTCATACAAAAATTGATTTTCTACTAAAAAAGATGAATTTTCAACAAAATGCATACCTTTGTAACGAAATAGTTGATTTTTTAACCAAGAAGATTAATTTTCTACCAAAAAAGACCAATTTTCAACCAAATAGTTCAATTTCTATTCTAAAAATCACTTTTTAACCAAAACTGGAGTAGTTCAATTTTGGTTGAAAAACAATCATTTTGAATTTAGAAAAACGAATTTTTTACATTACAGTCAAATTTTCAACATAAAAAAATGAATTTTCAAAAAAAAGAATGGAATTTTCAACCAAACAATTGAATTTTCAACTAAAATTATGAATCTTCAACCAAAAAAATTAATTTTTAATGATGTAGTTCAACTTTCAACCAAGAAGTTGAATTTTCAACCTAAAAAGATGAATTTTTAATAAAAAATATAATCATTGATATTTCAACAAAAGATTTTGATTTTAAATAAAAAACAATTGAATTTAACCAAAAAAGACGAATTTTCAACAAATTAGTTGAATCCTCAACCAAAACGGACTCATTTTCAACCTAACAGTTGAATTTTTCACCAAAAAATTGATTTTCCACCAAAAAATAAGAATTTTCAACAAATTGCATAAATTTTCAACCGTATAGTTCAATTTTTATTCTAAAAATCACTTTTTACCCAAAACTGGAATAGTTAAATTTTTGTTGGAAAATAATAATTTTCAATTAAGAAAAACGGATGTTTTACAAAATAGTCGAATTTTTAATATAGAAATATGAATTTTCAACAACAAAAAATTGAATTTTCAACCAATTGACTTTTCAACTAAAAGTATGAATCTTCAACAAAAAAAAATGAATTTTTATTAACGTGTCTCAACTTTCAACCAAGGAGTTGAATTTTCACCTGTAAAGATGAATTTTTAACAAAAATTTTATCCTATGTAAAACAGCATAGAAAAATTGTTGCCCCCCCCCCCCGGCCCCCTCCATCCATTTCACATACATTCGTTGAAGAAAATTCACAATCGTCCCGTCCGAAAGATTGTCTGGGTCCGCTCTTGCTTATTTACATCTCCTGAAATTTTTAGAAATCCCTTTAAATGTTTTTTAAACATTTTGAAATCTTCAAAATCTTGAAATCCTGTGAAATTTCAATTTTTGAGATGACGGATACGTTATTTTAGCGAAGAAATTTGAAAATAGGTTTAAAGGCAAAGTGCAAATAGTAGCAGCAGTGTTATTTTCTTTCCAAATAGTAGCAAAATAGTGGCATCGTTAAAAATAGGGGTCAATAGTGTCGTGAGTCCGAGGCCTGGTATCTGTAATAAATTTTCACATTTTTTAAATCCCATTCTCATTTTTTTCAGCAATAGAAATATTTCTCAACGCTTCTCCTGGAAACCTACCAAACCGTGACCTGGTTTTAAAGCTTCTCTCGCCTTTATCGAAAATACTCTCTTTCTTCCGGTCCCAAAAGAAATTTCGGTTTTACTCGAGTTCGCTGTTGATAGCTTACGACGCCAAGAGGCTGCGCCAGTCAATTCGTATAAATGGTGACCTGGATAATCCATACCTATCAGTGAATCGAAGCGGTACCTTTTCCTCTTATACTCCGCGTTCCGGTGATAAACCAATTCCGGTTTCTGAAAACGGATCAAAAAGTGTTTCTCCGGAATCCTTTTCTCCGCCGAAAACGATCAGAAGCAGAACTCTCGACAAGATTCAACAACTAAAAAGAAGTTTGTCGAGTTACGAGATACCAAAAAAGGAAGTCGAGATGCCACAAACTTCCAGACGTGTTTTGAGTCTTGAGGTCAACAGGCTCTGCAGGACGCATTCTTATACTCACAATTTCGATAATGACATTATCGAAATTAAGGAAGATTATGCTGCAATTCTGGCAGAACTCTGTGGCAATTCTGAAGAACAGCAGAATTGGGTCAGAGTTAACATGATCGATTTCACTCATGTCTTTCCTGCTGAAAATGACGAGCTTGATACCAATTACCTAGAGGGTATTGAAAATCTTATAAAACTTTTAGAAACTTTTTTGGCGTGATGAATGACGAAAAAGGGAGCAACTTTCGCCTTAACATTTACTCTTAATTGAATTAAGTTTATTACTAATTTAATTAAATAGTAAGTGTACATTTTGTAAAGAATTTTTTTTCTTATAGTGGAATAAGAAAGTGCCAATAGAGGTCTAATTATTATATTATCACCGCGAAATCGATTGAGATTTCCTAACCTGGCTACGTACTCAAATTTTATGTAAACATTATAAATAACAGGGTGGTCGTGGGTCAGGAAAAACCTGGAAATCAGGGATTTTGAAAAAAAATTGCATAAATCAGGGAATTTCTGCAAGAAGCACCAAGAATAATCGGGCCAGTCACTATTAGTCACTTTTTTCTCAAATAACTTTAAAGTCACGTTGTTAAATGAAAAGATCACTAAAAAGTTCAATAATCAGAATTTTCTTGAATTCTTTTGAAATATTTTAGCGTATTTTAAGAATTCCAAGTCATTTTTAAAAGATTTCAATAATTTGAAGGGATTCCAAAGGATGTTAAAGATTTTTCGATATTTTTTAAAATTCCAAGGAATGTTTATGAGCTTTAAAGAAATTCGATGGATTTCAAAAGACTTGAAAGGATTAAAAATATTTTAGGGTATTTTAAAAGATTCCAAAGAATTTTGAATATATTTCAATAATTTGAAGGGATTTCAAGTAATTTTAAAGATTTTAGGGTACTTTAAAAAATTTCAAGAGCTTGAAAAAGTTTCGATGGATTTTAGAAGACCTAAAAGTATTTGAAATATTCTAGGGTATTTTAAAAGATTCGAAGGAATTTTGAAAAGCTTTAAAAAGTTTTAAGGGATTTCAAAATATTTCAAGAGATTTCGAAAGATTTTAAAGGATTTGAAATATTTTAAGGGACTTAACAAATGATTTTAAAGAATTTCTTAAGGTATGGAACTATTTTATAGGACTTTCGAATATTTTTAAAAAGTCCAAGGGATTTTATCAGATTTCCTCGGATTAGAATAATTTTAAAGAATTTTAAAAGCCCTCAAGGTATTTTAATAAATTGTGTAAGATTTCAGGAAATATCAGATTACATGTAATTAAACGGAAATTTATAATATTTTAATGCATTTCAAAGAATTTATTCACAAGAGTTAAAGTACTTCGTAGGATTTCAAAGATTTGAAGAGATTTTTAAATATTTTTTCCAATTCATTTGAATTCTCTTAAATTTGTTGAATTAACTTACATTTTTATAAATTCACTCAACTCTATTCAATTCAATGGATTGTGATTTTTTTGGATTCTTTTAAAATATTTTAGGATATGTTAAAAGATTACAAAGAATTTTTAATAGATTTCAATAATTTGAAGATATTTTAAATGACTTTGAAAATGTTAGGGTATTTTTTTAAATTCCAAGGAATTTCCAATTGCTTTACACAATTTCAAAGGATTTAAAATATTTTAGGGTATTTTAAAAGATTCCAAGTAACTTTCAATTGATTTAAGTAATTTAGTGGGATTTCAAAGTATTTGAAATATTTTAGGGCATTTAAAAAAATTCCAAGACATATAGGACTAAGGCTTTTTAATATTTTTAAAAATTCCAATATTTCCGAAGATTTCAATGATTTTAAGGGATTTTAAAAGCTCTCAAGGTATTTTAATAAATTATCCAAGGTCAGATTTTATATAATTTAACGGGATTTAAAAATATTTGTATGGATTTCAAAAGATTTATTCACAAGATTTGAGGCATTTCATTCAATTCAATGGATTTTGAATTTTCTTGGATTTTTTAAAAATATTTTAGGGTATTTTAAAGATTACAAGAAATTGTTAAAATATTTCATTAATTTGAAGGAATTTCAAAAGATTTTTAAAATGTTAGGATATTTTTAAAAATGTTAGGATATTTTTAAATATGTTAGGATATTTTTAAAAATTCCAAGGAATTTTCAAGAGCTTTGAAATTTTTTTAATGATTTTAAAGGGTTTAAAATATTTTAGGGTGTTTTAAAAGATACCAAGGAATTTTCAATTGTTTTCAGCAACTTAAGGGGATTTCAAATTATTATAAATATTTTAGGGTATTTAAAAAAAAATTTAAGATAATCTTGAGAGCTTTAAAAAATGCTGAGGAATTTCAAAAGATTTTAAAGGCTTTGAAATATTTGAGGGGTTTTTAATAGATTTCAAGGAATTTTTAATTAATTTCAATAATTTGAAGGTATTTCAAAGGATTTGTAATACTCTAGGGCATTCTAAGGAATTTTTAAGAGATTAAAAAAAATTTTAAGGATTTGAAATATTTTAGGGTATTTTTAAAAATTCCAAGAAATTTTCGAGAGCTTTACAAATTTTCAAGGAATTTCAACAGATTTTAAAAGGATAATAATTTTAGGGCATTCGAAGGCATTTTCAAAAGATTAAAAACGTTTCCAAGGATTTTAATGATTTTAAGGCATTTAAAAAAATTTTGCACCGGGTTTTAAAAAACTTCCGAAGATATAGAACAATTTCGTAAGACCTGTAATTCTTTAGGAAAATTTAAAAGAATTAAAGGTATTTTAACAGATTTCGGAATATTTTAATGATTTTGAGAGATTTTAAAAGCTCTGAAGATATTTTAATCAATTTTCCAAGATTCCAGGAAATACCAAATTTCATAGTATTTCACGGAATAGAAGACTTTAGGAGATTTTTTTCATTTTTGTGCACTTCATTCTTGATTTGTTTAAATTTACTTGAATTCTTATAAATTCACTCAATTCTACTAAAGTCAATGAATTGTTTACAATTATTTTTAGTTTTTCTTTAATTCATCCGAAGCGTTTTTAATGCAGCTCGAATTTTTAGGCATTTCATCAAATTCTATTGAATTCTCTTGAATTTTTCTAAGCTCATTTCAAACTTACTGAATTCAATGAATTTTATCAAATTGTTGAATTGTTTTCAATTCACTTGATTTTTTTTAGATTCACAGTGTTTATTCCAAAGTTTATGAATTCGTTAAAATTCACCTGGAATTCTGATAAATTTGATCCAATTCTTTTAAATTGAAAAGATTTAAAAAAATAGTCACATTATTAATGCACATTAATGTCACATTTAGCCACTTTTTGGGTTAGAAATTTATTTATAAATATGAATTTTTAAATTGTTTTGTTCCATTCGTAAAACATGAAAATGGGAAAAATCGGGGAATTTTGAAAATGAAGTTTTCGGCCACCCTGAAAGAAGATATTAAAGAGACTATACAATTTTATATCGAGTATTAAAAGGACGCAACAAGAATTTTTTATAAGAAATTGAGAAAAAAAAGTATTCTCTTCTATGAAGATTGGAATCCGTTTCGTTATATATTAACTTACACCTAAGTATTTCGATGTAAATATATACAGAAAATATATTATTATCGTTACCTACTTATCTAGATTATTATTTCTTCGAAACTCGAATTTAGTGAGAGGTGAGAAGGAGTCAATGAAGCACCTTTTTTCAGTGAAGAAAAACATTTTGTTTCGCATAAGTGTTTTATTCGCCATTTACTCGAACATTGTCGCGAGAGCCGCGGCTTAATCAACTGACAATAGTTAATAATTTCCTTAGATTCTGATAACATTTATTTATGTATACAACACTACGTATGTTGCATTCGTTCAATCGAGGGGTTCGCGGTCAGCTGACTAATAAAGCAGCGTGATTAGTCCTCCAAATTGTGCGTTCCGGATTCTTAAATCGACACACATGGCACTGTAAAAGTCTTGAGCTTGCCAATAAAACTCTATTAAAAAAAGAAAATTATAATAAAATGGCCAGAATATTCCGAATACGAAATATTCTCATCTTATTCTCTGCATTGGCTAAGTGCCAGGTAATGTATTGTTTGTTTGGATTCATAATTTTTGTAAATAAAGGTAAATTAAGTAAAATTATGAAAACTAAAATTGTGAAATTTGGCCAGCTTCGATAAAAACGACTAGAGAAATATATCTTTCGAGCAAAAAAAAAACATTTTAAAGACTTTTCTTTATGAAAACTCGCTTTTTCGAGCTTCATTAGCAAAAAATGTATTTTCTATTAATTCTATCATTCTGTTTAAAATTGCATATTTTAAAACGAGAGTATGAACGAAAAATTGTACTTTCAATACAATTTCATTCTCTTATTTAAAAATATAAATGCTTATGCATTATAAATAACTCAATTAATTAATAAAAAAGATATAAGTGTGTGCGGGAGTACTCGCCCAATTGGGAGAGTTATTTTTCTAGTCTGTAAGACAATTTTACATAATTTACCTTAATTTACAAAAATTATCAATCCAAACAAAAATCCTGACACTCCTCTTGTAAATCAACATGAATAATGGTAAAAAAATTGGTTTCAGAAAGTTGTTTTAGTGGCTGCTCCAGAAACGAGTCTTATTGACTGGCGATCGAATTATTATAATATGTTACAATATATTACGTCATCACTGTAATACAATTTCGAATTTAATTCACTAACGATCCCCCGACGGGAAATATATCTTTATTTTCAAGTTTTCTTTCTTTTTTAAATAATCACAGACGTGTGCCAAACGTAGTAGGCTTTCAAATCTAACACTAAAACACTACGCATCGTGGCGACTTACATCTAGGCAATGTCGGATCGAATATAATGGACTAATTATCAACTTGAAAGAGTACGTGATCTCGAATTGAGAGCAGGAAGACATAAATTTGCCACTTCATCTGCGGAAATTCCGGTGTAAATCGTTGAAAAAAAAATAGGATATAAAATAATTGGTTGAATATAAAGCAGTGTAATATTGCTTTTACACTTTTTTTATTTTACCACAGGGAACCCGGCTAAAAAAAATCTCTTCCTAAATATATTACAAAAAAAAATGGGAAAACTGCTGGAATTTTAACAATACTCACGCACCCGGACATACCTTGTACACTTTGCGTATACATAAAAAGAATTGTTACTGTGTAGTTAATAATGTTAACTTGTCAATAATTATTTCGATCGTTTAAACCCTAATCAGATTTAGGTCGGTGTATAATATATAATGCATAATATTAATAATATTTTATATAAATACATCACTCACTCCCTATTTACAAGCCCTTAACTCATCAGTCTCTTTCACACTTTTTGACTTTTGCACCTTTCTCGATTCTCAAAGCATAAAAAAGGCTCGATTTTTTAATTATAAAAGAAAAGATTAATATACTCACACGTATGAAAATTAAATAAATTTAAATAATTATTTTTTAACGCAGTAAATCTTCATCTCGAGTGATTTCAGATTTGAATAATTTTAGATTTCTGTGATAAAATGAGAGGTGAAGAAGTGTAATAGATATAAGAGCGTTAATAAATTAGTTTTCGTGTCTTATCTTGTACGTCACATGTTCGTAAATATCCATCCCACGCGAGAACATCCATGTGTCTCGAGAATGGCGTCAAGATTCTGCCAATAATGGCTCGAAATTTGACACGAAAAAAAATGTAATCAAATCGATGCGACAACTCTTCTAGAATTTCAATCCTACCTTTACAAACAGCACATAAATATTATCAGCGTTTCCATTCAGCAGTGTCAGTGCCAGCACTCACAATCCTACGCATCTCGCCGCAATTTTTTTATTTATTTATAACTATAAATGAGAGCTGTGCAAGAAAAAATCGGAACTTGATCGAATTGAGTTCATTTTGAGTCTTAGAACCAACCAAAGTGTCTACCCGACGGATTTTTAAAGATTTCTAAACATTTTAAAAGATGAATAAAAATGTATGATTTGGAAGAGGGAATTTTGGAAAAGAATTATAGTTCTGATTTGAGTTGGAACATTAGATAATTTTTGATCATAAAAATTACAATTCTGATTTGGAATAGAGAAGTTGGTAAAAGAATTATAATTCTAAATTTGAACAGGTTCTAGTTTTAAATTTCCTTCTAAATCAGAATTAAAGTTATTTTCCAAAATTCCCGTGCTACGTCAAAAATTCTCTGTTCCGAGTCAAATAATAATTCTTTACGGAAATTATCTGTTCCAAGTCAGAATTATATTTATAATATTTTCTATTATAATTACAGGATTTTTGGTAAATTCCCTTTTTATAAATCAGAATTCAAATTAACTTCCAACATTTCCCTAACAATCTTTTCAAAAATTCCCTGTTCCAAGTCAAAATTATATTTATTTACAAAACTTTTTATTATAATGCAGAAATATCGTTTTTTTAATGTGGAAAAGGGAAGTTTAAATTGTGACAAATTCTGACTTGGAACAGGGATTACTTTTAAATTCCTATCTTTTGAATCAGAATTCAAATTCTTTTACAAAATTCTCGTTCTATGTCAAAAATACCCTGTTTATGAAATATTCCTGTTCTAAAGTGAAGCTGAAATAAAATTTTTTATCAATTTGGAAGAGAAAAGTTTCAAATTGTGACGAATTCTGACTTGGGAGAGAGATTCTTGATAAATTTCTTTCTTTCAAATCAGAATAAAAATTCTTTTCAAAAATTCCTATTCCGTGTCAAAAACTCCCAGTTCTATCTCAAAATTATAATTTTTTTAGAAAATCCCCTGTTTCAAAGTTAAAATTATAATTCTTTGCGGAAATTGCCTGTCCGAAAGTCAAAATTATAATTCTTTTCGAAATTTCCTGTTCAAAAGTCGAAATTATAATTCTTTACGGGAATTCCCTGTCACAAACTTAAAATTGTAATTCATTACTAAAATTCCCTGTGCTAACGTAAAGATTATAATTCTTCACGGAAATTCCCTGTCACAAACTCAAAATTATATTTATTTACTGAAATTATATGTCGCAACTTCGAATTATAATTGTTTTCAAAATTTTCTGTTCCAAGTCTGAATTATATTTTTTTGCAAAACTTTCTATTATAATTCATTTATTTTTATTATAATTCTATAATTTTAATTTTTTTCTTCTAATTTTCTATTAATTTCTATTATAATTCAAATATTATAAAATTTGGAAGTTTCAAATTGTGACGAAATCTAACTTGAAACAGGGATTCTTTTTAATTTCCTTTCTTCTAAATTCCATGTCCTTATGTCTTACAATTCTTACAGTTCTGACTCAAAATTATAATTCTTTTAGAAAATTTCCTGTCCCCAAAGTCAAAATTCTTTGAGGAAATTGCTTGTC
Source organism: Andricus curvator (assembly GCA_932195095.1). Taxonomy (NCBI): domain Eukaryota; kingdom Metazoa; phylum Arthropoda; class Insecta; order Hymenoptera; family Cynipidae; genus Andricus; species Andricus curvator. Next base: position 384,688 of record CAKNYM010051510.1, read on the forward strand.
CCAAAATGAAAATTATAATTCTTTACGAAATTTCCTGTTCAAAAGTCAAAATTATATTTCTTGACTGAAAAACTGCTCTGTCCGAAACTCAAAATTATAATCCTTTACTAAAATTCCCTGTCCCAGAGTCAGTATTCTAATTCTTTTGAAAAATTCCCTGTTCCCAGTGAGGATTATGATTTTTTCACAAATTCCCTCTTCCAAATCCGAATTAGAGTAATAAAATATATGAAATCACTTTTAACTCTCCTCGCTCATTAAAAATCAGAAACTTCAGTGTTCTTTTGAACATAAAATATTTCGAGATCTCGAACCTCTTCGAAACTTTCAAGTTTCGACTTTTTTCTTGCAAATCCCTGCCATGGTAGGGTATCGATTCGCAGAACTCGAAATTTGCAGAATAAAATT
>CAKNYM010051510.1:385495-398239 GCA_932195095.1 Andricus curvator
TTGTTATTTTCTTCAATATAAATTTCAATAATGGTTTCAATAATTTTGTATTGAGTAGGTTTTGCTTTTGCCATCGCACAATGACAATTTTCGCTGCGCCATCTATTCATCATTCTAAAAAAAAATCCCTTCGTTCATTATTAAAACCGCGAACCAATCTTGCTATTCTTCATTGCATGTTTAAATTCATACGCTCTGAAATTATCGTTCCTCTGACAAAATTTTATTCTGCAAATTTCGAGTTCTGCGAATCGATACCCTACCCCCTGCCATAAATTGTTTTCGATACTTATCTACCTATTATCGATCGTCGAAAGGTGCAAAAATTGCGTCACCGGGTTTACATCTTCAACGAAGAAGCTTAAGTCTAAAGTTACAAAAAAAAAAATTGAAGAGACTTTGAAAGTATCTCTGAGAAAAATCATTCTTAAAAGATTTTCAAATCTTGGTTAAAAACGTCCTCCAATCTTTAGGAAAGAAATTTCTAATTATCGGAAAAAAATTGCCCAATTGGAAAGATATTTCCAAAATCCAACGTTTGAAAAAAGAGATTGAAAATCTTTCCTAGATGGAAGAGAGCGCATTCACACACATGTAGCAAGAAAGCCCTGTACAGCATTATTTATAGGTATTTTACAGACGTGAGGTGGCCCGAACATTATTTAAAAAGGCACTAACTCTCAATGATTCGAACTCAATAAATGTACAAAAACGAATCACCGTCGCCATCACGCCACGGGAATACCTACAGGGACCGTCTCGTTTGCACGCCATGCTGAAAAAGTTTTATAGAATTTGATAAAAAAAAAAATTATTACTTTTCAATCCATTTTCTGTATCCGCAATTTAAAGAATTTCCTTTATATTTCTCTGGAAATCTTATACTTTTCTATAAAAATTTTCTCACTGAAACTCTATCAAATCTTAAACGCACAAGACTTGTATCAAAATCCTATTTTTCAGAATCTTGGAAGTTTTTTTCGAACTCTATGCGTCCAGAAATCTTATATTTTTCTATCAATATTTTTCCATTGAAATCTAATCTTATTCGCGCTTGTATTAAATCCTATTTTCCAGATCCTGGAAAATTTCTATCGAATTCTACTTCTCGAGATATCTTATACTTTTCTACAAAGAACATTTGGATAGAAAAGTATACGATTTCTCGACGGATAGAGTTAGAAAAAAAACTTCCAAGATTCTGAAACATAGTATTCGATACAAGTCCTGTGCCAATAAGATTTGATAGAATTTTAATGAGAAACTATTGATAGAAAAATATAAGATTTCTCTCCGGATAGAACTTGATACAAATTTCTGAAATTTTAGAAGATAGGATTTGATAGAAAAGTATACGATTTCTATAAAATTCAACAACTTCCTATTCCTTTTTTCAGCAGGACGCAATTACTGGATTTCGGAGGCGTTTTGGGATGCAATAAAGAACCTGCGCATCCGATTAATTGCGTAATTTGGCAGCTAGGAAACGAAAAGACTCTTGCACAGAGGCGAAAATTATCTACGATCTCGTTACACGCGAAACAGTTTTCTGAACTCTCCAAATTTCAAAGCATCCTTCGCAAATTTAAAATATCGAGAGATTCCAATACTGAATAGTAAGCTTAAAACTTATAAAAATTCACAACCCAAAATCAAAAGCGTCTTAGAAATTCAGAGAGTTCAGAAAATATTTCGCAAACATATCACGAGCCTTACAATTTTCTATCGCAAATGCGTCATCATTTGAAAAAAGCCTAAAATATATTAGAAGCGTCAGAAGAATATCTTGAAAAGTCTTTTAAACAGTTGATTATTGATTAAAAATGGCAATTGATTTAAAGCTGGCCACCGAGGATTAAAATCGCAGAATCAAAATAGTTTTTCAATAAAAGCGAGGTGCGAATGAATCGCTGAAAAGTCGCGTTTCCTTCCGAAAAGATCGTCTCAGTATCAAAAAGTTTTCTCCGCACCGACACACGCACTCGGTTGTTCGCCGATCTCTGATTGCGAATCTTGCAATTCGTCTTGCTTCTCTTTTTGCTCTCCCGCGGTTAATGTCGAGAATTAAGCCACGAGGGAGATGCAGATGGAGCTCAGAGCGACGAGGGATACCAATATGGTCGTCGAACCGGACCCTGCATTCTCTTTGCGACGGGTTATCTCGTTCGTAGGATCTGCAAAGAGGGAGAAAATCAGATTAGTTAAAGAAATTAATATGAGGGATCATAGCAGAAAAAGAGCTCAAAAAAGAGAAACTATAGAGTAATTTTCTCACGAACAAGGGGAAAAATAGGAGAAATTATTTTGCAATGATTTCTATCCTTGAAGAATTAATTTTCTTAAATTGGATATACTTAGGTTCTTGAAAATCTAATCAGGGCGATATAAAAACGCTCGAAAAAACATCAAATTTGTTAAATAAACTATTTTTATGTTTTAAATCGTGCTCATAATCGAGAATATTTTCTCTCCCAAAAACTCCTTCATTATTATTTGAATCGTACTATTTATAAGTATAATTAAACATTTATGTCAAAAATTTGTTATTATACAAATTAAAAATAGTTCAAGTTTCAATGATTATATATTATATTATATACACTAGCAGTAAGAGAAGGAGAAGAATTTTCAACGAGAAAGTGAATTTTCAATTTAAAAAAAGATGAATTTTCAACTAAAAAAAGAGAATACTTTTAATTTCCCCTGTGTTCAAGAAACCTCTCCTTTTTCTCGTTTTTTGCTTAAGAACTGAATTAATATATAAAAAATAAACATAACAATAACAAAATCCAACTATTCTTAGTTAAAAGTTCTTTTTTTTTGTTCAAAAGTCTACCATTATATTTTTGGTTGAAAATTCATGTATTTTGTTGATAATTATTTTTTTTTTGTAGAAAGTTAATCTTCTTGGTTAAAAAATAAACTTTTTGACTGGAAATTAAACTCTTTGGTTGAATGTTCATTTATCTCTTGAAATTTTTTTTTTTTAAGATTCATTATTTTAGTTAAAAATTCACCTCTGGTTGGAAATTGAACTATTTTACTAAAAATTCGTCTTTTTTTCGTCTTTCTTCACTGAAAACGTAACTATTCCATTCTTGGTTGGAAATTTATCTTTTCTAGTTGTAAATTTGTCTTTTTTTGTAGAAAATGATTATTCTTGGTTGAAAATTCATCCTTTTTGGTGAAAAAATTATTTTGTTGTTGTTGAAAATTCATCATGCTGGTAAATTAACTTTTTTGTTGAAAATTCATATTTTTGGTTAAAAATTAAATTATTTGAAAATTTAACTATTCAGTTGGAAATTCGTTTTGTTTTTGTTGAAAATTAATTTTTTATCTCAAAATATATCCATTCCATTGTTGGTAGAAAAGTTTTCCTTTGCAAGATGAAAATGCAACTATTTGGTAGAAAAATCATCAATTTTTTTTAATTCGTTTTTTTTTGTTGAAAATTAAATTTTTTTTAATGAAAATTCATCATTTTAGTTAAAAATGTATATGTTCAGTTGAAAGTTTGACTATTTTCTTGAAAAAACGATTTTTTGTTGAAAATTGATGTTTTTTAGTTGAAAATTTAACTTTTTGGTAAAAAATTCGTCTTTTTTTGGTAGAAAATTAATCTTCTTGGTTGAGAATTCAACTTTTTCGGTTGGAAATTAAAAAAATTTTTTGAAAGTTGAACTTATTTATCAAAAATTAATTTGTTTGGTAAAAATTCATGATTTTAGTTGACAATTTATCTCTTTTGTTGAATATTTAATTATTTTCTTTAAAACTCGCCTTTTTTTTGGTTAAAAATTAATTTTTTAAATTTAAAATTAATCATTGTAGTAAAAAATCCATCTGCTCGGTTAACAATTTGAAACTTAATCATCTTGGTTGAGAATTCACCTTTTTTACTTGAATATTGAACAAATATTTTTAAAGTTGAACTACTTCGTTGAAAATTATTTGTTGTTGTTGTTGAAAATTCATCACTTTAGTTGAAAATCCATCGGTTCGGTTGAAAATTTAACTATTTTGTTGAAAATTCGAATTTATGATTGAAAATGAATCTTTTTTATTTAAAAATTCAACTTTTTGGTTGAGAATTCTTGTATTTTGTCGAAAATTGGTCTTTTTTGGTAGAAAATTATTTTTCTTAATTCAGAATTCACCTTTTTTGGTTGAAAACTAAACAATTTTTTGAAAGTTGAAGTACTTTGTTAAAAATTATTTTTTTTTGGTTGAAAATTCATCATTTTAGTTGATAATTCATCTCTTTTGATGAATATTTAATTATTTTGTTCAAAATTCGGGTTTTTGGCTGAAAATCAATTTTTTAAATTGAAAATTTAACTACTTTGTTTGAAATTCGATTTTTTTGCTTGAAAATAAATTTTTTTTATTTGAAAATTTAACTTTTTTGTTGAAAATTCTTGAATTTTGTTCAAAATTCTGCTTTTTTTGGTAGAAAATTAATCTTCTTGGTTGAAAATTCACCTTTTTGGTTGAAAATTAAACATCATCATTTTAGTTAATAATTCATCTCTTTTGTTGAATATTTAATTACTTTGTTCAAAATTCTTTTTTTAGTTGAAAATTAATTTTTCAATTGAAATTTGAACTATTCCATTTTTGAATAAAAATTGATCTTTTTTATTCAACAATTCAACTATTTGGTTGAGAGGATTCAAATATTTTATTAGAAATGCGTCTTTTTGGATTAATTTAACTGTTTCTAATTACAACCTAAAATATTTTATTCGTCGAAATATCATCTATTAAATTTTTTCTTGGCTAAAAAATTTATTTATTTAGTCATTAACAATTTTAATCTCTTAAAAGTTACTGACCCGCAAGTTTCAAGGATTTCTATTTTTGGATTCTTTCTCTTCAGAGATATTCAAATTGAAAATTCAGATTATTTTATTGTGATAAAATCGCAGCAACTAATGGAGCAATAAATCAAGAAAGCAAATATCAGGCTTCCGTATTTGAAAGCAGCCTGAAAAAAAGACAACTCCAAACCGCATGATTTGAATAAAGAAGTAGGTTTGAAATTAATACCTAGTGTGGTTGGTGGAAACATTCCTGATCCGGAAGCTTCGTGACCATCCTCGTCGTCTCCCAAGTCATCGTCCATGTCCCGATCCCTTCCAGACAAGGACCCTGATCCTGATCCATCGAAAGCCTCGTCGGCCAATGGCATTCCAATATCAGGTGCGAGAGACAATTGCGACTGAATCACCTGAAACAAAATTTTCGGTAAATCTTAAATATTTATCAATTTTAAAGATCTCAAAGAGGGTGGACGCAAAACTTCATTTTCAAAATTCCCTGATTTTTCCCTGACTAATTTTTCATTTACCCTGCCTATCAATATTTGAAGACCAAAATTCTAATCTTGTAACATTTTTACAATTTAAAACCATTTTAAATTTAAATTGATCAATTTTATATTTATTATTCTCGATTAAATTTATATTCGAAAGATTCAATGAAATTTATAAGAATTCCAGGTGATTTTGAACAACTTCATGATAAATTAATGAGACTTTCAAAACATTTTATTCTAAATTCAAAAAAATTCAAATGAATTGAAAAAAAAAATTACATTGATTTCAGTAAAATTGGATGAAAATCAAGTGAATTGAAAACAATTAAAAAATATGAAAAAAATTCCTTGATTTCAGTAAGTTCAAAATGAGTTTAGTAAAATTCAGGGGAATTAAAAGAAAATTTAACATACTTCAGGGTAAATTAATAAGAATTCACGGTAAATTTCAAATGATTTGCAAAACATATTTGAAAATCTGTTCAAGTCTTTGAAACCCTATGAAATCCCTCCTTTCTTGTGAATATATTCATTGAAAAAATATTATTTTCAAAACTTTTAAAATCATTGAAATCCTCAGAAATCTTATAAAATCAATTGGAATCTTTCGAAATATTTTAAAACCTTTATAAGTCCTGTATAATTGTTCCATATATCTTACGAAATTCTATGACATTATTTATAACCACATGCAAATTTTTTTAAATACCTTAAAATCATTAAAATCCTTGGAAATCCCTTGAAACTTTTTTAAATCTCTTGAAAATGCTTTAGAATCTTTGAAAATACCCTAAAATGTTTCAAATCCTTTAAAATCACTTCAAATTATACAAATCGATTACAAATTCCTTGGAATATTTTTAAATTCCCTAAAATATTTAAAATCCTTTGAAATCTTTTCAAATCTCTTGAAACTTTTTAAAGCTCTTGAAAATGCCTCGAAATACTTATAAAGCCCTAAAATATTGCAAATCCTTTGAAATTCCATTCAATTACTGCATTCAATTTAAAATTCCTTGGAATCGTTTAAAATACCCTAAAATATTGAAAAACCTTTAAAACCTTTTAAAATCTCTTGAAAAATTTGTAAGCGTTTAGAATAATTGAAAATATTATAAAATATTCCCAATCTTTCGAAATCCAATTAAATTACTAAAATCAATTGGAAATTCCTTGGAATCTTTTACGATATCCTAAAATATTTCAATCCTTTGAAATATTTTGAAATCACTTGAAATTTTTTAAAGCTCTTAAAAATTCCTTGGAATTATTAAAAACACCCTAAAATATTTTAAATCCTTTGAAATCTTTCGAATTCCCTTAAGCTCTTGAAAATTCATTGAAATCTTTTAATATACATTAAAATATTTCAAATCCTTTAAAATCTTTTGAAATCCCTTAAAATTTTGCAAAGATCTTGAAATGACTTGGAATAATTTAAAATACCCTAAAATAGTTTATATCCTTTCAAATCCTATTAAATTACTGAAATCAATTGAAAATTCCGTGGAATATTTAAAAATACACTAAAATATTCCAAATCCTTTAAAATCCCATTAAATTACTGAAATCAGTTGAAAATACAGTACAATATTTTACAATATCCTAGAATATTTCATATCCTTTAAAATCGCTTGAAATAAAAATAAATATTACCCTAAAACATTTCAAATTCTTTAAAATCCCATTAAATTACTGAAATCAATTGAAAATTCCGTGGAATCTCTTACAATATCCTAAAATATCTCCAATCCTTTAAAATATTTTGAAATCCCTGGGAATTTTTCAAAGCTCTTGGAAATTCCTTGGAATAATTTTAAATACTTTAAATTTCTTTAAATCCTTTCAAATCCTATTAAAGTAAGGAAATCAATTGCGAATGCCTTGGAATCTTTAGAATATCCCAAAATATTTTAAATCTGTTGAAATCCCTTGAAATTGTTTAAAGTTCTTGAAAATTCCTTGGAATTCATTGAGATTTTAAAAAGCACCCTAATCGCCTAATCTTTTGAAAGTCCGTTGGAATCACTTCAAATTTTTGAAATATATTTAAAATATCCTAAGATATTTAAAATCCTTTAAAATCTTTTGAAATCAGTTGAAATTTGCTAAAACTCTTGAAAATTCCTTTGATTTTTTTTTTAATAACCTAAAATATTTCCAATTCTTCAAATTATTGAAATCAGTTTAAAATTCTTTAAAATCCATTAAATATTATAAAATCCTGAAAATCTGATCAAATCCCTTAATTTTTTAAAATATCATAAAACCTTATACGTCCTATAAAATTGTTAAAATATTTTGAAATCCATGGGTTAATTTACTGACAGAAAAGTGACTAAAGTGATCTTTTTATTTTAAAAAGTGACTATAATGACTTTATCTTAACTCTTGACTTTTGCCATTTTTTTTCAAATTCCTGACTTTCCCCGACCAAAAAAATTCCTTGAATAAATATTGATAAATTTTAAATATCCTTAACAAATCAACTCTTGCAGGAAATGGAGATCCATTCCGGTTACAAAATAATTAAAAGAAATGTCTCAACTCTTAATACCAGATTTTAATGAGGGACTTGTCCACTCCTTCCTGTCGGTTTTTTCAGATGAATAATTAGTTCAGTCGATTCAATGATCTCACATTCATTCAGCCGCCTGATCACTTATGCATTCATCGTATTAACACTTATCTTTTTACAAGTCAAGGTAATACATTGTACTTGGACGTCCAGGAATATTATACGGAATTATTGAATCCCAGAGGAAAATCGATACAGATTTGAATTTCGTTTGCGATAGAGACATTAATTAATTCTAAATTGGTCCAATTTACGGGCTCGATAATTTCAAATCAGATAAAGTAGTCGTTATAGCTATGTAGTTTGCAGAATTTATGTGTGAATTGAATATTAGTTTCTAGAGTCTCTACCAGAAAGATAATTTTAAATTCCCGATTTTCTCACGGTCAATTTTCTATTTTCCGGGCTGGTAATTATACTTCTTTTTGAAATTTCCATGTCAGAATTATATTTCTCTTCGAAAATACCCCGTTCCAAATCAGAATCATAATTCTTTTAGAAAATTCCTCGTTCCAAGTCAAAATTGTAATTCTTATGAAAAATACACTGTTCCAAGTCAGAATTTATAATCCTCTTGATAAATTTCTCGTTCCAGATCTGAATAATAATAATTTTTTTTAACGAAAATTCGCTGATTCACTTCTGAATGATATATAACTGTTTCCGAAAATTTCCTGTTCCAACTAAAAATTATAATTTTTCTCGAATATTTACTGTTCCAAGTCAGAATTATACTTCTGTTTTAAATCCAGGTATAACTCAGAATTATAGATCTTTTCCAAAATTCCCTGTTCCGAATCAGAATCACAATTCTTTTCGAAAAATCCCCGTTTCAAGTCAAAATTGTAATTCTTTTGGAAAGTTCCTTTTTCCAGATCTGAATTATAATTTTCCTCGAAAATTCACTGTTCCAAGTCCGAATTGTTCTTCTTTTTTAAACCCAGATATGACTCAGAATTATAAATCTTTTGGAAAATTTCCTAAACCAACGCAAAATTATTCCTTTAAAAAATTCCCCGTTCAAAGTATAAAACTGTAAAACTGTCAAAGTAAAACTGTACCAAATTTCAAGAATTTTTTATTGTTAGGAAACATTCCATGACTTTTAGGTAAATTTCTGAACTTTTGCTAAATGTTCCCTGCAGTTTGTGAGTAGAAATTAACTAAGATTGAGTAAAATTCCCGAAATTCTACGGAATTTCCCCCAAAGTTTTTTAGGAAAACTTCACTAAATTTAAAGTAAATTCCCAAATTTTCCCCGAAATGGCTCCCCTCTCAAATTCAAAATTACAAGATATCTCTTTCAAAATCCCCTGTTCCACATTTTAAGTATATTTTTTGTATTTTTCAAGTTAAAATTGCTGACTAAACAATCAGTCGCTTGAAATAACTGATTTTTAATCAACAGAAGTCAATGTTTTATCTGCTATAATAAAATAGTGAAGTTATTTCTAAATTAAAATTATTATTAAATTTCTAAATTAAAATTATCATTAAATTCCTACATTTTAATAAATGATTTAAATTAACCACTGACTGAATGATGTAATTAGTAAAAGTTGTAGCATAGATCATTCAAAATAACTGATTCGGTCAGTGGGCGCTACTACATTAGATCAATTCGTCTTTATTGTTAGAACATTTTTCGTTGAAAATTGATCTTTTTTTATGGGAATTTAATCTTTTTTTATTAAAAATAGAAATGCTTGGTTAAAAATGAAAAATTTTTCGTTGAAGATTCATTAATTTAGTTGAAAATTCACCTCTTTGGTTGACAATGCAAGTACTTCGTATTTTTTCGTAGAAAATTAATCTTCTTGGTAGAAAATTCATCTATTTAGTTGAAAATTAACTTTTTCATCGAAGATTCATAATTTTCATTTAAAAAAATCCATCGGTTTGATTAAAAATTTAACTATTTTGTTGAAAATTCGACTTTTTGGTGGAAACCAACCTTTTTAATAAAAAAAATCAACAATTTGGTTGAAAATTCTTGTATTTTGTTGAAAGTTCTTTTTTGGTAGAAAATTAATCTTCATGGTTGAAACTTCACATTTTTTGGTTGAAAATTAAACAACTTTTTTGAAAGTTGAACTACTTTCTTAATTACTCATTTTTTTAAATGAAAATTCATCATTTTAGTTGAAAACTCATCGCTTTTGTTGTAAATTCTTGTCTTTTGTTGAAAATTCTTTTTTGGTAAAAAAATTAATCTTCTTGGTTGAGAATTCACATTTTTTGGTTAAAAATGAAAAAACTTGTTTGAAAATTGAACTATTTTTGTTAACTAATCATTGTTTTGATTGAAAATTCATAATTTATGTGAAAATTCATCTCTTTTATTAAATATTTAATTATTTTATTCAAAATTCGTTTTTGTCTGCTGAAAATTTATTTTTGTTAATTGGATATTGAACTATTCCATTTTTTATTGAAAATTGATATTTTTTAGTTAAAAATTCAACTTTCTCTTCGAAAAATCTTGTATATCATTGACTTTTTCGTACAAGATTCACAATTTTAGTCAAAAATTTATCTGTTTGGTTGAGAACTTAACTATTTTGTTGAAAATTCGATTTTTTTGTTAGAAATTAATCATTTTCACATGAAAATTCAACTTTTTAGTTGAAAATTCATGTATTTTATTGAAAATTCGCCTTTTTGGTAGACAATCTTCTGGGTTTAGAATTCACCTTTTTTTGTTGAAAAAACTATATTTTTTTTAATTTGAACTACTTTGTTGAAAATTAATTTTGCTGGTTGAAAATTCATCTCTTTTGTTAAATACTTAATTATTTTGTTCCAAAATATGTCTTTCTTTTGCTTGAAAATTGATCTTTTTTAGTTAAAAATTCAACTATTTGGTTCAAAATTCATCAATCTTGTTGAAAATTCATCTGTTTTGGTAGAAAATTAATATTCTCGGGAGAACATTCATTTTCTGTTGTGGAAAAATCAACTATATTGTTATAGGTTGAAACGCTTTGTTAAAAATTAATTATTTTGATTAATGCTTCATCACTTTAGTTTAAAATCATGTGTTTTTTTGAATGTTGATCTACTTTGTTAAAAATTAATTTTTATGTTAAAGATTCAATATTTTAGTTGAAAATTCATCTTTGGTTGAAAATTTAACTACTTTGTTGAAAATTCCTGTTTCTTTTATGAAAATAGAAAATGTTGAACCGAAAATTTAACTTATCCTTTTTTAGCTGAAAGTTTATATTTCTTTGTTATAAATTCAACAGACTGGATTATTAAAAATGACTGATTTCATCAGCGAGCCAAATTGACTGATTTAAAAAGTCCCTTTTGAGTACAAAGATATAAATGATTCAAATTGAGTGCTTCCAAAGTCGATTAATTGAGATTTGAATACGTAATTTGAATTGTAAAGATTTTAAAAATTGATTTATTATCAGTAAATGGTGATTTCTCGTTTGAGTCGTGTCTGCGTGGGAGTAGTGAGCGGTTCTATCAAAGGCAGCCCCCGTAGGTGTCATACTCATAATACAAGTCGTAGGAAGCGTGAATCATACATTCGCCTAGCTCGGCTAAGCTAAGTTGAGCTAAGGCTAAGGCTAAGCTAAGCGAAGAGCTTGACCAGTCTCCTGGCAAATTAAGGGATTAATGTCTCGTGACACTGTCGCGGTTGTGTGAACGAGTACCAGGTGTCGAGATGGATATCTCCCTTTTGCAGGTTTTATGACTTCAGTTAATTCTCCGTCCACGATATGCTAATTCAGAGACAACCAAGAAGCCAAGAAATGACATTCTAGTCTTTACTGCAATTCATTATTATCGTCCATTCATCATCAGCAAGGTGCTAATGGCCTTGATTTCGAATTTCTATAACACCTACGAAGAACGAAGTTGACCGAAAAAACTCAAATGTTTAGATTCGTTGAAAAAAAATGTTCTTCGAAATGTAATATATGCAAAATTGTTAATTTTTACCTAAGTTACAAAAAAAAGGTTTTTTTTTGTATGCTCTTTTTAATAAAATAAGGAAACACGTACATATTTTTAAGCTTAAAGAAGATTTTTGTTCCTTTTTTATGGATTCTGAAACATGAGCCATTTTTACAGTAGTTTATGGAAGTACCTAAAGTTGCCAAAAGTAGAGAAATTTTTTTTTCGAAAGTTATAAATATATGTACGTGTTTCCTTAGTTTATTAAAAAGACCATCAAAAAATAAAGAAAAAATTTTTTTAGCAACTTTAGGTACAAATGAAAAAAAAATTCATTTTTTGTCATTTTCTGAAATATTCTATTTCAACGAAAATATTTTTTCTTACTATTTTCCATCTAAGGTTATTTACTTTCATAAACTTTATTATTATTATAGATTAGCAGTTCGAACTCGAAAGTTCATTGCCTCATCTACCCGAGACCGCCACACATCTCTATCTTGTGCATTCTCCATCCAGTTTAAGTAATCATGTCCTAGTTCTTTTAGATCATCCCTTACATTTTTCTCCCATCTGTTTCTCGGTCTGCCTAGGGGTCTCTTACCAGTCGGTCTCCCTCTTAAAACTTGCGCCACTGTTCTTTCATTGCCCATTCTTGCTACATGCCCCGCCCATCTTAATTTACGCGCTTTCATTACTCTATTAATATTTGCTGACCCGTAGAGAGCGTGCAGCTCATCATTATGCAGTTTTCTCCACTCGCCGGTCTCTTCGTCCTTTTTTGGACCATAGATTTTTCTAAGTACTTTATTCTCGAAAACTCTAAACCTATTCTCTTCTCCTTTCGTCAGCGCCCACGTTTCACACCCGTACATGACGACCGGCATTATTATCGTTTTGTAAATTCTTACTTTGATGTTTCTAGATAGCGATC
>CAKNYM010051511.1:0-34479 GCA_932195095.1 Andricus curvator
AATAAAGTAGCCTCGGACTGGACTGAAACTTTGATTGACTAAATGCATACACACGGTAAACGTAAAGTTTGAGTTTCAGGCGATGAACGGAGGCTGGGTGTTTGGAATGCTAGAGGAGTGAATGATCTTAAAGTAAGAGAACTACGAGAAACTATGCATGCTAGGAAACTAGATATTTTATGTGTACCTGAGACAAAGAAAAAGGGATGCGAAAGTAGAAACATAGAAAATGGGGTGTTGAAAAGCGGTTTTGAAATATGGTTAGAAGTAGATAGGGAATCACATGGTAGTCAAGGCGTCGGTTTGATTATGAATGAAAAAGCAAGGTATATGTTCCAAAAACGACTTAAATACTTCTTTTCTTCCCTTTTCAGATAGTTGGAAAAAAATCTTTCTGATTGTAGGATTTATTATAAAGATACGGAAATATACGCTAAAGTAAAGGAATTACCTTCTTATTCATTTTAAATCAAATACAACTTTAGTCATTTTTATCTGAAGAAGATTGAACATAACATATGGTCGTTGCGAACTTTTGGGTTTCTATTATACGATGAACAGAAACGAGCGTGAAGCGCGAGGTTCACATGATGATCATACCAAATATCGAGCGCGAAGCGCGAGTGTCGTGATGAGAATGTGTTCCTTAAGGTCGATAGAACCTTAAGTAAATTAGTTCTTATTTTTATGTAAAACTGACATAATTAAACCAAAAGCAGGTCATAACGATGAAGCTTACTAAGAGAGTATTAGCCTGCGAAGCGCGCAATAGCGAGCACACGAAGTGTGAAAACCTAGACGACAAATGTGTCCGAGCGCGCAGCGCGAGGTGAATGCATTATCGAGCGCGAAGCGCGAGATAAACATATAATCGAGCGCGAAGCGCGAGATGAATACCTAATCGAGCGCGAAGCGCGAGATCCATCGGGTGCGCGCCGTAGGCGCGCTGAAACTTGCGAGCGAAGCGAGCCGCGCGCGAAGCGCGCGATGAGAATGTGCCCGCGAAGCGGGCAGATTTTTTTTTATTTAGAAAATGTCTATTTTGTTTCTACAAACACAATACAAAAAATTTTACGTGCCTACTGTTAGGGGGGGGGGGTCCGAAGGAAATGTTACTTATTACTATGTACTTATTGGACGGTCCGAACTCATGTTCCTGTAAAACGGTGTAGTTTAATTTAAATTAGAAGCGTGTCAAATATGTTTTTTTAGCAAAACCTCTCAAGCACCATATGATTTCTTTTCTCAAAGCTTTTGATCACTCTTTGTTAACTTCACGTTCTGTGTCCAACTCTCCGATAAAAAATTGCAAATAAAAACCTTTTTTTTGAAGAACATTTCGAAATTTTAGAGAAATGTGCCAGCATCGCACTATATTATTATTTTTTTTAATTCAAGAGACCAAATTTTGTTCAGTGTCGTTTGGAAGGTTCTGGTCAGAGTATTTCGAGGGACAAGTGGATGAAACATAAGCACTACAGGAGAAAATTTATGTTTTTACGTACAGAGAAAAATTATTTTACTTACCGCTTGAACCTGCACCACCATATGTAGCTGAGATTTCATGTGGCAAAACCGCACAAAGTATGGAGAAAATCAAATAAGTTAGTGTACCCATGTTGGTACTAAGAAGCTAAGTAAGAAGCTATGCAATGATAGAATCAAACTGACGGCGAGGGAAGAAATTTTCGACTTTTATAAGGAAACCTTATTTGCGGTTTTTCTCAATTCAATGACTCTTCGAAAGACGGTGGAATCAGAAAGTGCTGTCTAATGCTACGATCATGACTTGAGAAAAGTGAATTCACTTTTCACAGACTGATAATAAACATGATGTTGCACATTGTAAGCTCTACTTTGTCGATCGCATATAAGATGATATTTGGTTTTTATGAAAAAAGGTCGAAAGTAGAGATTGCAGTTTTTGGGTGGGTAGTCGAATCGCCACTAACATATCTGTATGCATTAGGGTATGCACATCGCCCAGAAATTTATCCGAACCCACACAAAAATACGATTTTTTTTTTTAATGTTCAAAGGTGACACAAGCCCTATGAAGTTCAACACGCATTTCCCATACGAAAAAAAGACACTTTCGTAAATTTTATTCAGTGCAGTCATCAGTAGCTGAATCGGGTTGAAAATCAACGTTTCTTTTCAAAATTAGGGACCGTACTTAAATTACGTAACAACTCAAGTGGGAGGAGGGGTCGAGAGATTTTGTTACGATTCACTCAGAGAAATGTCCTCTTGTGACAAAAGGATGTTTCTTGAAGTGAATGCAATTTCCTCTTAAATTCAAGTTTGAGAGGATTTTCATTTGTCTCAACAGAAATCACTGATATATATAATAAACTGGATGCATATGGAAAACGCGTGTGCCAACTTGAAGGCTTCGAGCCGGCATTTTTTAGGGATGTTTTAGTTTGGGACCATTCGGAACAGATTGGGATATGCGGGAGATTCAAATGTAGTATGGAAGAGAACTTGGAAATATTAATAAAAATCATGTGAAATTTAGTTTATTGTCAATGAGTGAATCGACTCAAACTGGAAACTAAATAAAACTTAATAAAAAGTAATTACATAAATAAAAATAATCGAACAGTACAAAAAAAGGAAAGTCGATGGGATTTTAAATTGGTGAAATACACATTTTGTAAACACGTGGGTTAGAATATTTATCAATTGAATTATTATGAATTCTGATAAAACCTGCAATTTAGCTGAAATTTCTAGTTTTTAATTAAAAATTTTAATCTTTTTTGTTGAAAAAGCAAAAAAAATTAACAATAAAGTATAACTATAGACAATTCAAATATTTGTATAACTTTTCAGTGATAATATGTGTTTTACTTTCTCGTAAAAATCTACAAGGTATTACAGAAAACTACAGGATTTTACATTTCCTAATTTTTGTGTTTGACGTCATGAAAATCTTTTAATTGTACGTAAAATTATTGTAGAATGTTACAAATCGTTACAAAAAAATACAAGATTTCACCAAAGTTGAAATATTGGGAAACTGTACTTAAAAATTGTGTTGCATATACTAGTAGTTCATTGTAGAAATGTACAAATTCCAAACAAAAAACTTACAAACTGTACACTTTTAGAATCCACATCAACGTTTCGACTTGTACTTTAGTGTCAATTTTTGTAGGATATGTAATATATAATTTTCTACAAGGAACTACAATAAAAATAATTTTTCACTTTTACCAAGAACTTTTGCTATTATAATAAATCACAATGAACTGTAGTGCGATTATTGAACATTGAACAATTATTGATTTTACAAGACGATTCTGAACAGATTTTAACGTTGAAAATATACATTTTTCAATTTGAAAGCCTCAGTAGTTAAAAAAATGTGAACTTCTGATTGAAACTTCATAAACTATTCTTAATTCTAAAATAATTTCAAATTAATGAATTTATAATTAAAAGCTCTTATTCAATTCCGAATCCTATTCAAATATTGTTTCAATCTAAAATATTCCATTTTGAACCATTTAATTTGAATTTTTTTATTTCATAAAGACTTTTTTGGGATATTCAGCAATATTTTACTTTCCATACAATTTTAATTGTCCTATTTAACAAATTTTTAATATGTAAGTGAAATTATTGAATTTTGATGCATAATTAACAATTGAACAATTATCAATTTAGAAAAAATTTAAGTTAGTTTGAGAGATATTTACAAGTTTTGAGAAGATCCATACTTAATTTAAAAGTGGACAAAATTTCGAGAAATAAAAAACTAAATTTAGATTCTTGAAGATTTCGAAATAAAATTTGTATGCTTTTTATGGATCTTTAAAGATATTAAGAAAACAAAATAATTTTTGAGTTTGCTGAGAAGATTAAAAATTATTTTTTATTTTGAAAAATTAATATTAAGACCAAAATTAAAGAAGATTGTAGACAGAATTCAGATGTTTGAAAATTTCGAACACAAAATTTATAAACTTTTCAAGCATTTTGAAAGGTTTGAAATGAAGAAAAAATTCTTATTTCTTCAGTTAATTTTAAAAGAATATTTATTAAAATTTTCAAAAAAGAATCAGGATGATTTTAAGGTAATCTTTTCACTTTTGCAGGATTTTCAAAAAATTGTAGGAAAAATTCGAGTTGCTTAAAATGATATAATTTTGAAATTTTTTTGATAAATTCTTCAGTTCACAGCACTGAAAATGATAGCATGGATTTTTATTTTTTTTTCAATCTCTCAACTGTACAATGTATAAAAATAAAAATTTAAAATTTTGCTGTTTAACGGCTTTTAATTTAAACAATTTCAATTGAAAAGTGTTAAAAGCTTCCATTTTATACGCGTCAATTATTAAGCGTTTAAATTAAAGAAATTTCAAGGTTCAATTTTGTAAGTTTAAAATTTTGAAAAAAACGTTGAGTGCTCGAATTTGCAGTTCAGTCTTTGTAACTTCAACAGGAAAAAAGTTTATCTTCAAGAGTTCGAATCTTTTAATTTCAATGACCGTGATCAATTTTTTCTCAATTGTTCAATTTTTATTTGCAGTCAGAAAGTTGTTCTTTTTCGACCTAGGATGACAAATATTGAGAATATTGAAAAGAGGTAATGTTAAATGGCATATATATGGTTTCCAATCAATTGCTATATATTTGGAAAAAACTTTAAACTTAAGGTTTTTCGGTGTTTAATGACGATTTTTCATTATTGTCTTTTAATATTTTAATATTGCTTTAAAGTTTAAACATAGAAGCTTTTATGTAATAGCGATCAGGTACACATCTTAATTTGAAATTATCTCATTGCAATATTCTTCAAAGTTTTATTGTACTTTTCAAGAGAAAAAATAAAAAAATATTCTAAACCACGTGTTTACAAAATGTGTATTCCACCAATTTAAAATCCCATCTACTTTCCTTTTTTTGTACTGTTCGATTATTTTTATTTATGTAATTACTTTCTATTAAGTTTTCTTCAGATTCCAGTTTTAGTCGATTCACTCATTGACAATAAACTGAATTTTACATGATTTTTATTGATATTTTTGAGTTCTCTTCCATACTACATTTGAATCTCCCGCATATCCCGATCTGTTCCGAATGGCCCCGAACCAAAACATCCCTAAAAAATGGGGGCTCCGAAGCCTTCAAGTAGGCACAGATCGTTCCATTGAATCCTGCATCGAGTGTATTGTATATATATCAATGACAGAAATCCTTTTGCAGTAAAAATTTTCATTATGCGACTAACTTGACCTAATCTTGCAGCCAAATAATTCTGTTTGTGTAAAAAATATATTCACTTCGTTCAAAACAAAACAAGCAAGAGGACGATGCTTTTGTTTCAAGACAACTTTTTCTCTGAGTGATTTGTTAAGAAAAGAAAAGGTGGGGGTCTTTGATTCATTTACGTAATTTTTGTAAATTCGAAAATGAAACAAGTAACTCGCAGTTTTTGTACCGGAATTTAATACCTAATGAGTGAAAAACGAACCTAGTCAACAACAATTTTAAAAAAAGTCAGGTAACTTTATTGGACAGGAAAAAGTCAGGGGTGTAGACAAAAAATTTGGCAAAAGTCGGAATTTCTATAACTTTAAATAACTGTCAAGCAGAATAAATTTGAAAATTTTCAATTTTATTTTGAAATTGTTTTATTCAGCTTATAAAAGATTATAGGTTAAAACTGTTAAAAGTTCAAGATTCTGGTCTTTGAATATTAATGGTCAGGGAAAATGAAAAATTGATCAGGGAAAAATTAGGCTCTTTTAAAATGAAGTTTTGCGATAACCCTGATGTAATATTCTTGTTAGTAATTTTTTTGCTTTGTTTTTATATTTCTTTTTTTTCCTGTGGCTTCTTCCTGAAGATTATCTTTTTTAGTTATTAATTTTATTATTTGTTTGAAAATTGAATAATTATTTCTGAAAGTCATCCTTTTTGGTTGAAAATGCGTTTTTCTGTGTTGAAAATTCTACCATTTTCGTAAAAAATTTACTTTTTGATAAAAATTCATATTTTAGTATTAAAAAGTCAACTGGAATTTTTTTTATTTGAAATATCATCTATTTTCTGGAAAATTTGTCTGTTCGATTAAGAAATTCAATCATTTTAGTAGAAATTGCATCTTTCTTGGATAAGAATGCAACTGTTTGGTTGAAAAACCAACGATGTTATTAAAAAGTCATCCTTTTTGGTTAAATTCGACTTCTGGATTGAAAATTTAACTATTTTCGCAGAAAATTAACTTTTTGATTATAATTCACATTTTGTTATTTAAAATACAACTGGAATCTTTTTTGGATGTAAATTCAACTATTTCTTTTAAATTCTATTTAGATTCCATTGAAACCTATTTTATTAGAAATTGCATCTTTCGTGAATGAAAACGCAACTGTTTGGTTAAAAATTCAGCAATTATGTTCGAAAGTCATCCTTTTTGATTGGAATTCAACTGTTTTGTTGCAAATTCAACCATTTTCGTGGAAAATTTACTGGTTGTTTAAAATTCATATTTTGGTATTGAAAGGTCAATTGAAATCTTTTTTGGATAAAAATTCAAATATAATTCGAATATTCTTTTGAAAATTTGTCTTTTTAATTTAACAATTCATCTGCTTTAGTAGAAATTTCATCATTCTTGAATAAAAATGCATCTGTTTGATTGAAAATTAATCTTTTTTGTTTGAGGATTCGACTATTTTGTTTGAAAATGTCAGTTGAACCACTTTGTTAAAAAATCATTTTTTTGTTGAAAATTCATCTCTTTGGTTTAAAGTTGAACTACTTTGTTGAAAACGGATCTTTTTGAATTGTGAATTCAACTGCGCGGGTAAAAGTTGGACAACTTTGTTGAAAATTGTTCTTTTTTTTAATAAAGGTTTATCTCTTCGTTATAAATTTAACTATTTTCTTCAGAATATTTTTTTCTTGCTGAAAATTCGTATTTTCGGGTTGAAAATTAAATTTTTGTACAGAATGTTTGTATTTGGGTTGGAATTTCAACAATTTAGGTGAACTTTTTTTTCTTTAATGACTGAAAAATCTTTGTTGGAAATTCGTTTTTTGGTTTCAAAATTCATTATTCTAGGATGGAATTTCAGCCTTTCTAGTTAAAAGATCAACTATCACACTTTTTTGTTGAGAATTAATCTTTTCAGATGGACAATTTAATTATTTTGGGGAAATTTAATTATTTCGTGGAACATTCAAGTATTTTGTTGAAAAGTCGTCTTTTATATTAGAAACGTCATTTTTATGTTTAAAGTAAATGAATGCAATTTGAAAATTTAAACTTGTATTATCTTAAATACAAAAAATTTCATTAGTTTCAAGTCCCGTATCTTATTATTTCTGGTAACCATGAATTACTTACGGGGGGGGGGGGGGGAGGAAAAAAAGTTTACCATGGTTCATTGCAGTAAAGGAATCTCAGAGAAGGAATTCCATTCGGTACTTCATTTAAGAATAAATCGAGAATAAATCACTCCCATAAGTCTGTTTTATAGGGTCCCAATAAAACCCCATAAGTGAAAAAATGGGTTTGCGAGGTTTTGGCGCTAATTAAGTTTTTTTGCGGTTGTTTTAATGCGAATTGTTTCTAATACGTGAAATACTACTTTATACCGATAATTAGATGTTTAAACATATTGTTTAAACAATTTATCAATATTTTTATCAATTTTCTCTTAGAATAGAGATAGAAAGTCGCGGTTTTTTCAAAGACTTTTTAAAATTTTTATCAAATTCTCAATCAAAGTGAAATAATACTTAATTAATGTTAGCAAAAATATTTGTTTAAAAAATTCAATATTATTTTTAATCATATTCTCTTCTAATAGTGCTAGCGATTTCGGCTTTTTCTGAAATTTTCAACTTTTGGTCCACTTTTTGCTTGGAGTGAGTTGATACTTCATTCAATTTTATTTAAAAATTGAATTATTGATTAAAACTATCTTTGCTTAAAGAAAAGCTAGAAAGTTGCGTTTTTTTCTGGAATGCTTAACTTTGCTTTGCCTTTTTATTTATAAACAAATAACAAAATAAACATTCGAGATATTCAAATTTGAAACAATCTCTTTTTCTGTGAATATATTTTTCTGAAATGAAATAGATATTTGAAATATGCTTCAAGTTTTCGACATGGATCATATTGAATATAATTTTCCTTGAAGATTATTATCAAAGTGACGTGTTTTTTCCAGGAACTTTTACAATTTTCAAAACTTTTACAATTAATTTACAGACCTAGTTTTCCCACCTACTCCTAATTATTCCGTTCTTTGTTTTTGTCTTTTATGTAAGATAGCTTTTTTGTTAAAATTATTTTGTTCAAACATTGGGAAAAGAGAAAAAATAATTCAATTAGAAAAATACAATACTATTCATTTATAACGATTTTTGTTAAGGTCAAGGTGTTTTTTGCTCATAACTAAAACGTCAAAGCAAAACTAAAGGTTTCAGAAAAAAGCAATTTTCTAGCATTATTCTAAGAGAATATTATCAACAATAAAGTAATTTATTTAAACAATTATTTCTGTTTACATTCATTAAGTATTACTTCCCTTAAATTAAAAATTGGACATACCTGTTGAAATACCTGTTGAAGCCAAGTCTAAATATAATTTTTTTTTTTCGAAAAAACATGTATTTCTTTTTTTTCTCTTTCTCCTGTAAGGCAAAAATGTACACTTTTTTCATAGGCTCAACCATTTTCAATTTACTGCATTACAAAAAAATGACTTTTTTAACAAAGTAATTAAATTTTCAACGAAGTAGTTGAATTTTTGACCATGTAGTCTAATTTCCAAACTAACAAAGGTGCATTTTCAACCAAATGGTTGAATTTTCAGAAAAAAAAGAAACACTAAAATTCAACCAGAAACAATTACATCTTCAACACTGTTAACTAAAATAATATGCTTTCAATATGCGAATGTATCTGAACTTCAATATACGTTGTAATTTAGTTTGAAATAAAGCAGCGCCACAAAAAAAATTGTCCTGTGCATCAGACTGGAGCACCATACCTATACGTTTTTGGGGTCGCTGAATCTGAATCCGTGGTCTGTCTGGCTCTATCAGGTAAGGATCAAGGTCATTCCAAGGTGAAATGCGGGAAAAACCGTTCCAGCGAAGAAAACCATAATTTTTATACGATTTTGTGGTCGCTGGATCTGAATGCGGGGTCTGTTTGATCCCATCAGGTTGATAACAAGGTATTTTGAAGGTCAACTTTTGTTTGTCAAACGGAAATATGTTTTCGACCGCGAATTCTGAAACAGCGGGATATTTTACGTTCGCATTTGGTTTGTGACCCCTAGATAAAAATGACCTGTAAAGGTCACATTGATTCATAGGTCGAACAATATGCAAACGTGAAATATACCGCTCTTTCAGAATGCGCGGTCAAAAATGCGTTTCCATTCGATATACAAAAGTTGACCTTCAAAAGACCTTGATCCTAATCTGATGGGTTCAAACAGACCCTGGATTCAGATTCAGCGATTAAACAATTGCATAAGAATTATGGTTTTCTTCGCTTGAACGTTTTTTCTCGAATTTGACCTTAGATTGACCTTTACTCTGACCTGATGGGGTAAACAGACCCCGGATTCAGATTCAGCGACCCCAAAAACGTAAGGGTGTGGTGGAATTCCTTCAAACTGAGGAAGTGCGAATTGATGGAAAGAAAGGACCCCGCACCAAATGTACAGAAAAAAGCCTTATGATAAAAAATTCTAAGAAAACTTTTTTTCTTGTATTTTTGAACCTGCAAACTAAAAATTCGAAAGAAAAATGTCAGAAAGATGGACAGTTTTTAGACAAACACTTGTCCAAAGTTTCGATTTTTACATGTATTTTAATGGAAAAATGCTTATTTTAGCAAAATGTTTTTTTCCTCAAAAACCCTATGATAGATTTGACTAAAACTTTTATATTTTGACGAGCAAGCGTACCGAATCAAAAGATTCATACCCACGAACTAGAAAGATGAACGATTCTTTAGGTATACAGCATGTTTTTGGGGGTGTTTTTCTACCCTAAACATCCAAGTAACATATGTAAATCATCATTTCTCAAAAACTAAAATCAATAGAGATTTTTATTCAACTCCTACGATATGAAACGACTTTTCAATAAGTGGAGTAAGCGTACATAGCCAGAATATGTTTTCACCTAATTTTAGGGGATGTTTTATCATCCCTTAAAGAATGAGTCTGAAGTTCCTAACGCATTAATCAATAACGAAAAATAATTTTATTTTTAAATGCATGAAAGCTGCTATTTTATGGCAGAAAATAGTCGCGTACAGCACTAAAAACTTCTTAAAGCACTTTCAACCCCTTATCAGATATAAAACTCACCCAAGCTACCCCTAAATATTTTTAAAATTCAACAAAACCAACCTAATTCAAAAATCCACCCAGTTTTTGCTGATAATAATTTCAATTCATGCCAAAGGGGCACACATAAAGTCTCAACACTTCAGCACATGTAGAACTTACCCCAGCCACCCCTGAATATTTTAAAAGTTCAATAAAATCACCATAATTTCAAAGTACACCAGGATTTTTCCGAAAATGTTTTCAGTTGATGCCAAAGGGGCAAAAAAATGTTTCAAAACCTAAGCACATATAGAACTCACCCCAGTCACCCCTAAATATTTTTAAAATTCAATACAGTCACCCTAATTTCAAAGTACACCAGGATTTTTCTGAAAATGTTTTCAGTTGATGCCAAAGGGGAAACATAAAGTCTGAACACCTCAACGCATGTAGAAATCACACCAAAATTTGAAAACATTCAAAAGAATGTAAAACAAAATCCAAATTGTTAAAGATTGAGGAAAGAAGCTTTTTAAGAATTTTGAAAGGTTTAAAGAGTATCAAAAAAAATTCTTGAGATTCCTGGAAAATTTTCAACTGATTTTTTATTTTGGAAAATTAATTTTAAGAGAAAATTGAAAAAGATTTAAAAATTGTCGAAAAAGATTTCAAGATTGCGAAAGAAGATTCTAAACAATATTTTTCAGAGGCGTCAAACAAAAAAAAATTCCTTACTTGCATAGAAAAATGTTCAATGATTTTCTATTTTGAAGAATGAATTCAAGTAAGTCGAAGAGATATTTGCAATTTTCGAAAAGATTCGAGTCGTCAAGCTGCCCTTCGGATATATTTTGTATCACTCAGTCTCAAGGAAAAACATTAATTAAACTACATTCCTTAAAATTAATTTCGCATATTCTTAAGATTCATAGGAAAATATTTCTGTTTTTTTTTTTAAATTTTATGAGAATATTTCAAAAGATTTCAAAACATTTTCAAAATTGTTAAAAACGAATCTGAAAGATTATCAGGTTTTTTTTTATTTTACAGAACTTAAAAACATTTTTAGGAAAGATTGGAATAATTTTTAAAGATATTTGAAAAGTTCCAAAAATTAGAAAAGATTGATAAAGAATTAAATTGATTTTCGAAAGGTTTCATTGGAATCAAATAAAGATTCCTAGGATAATTTATTATTTTGTTTTTCAAAATAATTTAAAGATAATATTTGAAAAGATTTAAAAATTGTCGAAAAAGATTCTGAAGTAATTTAAGTCAAATTTTTTAATTTCAGGAATTTAAAGAAATGTTTAGGAAACATTTGAATCATTTTGAAAGATATTTAGAAGGTATACAAGTTTTGAAAAGATTCACAGGATATTACAAAAAATTTTTCAATAGGCGTAAAAAATGAAGTTTTATGAAGACTGCGAAAATAAAAAGCTTTTTAAGAATTTGAAAAGGTTTCAAGAGAATAAAAACAAATCTTAAGATTTATGGAAAAATTGCAAACGAATTTTTATTTTAGAAAACGAATTGAAAAATATTTTAAAATATTTCAAATAATATCGTATATTATCGTAAAAAGTTTTTTTTAGAAACTTTGGAATGTTTCCAAAATATGAAAATTTCTTTTTAGATTCCAAGGAAAATTTTTGCAGTTTTTTTTTTAAATTCATTTGAAGAGAATATTTAAAAAGATTTGAAAAAATTATTCCCAAAATTGTTGAAAAAGATGCTACAAGATTTTAAGGCAATTTTTTTAATTTTCAGAATTTTAAAAAATTGGTTGGAAAAATTTTAATAATTCGAAAAGATATTTGAAAGGTTTAGAAGTTTTTAAAAGATTGATAAGCAATTTAAGATGTGAAAGGATTTCAAGGAATGTAAAACAAAATTCAGATTTTTAAAGATTGTGAAAAAAAGATTTTGAGAAATTTTGAAAGGCGTCCAGAAATGAAGAAAAATTCTTTAGTTGCATGAACAAATTTTCAATGATTTTGTATTTTGTAGTATGAATTCGAGTAATTCGAAGTGATATTGTCAATTTTTGAAAAGATTCGAGGCGTCATGTTGCCCTTCGGAGATATTTTTCATCAGTCAGTCTCGAGGAAAAACAATTATTGACTACATTCCTTAAAATTCATGTCACGGTCTATATAATCTTTTAACTTCTAGAAAAACACGTTTTTTATATGGAAAAACATCTTCATATTACTCAGCATTTATGAAGAATAATGATTGATTTTTACAAATTGTTAAAGAGAATGTAAAAAATGTTGCTCACATCTAAAAAGTAGTTTTCCTTGAAGAAAAACTATCCCCTAACTATTTATTCAAATTAGTGGAATATTTTTTTGCTTTAAATATTCACGAATTTGATGTGGAGAAATAGTTTTTTGAGCCTATAAAACAGCTGCTTGATTTCAAAATAAAGGACCCCGCATCAAATGTACAGAAAAAAGCCTTATGATAAAAAATTCTAAAAAAATTTTTTTCTTGTATTTTCGAACCTGCAAACTAAAAACTCGGAAGAAAAATGTCAGAAAGAGCTACGGTATGAAACGACTTTCCAGTAAGTCGAGTAAGCTTACATAGAAAAAATACGTTTTGAACTAATTTAGGGGATGTTTTACCATCCCTTAAAGAATGAGTCTGAAGTTCCTAACGCATTAATCAATAACGAAAAATAATTTTATTTTTAAATGCATGAAAGCTGCTATTTTATGGCAGAAAATAGTCGCGTACAGCACTAAAAACTTCTTAAAGCACTTTCAACCCCTCATCAGATATAAAACTCACACAAGCAACCCCTGCATATTTTTAAAAATCAACAAAACCAACCTAATTCAAAAATCCGCCCAGTTTTTGCTGATAATAATTTCAATTGATTTCCAAGGGCCACACATAAAGTCTCAACCCTTCAGCACATGTAGAACTCACCCCAGCCACCCCCGAATATTTTAAAAATTTAATAAAATCACCCTAATGCAACAATTACCCTAATACAACAGGTTTGCAGATGTTGGTGCAAGTTCGTGTTCATGAAAATGTGCTGAGGGGTTGTGACATTGTTTTGCCCTTTTCGCATCAACTGAAAACATTGTCAGAAAAATCTGGCGTACTTTGGGATTAGGGTGATTTTATTGATCTTTTAAAATATTTGGGGGTGGTTGGTGTGATTTCTACATGCGTTGAGGTGTTCAGACTTTATGTTTCCCCTTTGGCATCAACTGAAAACATTTTCAGAAAAATCCTGGTGTACTTTGAAATTAGGGGGACTGTATTGAATTTTAAAAATATTTAGGGGTGACTGGGGTGAGTTCTATATGTGCTTAGGTTTTGAAACATTTTTTTGCCCCTTTGGCATCAACTGAAAACATTTTCGGAAAAATCCTGGTGTACTTTGAAATTATGATGATTTTATTGAACTTTTAAAATATTCAGGGGTGGCTGGGGTAAGTTCTACATGTGCTGAAGTGTTGAGACTTTATGTGTGCCCCTTTGGCATGAATTGAAATTATTATCAGCAAAAACTGGGCGGATTTTTGAATTAGGTTGGTTTTGTTGAATTTTAAAAATATGCAGGGGTTGCTTGTGTGAGTTTTATATCTGATGAGGGGTTGAAAGTGCTTTAAGAAGTTTTTAGGGTTGTACGCGACTATTTTCTGTCATAAAATAGCAGCTTTCATGCATTTAAAAATAAAATTATTTTTCGTTATTGATTAATGCGTTAGGAACTTCAGACTCATTCTTTAAGGGATGGTAAAACATCCCCTAAAATTAGGTCAAAACATATTTTTTCTATGTAAGCTTACTCGACTTACTGGAAAGTCGTTTCATACCGTAGCTCTTTCTGACATTTTTCTTCCGAGTTTTTAGTTTGCAGGTTCGAAAATACAAGAAAAAAATTTTTTTAGAATTTTTTATCATAAGGCTTTTTTCTGTACATTTGATGCGGGGTCCTTTATTTTGAAATCAAGCAGCTGTTTTATAGGCTCAAAAAACTATTTCTTCACATCAAATTCGTGAATATTTAAAGCAAACAAATATTCCACTAATTTGAATAAATAGTTAGGGGATAATTTTTCTTCAAGGAAAACTACTTTTTAGATGTGAGCAACATTTTTTACATTCTCTTTAACAATTTGTAAAAATCAATCATTATTCTTCATAAATGCTGAGTAATGTGAAGATTTTTTTCCATATAAAAAACGTGTTGTTCTAGAAGTTAAAAGATTATATAGACCGTGACATGAATTTTAAGGAATGTAGTCAATAATTGTTTTTCCTCGAGACTGACTGATGAAAAATATCTCCGAAGGGCAACATGACGCCTCGAATCTTTTCAAAAATTGACAATATCACTTCGAATTACTCGAATTCATACTACAAAATACAAAATCATTGAAAATTTGTTCATGCAACTAAAGAATTTTTCTTCATTTTCTGGACGCCTTTCAAAATTTCTCAAAATCTTTTTTTCACAATCTTTAAAAATCTGAATTTTATTTTACACTCCTTGAAATCCTTTCACATCTTAAATTGCTTATCAATCTTTTAAAAACTTCTAAACCTTTCAAATATCTTTTCGAATTATTAAAATTTTTCCAACCAATTTTTTAAAATTCTGAAAATTGAAAAAATTGCCTTAAAATCTTGTAGCATCTCTTTCCAAAATGTTGGGAATAATTTTTTTAAATCTTTTTAAATATTTTCTTCAAATGAATTAAAAAGAAAAACTCCAAAAATTTTCTTTGGAATCTAAAAATAAATTTCCATATTTTGGAAACATTCCAAAGTTTCTAAAAAAAACTTTTTACGATAATATACGATATTATTTGAAATATTTTAAAATATTTTTCAATTCGTTTTCTAAAATAAAAATTCGTTTGCAATTTGTCCATAAATCTTAAGATTTTTTTTTATTCTCTTGAAACCTTTTCAAATTCTTAAAAAGCTTCTTATTTTCGCAGTCTTCATAAAACTGCATTTTTCACGCCTTTTGAAATTTTTATGTAATATCCTGTGAATCTTTTAAAAACTTGTATACCTTCTAAATATCTTTCAAAATGATTCAAATGTTTCCTAAACATTTCTTTAAATTCCTGAAATTAAAAAATTTGACTTAAATTACTTCAGAATCTTTTTCGACAATTTTTAAATATTTTCAAATATTATCTTTAAATTAATTTGAAGAATAAAATAAACAATTATCCTGGGAATCTTTATTTGATTCCAATTCCTTTCGAAAATCAATTTAATTTTTGATCAATCTTTTCTAATTTTTGGAACTTTCCAAATATCTTTGAAAATTATTCCAATCTTTCCTAAAAATGTTTTTAAGTTCTGGAAAATAAAAAAAAATTACCTTATAATCTTTCAGATTCGTTTTTCACAATTTTGAAAATGTTTTGAAATCTTTTGAAATATTATCATAAAATTGAAAAAAAAAAACAGAAATATTTTCCTATGAATCATCAGAATATGCTTTCATTTTCTTGAATATTTTGAAATTTTTTAAAAAGATTTTTTTCGATAACTATTTAGAACGTTTAAAAATCTTTGTCAATTTCCTCTTAAAATTTATTTTTCAAAATAAAAAATCAGTTGCAATTTTTCCAGGAATCTCAAGAACTACTTTTTAGATGTGAGCAACATTTTTTACAGTTTGCTTAACAAACTGTAAAAATCAAGCTTTAATATATATAAGATTATATATATATACTGTGACATTGACATGCAATTAAAGAATTTTTATTTTCTTGACGCCTCTCAAAATGTTCTTTAGAATCTTTTCTCGCAATCTTAAAATCTTTTTCGACAATTTTTAAATCTTTTTAAATATTATCTTCAAATTAATTTAAAAAATAGAATGAAAAATTATCCTAGGAATGTCAAGAATTTTTATTTGATACCTTAAAATCTTTCAGATTTTTTTTCAACAAGTTTGGAAATATTTTGAAATCTTTTTGAATATTCTCATTATATAAAAAAAAAACATAAAAGATTTTCCTATGATTCTTAACAAAATATTTCCATTTTCTTGAAAATTTTCTAAAAAGCTTTTTTTCGATAACTATTTAGAAAGTTTAAAAATATTTTTCAATTTTCTCTTAAAATTAATTTTCCAAAATAAAAAATCAGTTGCAATTTTTCCAGGAATCTCAAGAATTTTGTTTGATACTCTTGAAACCTTTCAAAATTCTTAAAAAGCTTTTTTTTTCAATCTTTAACAATCTGGATTTTGTTTTACATTCTTTCAAATGTTTTCAAATTTCAAATTGTTTATCAATCTTGTTAAATCTTCGAAACCGACGTAACATCTTTTAAAATTATTCCAATTTTTCCTGAATTCTTTTTGAAATTTGGAAAATTTTTTTAATTGCCTTAGAATCGTCCAGATTTGTTTTCAGTAATTTCGGAAATTTTTGGAATCCTTTGTATATATTCTTGTGAAATTAATTTAAAAAAAAGACATTTAAGATTTTCCTATGAATCTTAAGAAAATTTTTTTATTTTCTGGGACCATTTCAAAGTTCCTAAAAAGCTTCTTTTTCCGATTCATTTTTTAATACTTTGAACACCTCTCTAAGTATTTCAAAAAATGTGAATTTTTTACAAAAATATGTATTTTATTTCCTCCCTAACTCCTCAGTAGGCTGATAATCCCCGAAAAAATACCTAAAAATGTCTGATTTGCAGAGTTAGGAATTTTTTTGGGAACTTAAAGAAGTTCCTATGACAAAATGTAAAAGAAAAAATCGCCGAGACACAGAAGTCGAAATTGAAAATAAAAATTCTTTGGAATCTTTTAAACCACGATCAAACATTTAAAAAACTTTAAACTATTTTCAAATCTCTTGAAACTCTTTTTGATCTTAAAAATTCCTTCAATGACTTAAAACGACCCAAAAATATTTAAAATCCTTTGAAATAATTTGAAATCCCTTGAAATATTTCAAAGCTCTTGAAAATTTCATTAAATTTCTAGAAATACCCTATACAATACTTTGAAATCTTTTGAAGTTCTTTAAAAGCACTTAAAAATTCTTTAGAATTTTTAAAAATACTCTAAAATCTGTCAAATCCTTCGGACTCACTTCAAATTGTTAAAAAAATTTTTAAATACACTAAGGTATTTGAGATCAATAAAAATCTTTTAAACTCTCTTGGAATTTTGTACAGCTATTGACAAATTCTTAAAATCTTTTAAAATAACCTAGGATATTTAAAATCATTTGAAATATTTTTAAATCCCCTGCAATTTTTTAAAGCTTTTGAAAATTCCTTGAGTGTATTAAGAATACCCTAGAATATTTGAAATCCTTTGAAACCTTTTGAAATTTCTTCAACCTTTTTAAGCTTTTAAAAATTACCTGGAAAATGTAAAAATACACTAAAATCATTAAAATTCTCTGAAATTACTTCAAATTAATGAAATAAATTCAAAATTCCTTAAAGTCTTTTGAAATACCCAAAAATTAGTGTTGAATTTGAGCGAGAAATACGAGAAATGAGATACAAAGAGAAAAGCTCTCTTCTTTTTTTATAAAATCTTGTCTGATCTGATCTCATATTATCGAACTTGTCGAAAGATCGTATAATTCCATCAACTGTCTTGTCGATGTCAGAATTGACAATTGTTAATAAAAAATGTTATTTCAATTGTCATGAAATAATTAAGTAGACATAGGAGGCACAAAAAAAATATTATTTAGAGTAAAATGTGTATTTGTATTAATTTATATTATTCTCTTATTATTAATTTAATTCCTAAATATGATTTTCAATAGTATAATCCTCTTTGTTGTCTGTCTCGACAATTTATTTACTATGCGGTCTTTTTGGTTATGTCTCGTATAGATGCGTAAAGAAAATTATTTTCTAATTCTGGATTTCTGGGGCCAAAAAGGCCTTATTGAAACTTATTCTTGTATTATTATTATTTTAATAATGGATAATAATTTATTAAGCAACATATTTCATTAGAATGATAGCAATACGAGTATTTTAAAAACAATTTGAGATTTTTTGTCGACTGTTTTTTTCATTTTACAATCTCAAATATCATTTACGTCAATAAAGTTTCCGTCGATGACTAGGGCGAGGAACAAGGTCAAATAAGACGATAAAAACAACAACAAAATACCAAGCATCTCATATCTTTATACAACACTACTAAACATATTAACAACTTTAAAATCTTTTGAAATCCCTTGATACTTTTAAAGCTTTCGAAACTTCCTTGAAATTTTGAAAATACCCTAAAATATTGTATATCCTTTTCAATTTTTTGAAGTTGTTTAAAAATTTGAAAGCTTTTAAAAATTCAAGTCTTGGGAAAGCGTTTGTGGTAATTATTTTTAAATTGTACCTATGTGGTAGAAGCATTACTGTATTTTTGAAGCTAGAACATTGAAAACAACATATACTTATAAATATAATAATATACCTTGTACGGTGTCCTTCTACTGATAAAATAGCTAGTTTCATATCATATGAAATAAACGATTAGGGTAGATTTTTTTGCTTTTTTTTTGCTCTAAGAAAACATATAATACGTGTTCCAAAAAACTACCCCTAAGTCATACATACCTACCGCTCGTGACCAAAAATGTTCTGAAAGTGTAAAAACAACCTTGAACAACGTAAAGATGATTCAGAACTCTAAATCATTTATTATTTAAAACTTGAAACTTCACCCCTTTTATAATTTCTCCCAAAAACTACCCTTCCAAGTAAATTTATGTGGCGGAACTCACATATACTTATAAAACGCATCAAAAACAATAATATTCATAAAACACAGTTGGGGGGAATTTTTTGCTCTTTTTTGGCTCTCCAATGACATATTATACATGTCCCAAAAAACTACCCCTAAGTCATACATACCCACCCCTCGTGACCAAAAATGATATGAAAGTGTAAAAACAACCTTGTACAACGTAAAGATGATTCAGAACTCTGAGTGAATTATTTAAGACTTAAAAATTTACCCCTTTTATAATTTCCAACCAAAAACTACCCTTCCACGTAAATTTATGTAGCGGAACTCACATATACTTATAAAACGCAGCAACAACAATAATATTCATAAAACACAGTTGGCTGGAATTTTTTACTCCTTTTTTGCGCTCTTAAGACATATAATACGTGTTTTTAAAAAACTACCCCTAAGTTATACATATCTACCCCTAGTGATCAACAATGTTCTAAATAGGGGTAGTTTTTAGGTGAAATTATGAAAGGGGTGAATTTTAAAGTTTTGAATAATAAATAATTCAGAGTTCTGAATAATATTTACGTTGTTCAAGGTTGTCTTTACACTTTCAGAACATTTTTGGTCACGAGGGTGGGTATGTATGACTTAGGGGTAGTTTTTTAAAAACACGTATTATATGTCTTGAGAGCGCAAAAAAGGAGCAAAAAATTCCAGCCAACTGTGTTTTATGAAAATTATTCTTTTTGATGCGTGTAAGTTCCGCTACATAAATTTACGTGGAAGGGTAGTTTTTGGTTGGAAATTATAAAAGGGGTAAATTTTTAAGTCTTAAATAATTCATTCAGAGTTCTGAATCATCTTTACGTTGTTCAAGGTTGTCTTTACACTTTCAGAACATTTTTGGTCACGAGGGTGGGTATGTATGACTTAGGGGTAGTTTTTTGGGACACGGTTTATATGTCATCGGAGAGCCAAAAAAGAGCAAAAAATTCCCGCCAACTGTATTTTATGAATATTATTGTTTTTGATGCGTTTTATAAGTATATGTGAGTTGCGCTACATAAATTTACGTAGAGGGGTAGTTTTTAGGTGAAATTATAAAAGGGGTAAATTTTCAAGTTTTAAATAATAAATGATTTAGAGTTCTGAATCATCTTTACGTTGTACAAGGTTGTGTTTACACTTTCAAAACATTTTTGGTCACGAGGGGTAGGTATCGTTTATTTCATTATAATAATTTTTAGTCAGTTTTCATAGGTGGCGGCGCTGAGGGGATGTCGTGCTAGCGCCGCCACCCTTATTTCGGAAGTTTGAAGACCAAAAAATTATTTTTTTGAGCATAAAATTTGCAAAAAAAAAGCAAAAAAATATGGCGTATTCCATTTTTCATTTTTCCTTGGTGGCGGCGCTGAGTGGACGGACCTAATTGTCGATTCAAAAGTCAGCGCTGGCTCGCGTGCTTCGATAAACAATTGAAAGGCGTCCACAGCTTGTCTTTTGTTTTTCACTAAGCTGTTGCTTTTTCACAGTATATCGCGTAGTATATTTTGATGATATGTCAAGACACGTTGAGAAATGTCCAAATTTATACCTGTAAAAATTCGACTTTCGATTTTTTGTGATACCCCCCCATTTTTTTAGTTTTCCGGAAAAAGAAATTCATTTTTTTTTTTAACATGGGGTTTTGAATGGGAAAAGCTCGATTTTCAAAAAAATGGAAAAAAGAAGTACTTGTTATGAACTTTTTGTGAATTAAAGTATAGTCCTCTTAAGGAGTATCCAAGGAATAATTTCCACCCAATAACTTTAAATTTTGACACTCCAAATCCTCTTTTATTGTGCCCCGAAAATGCCCTAAAAAATGCAGAATAGCAGTTTTCTATCAAATTCATGCTAAAGACGGTATTTTTTGAAATTTTTCCAACATAAATTATTTTTAATCGATAAGTGACGAGTTTTGAAGTATATTCTGAATAATTTTAAATAATTTTAATTGTTTGAATAATTATTATTTGTTTAAACAATTTTTTTTCCTGTGAATCGTGAAAAGTTATTATCTTTCGGAATAAATTATACAAAGCTGATGAATGTCAAGGGTGATAGTTCTTGTTTAACATATTTGGTAATTATTTAAATAATTTTCAGTTGTTTAAACAATTTCTTCTTCCAAAAATCGTAAAAATTTATTATTTTCTGGAAATAATTACACAATTAAAGAATTTTGAGAGCAATATATTTTTAAAGGATATTTGGTGATTATTTAAACAATTTTTATTTGTTTAAATAATGTTCCCTTCTGTAAAGCGAGAATTGGTTAAATAATTACCAAATAAGTTAAACAAGAACTACTACTTTTGACATTCATCAACTTTGTACAATTTATTCCGAAAGATAATAACTTTTCACGATTTAGAGGGGGAAAAATTTTTTAAACAAATAATAATGGTTTAAACAATTAAGAATTATCTAAAATATATATATATCTAAAATATATCAATTAAAAATAATTCATGTTGGAAAATTTTTAAAAAATACCGTCTTTAGCATGAATTTGATAGAAAACTGCTATTCTGCATTTTTTAGGGCATTTTCGGGGCACAATAAAAGAGGATTTGGAGTGTCATAATTTAAAGTTATTGGTGAAAATTAATTAAAAAGTTTATAACAAGTACTTCTTTTTTCCATTTTTTTGGAAATTTCTAGATTTTTTCCTGACGTTTTGAGCCCAAGAATCATTATTTCTCGATCGTTTCAACTCGGCAGTGCTCCCAACGCGGGCACCTTGCACTATTGCGCATCCGATGCATAAGGTGCTTCATTGGCTGCCGTTCGCGCGCTTATTTGAAATGTTAAAAATACCATTTCTAAAATTGATTATTATTAATTAAAAATAGATATATTTTACCATTTTTAAGTGGTACGTGGATGGTTTTTAATATATTCTGAGCAATGGGTTGAAAAATAAAATGAACATTTCGAAAATAAAATTTTTTTTTCATTCAATGTAATCTTTTTTTTTTATTTTTTAAAACCTAATGCTCAGAATATATTAAAAACAATTTATGTACCACCTGAACATGTTAAACAAATTATTTTTGATTATTTATGATAAATAGAAAAAATTGTATTTTTTAACATTTTTTAACATTTCAAATAAGCGCGCGAATGGCAGCCAATGAAACGCCTTATGCATCGCATGCGCAGTAGTGCAAGTGTTACGTCCTGCCTGTTGGATCTGGCAGAACAGATTTTCAACCCAGCGATGATTGGCTGGCATCCTTCTGTTCGTCGGCTGGCTGGCTTGCGTCGATTTAAAAACCGACTACCGCGAAACTGGCAGACAAATTTAAAATGAGAGTAAAGAGAACACACTGAATTTGGGAACAATCGTTTATTTATTCACTTTTAACTATCAAAATTATCCACTAAGCACAATAATCCTTTGAAATGGCACACACGATGTATATTTAAAACGAAAGAATTATTATTATTTTATAATCTACTAAATATTATATTCCTTTAAAACAATATGCTATATTAATTTAAAAAACTAAATAACGAGTACCGTAGGTTCGAAGTTAAAGAAGCGCGCCGAAATACAAAATTCTAACTTTTCTGTGCTCTGCATCTATATTTAAAAGCTCATTTTGGGCGGGGTTTATCCCTACTTTTAGAGTTTAGCCAATGGGAATGCTGACGTCACTCAATTTTAGAGCCAAATAACCCATCATAAATGACGTCACTTTACTCCTCCTACAATTTCAGGCAATTAAAGTGAGTGACAGTTCAAGGACTTGGGTCCAAAGTTCGACTTTTCGACAGGATAACCGTCAATCACTTCGAGTGACGGTTTCCTGTTTGAAAGTCCAAAGATCGTTTTTTATGGCGTCTAGTTGGCGCCATGGCCCATTAATGATACTAAAAATAGCTCAAGGTCACGAGTTCCTAACCTCTAAATCCATCTTGGGTACCAAACTGCGCAGTAAGTTTGACGAGTGTATAACCCAGAGGAAATACGATACGATACTTAAACATAAACATTCTAAAACGCAATTAGTCTATAGTTTCATAGATATTAATGTACAATTATAATTACTTTTTACATATACAAATGTATGCCCTTTCGTAAATTGAATCAGGATTATTCTTTTTTCGAATGAAGAGAAAGAGAGAGTATGTTGGGGAATTCATATAGTTATTGCAAAATATATTAAAGCTTCTTTTTCATAGACTAAAATTATTAAATATAGAAATTGGTAAAGTAAATCAATAATTCCTCTTTTTGAATCTTTTCTATACTAGTAATGGTAAGAAAGATTTCTTCTCTATGTAATTGGCTATGAAATAAAAATGATTTTATCGACGGCAATGCGCATGCCGTCACAGCAAGGTGCCCGCGTTGGGAGACTGTTTCCGACCTCTGTTTTGATAAGTTTTCACGCCCGACATTTCTTAACGTGTCTTGACATATCATCAAAATATACTACTATATGGCCAACGGCGATACCACGCTGAAAACACCAGTTCTCGTCAGATCACTGAAGTTAAGCAGCGTTGGGCGCGGTTAGTACTTTGATGGGTGACCATTCGAGAATACTGCGTGCTGTTGGCATATCGTGGGTGTGGTGAGCCCACACTTGTAGTTATTTACTACTACAAGAAACTATCCACCTAGAAACACTACCCGAATCGGGTAGTGTCACGCCTACCCTGGCTTAATGGTATACTTACTTATTACTACGCGATATACTGTGAAAAAGCAATAGGAACAGCGTAGTGAAAAACAAAAGACAAGCTGTGGACACCTTTCAATTGTTTATCGGAGCACGCGAGCCAGCGCGACTTTTGAATCAACAATTTGCGGATTGCAGAAATGAATTTTCGGATATAATAGTTCGCAAAACGCTTGCAAATGGGTGGAAATATCGTTTAATTAATTGTCAACAATAATTATCTGCTATAATTAACAGATCACGTGTCCGCAAAACTTTCACGTTAGGCGAATGCCGCAAGCGCCAGGATTCTCCGGCCTCATGCGCTGACGCTTTTCTTTAAAAATCCGTAGCTCCTACAATTTTCATCGGATCGATGTCAAATTTGGCCGAAAACTTGGCCAAATGTTGACGACCATGGGGATATGTTTCTTTTTGGCGAGACTCGTGAAATGAAAAACTTCCTCGCTACGTGAAATGTGAAAAACGCGGTTTTCCGGGTCGATCGATACATCGATCGAAAATATTAAACCATAGATCGCTACGATATTTTTATTCATGTCATTGGCTTCTGTAAGGAGGCATGAAATTCCAGTTTGAATTTCAAGTGCTTTGGTAAATTAGTTTCCGAGAAACCGCAGTTTAAGTTTTATTAAACGTTGATTTTATTGCGTTTATTCGAGCGAAAAAAATTAGTTTTCATTTTTTATTTTCAAAACTAGTTATTTTGCAAAAAAATCACTAATAGAAAAAAGATGCTCCTTGACAGGCCGCGTCGAGTATTATTTTTTGTTAATGGAAATTTGATTTCAATTGATTGTTTTCGTTACGAAATACCATTATCCATTCTCCAACGATTCTACCTAAATTTTTCAGATTTTTCAGACAACTGTATGCATGAAAATAAATTATTTTTTACACAACATTTTTTATTGAAAATTTAAATATTTAAGTGTATATGCCATGTGATTTATGCATGGAAGTATAAATTAAAGGGAACAAAGGTGTTACGATAGAAAAAAAATTTCTTAAGATTCCTGAGAAAACTTAAAATGACTTTTTATTTCGAAAAACTAAATTTAACAGAATATTAAAAAAGATTTCAAAAGACATCCAAAATTATCAAAAAATAATTTGGAACATTTTAAGTGATTTTTTTAATTTTCAAAGTTTAAAATTTTTTTTTAATTTTAAAACAAAATGTAGATTCTTCAACATTTTGAAATAAAGTTTAGAATCTGTTTAAGGATTTTGAGAGGTTTCAAATAATACAAACATTTTCTTAAGATTCCTGGAAAAGTTTTGAATGACTTTTTATTTAAAAAAAAAAATAATTTTAATAGAATATTTGAAATAGAGTTCAAAACAATTTTTTGATTTATGAATAACAATTGAACAATTATAAATTTGTAAGAACCTAAAATTAAAATAATTTTACTTCTAATCCAAAAATTGTTCAGTTTTAAAAAATTTAATGTTTCCATTTTTAATGTTTCTAACTTAAAATTGCTTGAAACGATATAATTTTGAAAATCTCTGAATTCGTTGATTCATTTTTCAATTTAGATAATTGAAAATGGTAGCGTAGATATTTACGTATTTTTTTGAGTCGTTGAATTGCACAAGAGTTTAGCAATTATTTACATATTGAGCGTTTAAATTTAAAAAAATTAGGCTTTAGGGTCCTTTAGGGTGAAAAATAAATAAATATTTTGATTTTACTTCTTATAAATTAAAATTCAGTTATTTTGTTCGTAATTCATCATTTTAGTTCAAAAATCTTTTTTTCAAAATTCAACTATTTTTTTAACATTTTTTAAAATTATTTTTTCAACTGAAAATTTAACTATTCCATGTTTGATTGAACATTTATCTTCTTCAGCTGAAAATTCAACTACTTGGTTGAAAATTCATATACTTTATTAAAAATTATTCTTTTAAGGTAGAAAATTAATTTTTTTTTGGTTCAAAATTAGTTTTTTTTTAAATTAATTTTGTACTAAAAATGTAACTATATCATGTTTGTTTGAACATTAATCTTCTTCAGTTTAAAATTCAATTACATATATGTTTTGAAAATTTCTGTATATTGTTGAAACTTTTGTGTGTCTTTTGTGGTAGAATATTAATCTTCTTGGTGACTTATTCACGTTTTTGGTTGAAAATTCAACTATTAGCTGAAAATTCCATTAAAAATTAAAATATTTGGTTGAAAATGCATGTATTTTGTTAAAGATTATCCTTTCTTGGTAGAAAATTATTTTGTTTATTGAAAATTAATTTTTCCTTGGTTGAAAATTAGTGTTTTTAATGAAAATTTAACTCAATTATTTGTCGAAATTTTTTTTAAAAGACATTTATTCTTTTTAGTAGAAAATTCATTTCTTTGGTTGAAAATTTAATTATTTCGCTGTAAATATATTTTATTTGTCTAAAAATTCATTTCTCTATCTAAAAATCAAACTATTCTATTTTTAGTTGAAAATTGATCTTTTTTAACCAAACATTCATCTATTTTGTTGAAAATTTGTCTTTTGTTGGTAGAAAATTAACATTCTTGGTTAAAAATTTCATTTGAAATTAAAATATTTGTTTGAAAATTCATGTATTTTGTTGAAAATCATTCTTTTTTTATAGAAAACATGTTTTTTCAAATTGAAAATAAGTTTTTTTAAATTAAAAATTAAACTATTCCATTTTTCGTCGAAAATTTTTTTATAGACATTCAATCTTTTTGGTTGAAAATTTATCTGTTTGTTTAAAAATTAAACTATTTCGTTAGAAATAAATTTTATTTGCTTAAAAAACTTATTTCTATAACTTAAAATCAAACTATTCTATCTTTGTCAAAAATTGATCTTTTTTAGTTGAAAATTCATTTATTTTGTTGACATTTTTTTTGTGGTAGCAGTATAACCTTTTTGGTTAAGGATTAAACTATTTCATCAAAAATTTATTTTAAAAACCATAGTTTTTACAGTGGATGGTTGCATTTTTCACGACATAGAAAATTTAATAAAACACATGATTCTCCGAAAACACGCTACCCTTAAATAACAAGTTAAAATCCCGCGGACTATTAGCTACAAAGTGTTCGAACAGGAATGATTTTAAAGATTTTTTTATATTCCTAAAAGAAATTATTTTAATATTTGTTCCTTTTTAGCATTAATCTTTATTCTCAGTTACCCTGAAAAATGTATCATTTTAAACATCATCTTCAAAATGGAAAAATTGGAATTCTTGACACACATAATATATTTTAGATTGCTTCATTCACGTTAACAAAAAAATTAGCTCACTAATATTGATTAGTATACGAAATCTCTAAAGAATTTGTCAATATAAACTTGTGATTATTTGTTTCCACTAGTAAAATGATAAATCTCTACTATTTCATTGTGGCAAATACTCAATTAATATAATTTAATTAGTAAAATTTTCACTAATTTAGATTTAAGGGTTCTCGTAAAAGGTCTTTTGTAATTCTTAAACACTATTATTTAAATTAAGAGATGAATGCTTGACAGTACTGAAATTATTAATTTTTCCCCCAATATTTTAATCTGTATCATAATATTTTACGGAACAAAGTTCCGCCAAAACTAGAGA
Organism: Andricus curvator; assembly: GCA_932195095.1. Classification (NCBI taxonomy): domain Eukaryota; kingdom Metazoa; phylum Arthropoda; class Insecta; order Hymenoptera; family Cynipidae; genus Andricus; species Andricus curvator. The sequence continues at coordinate 27,372 of CAKNYM010051511.1, forward strand.
AGTATCTTGCCATTATTTCCAATGCTTTAGCGAGGTGAAAATTTTTTGAAAATTCTGTTTCTGGAGAAGGAAAAACTAAAATAATGGTCTTTATACAGTTATGATTCACTCATTTGTAACATTCGTTTTTTCGACGTAAGGAGAAATGCTTTCAACACTGCATATTATTTAAAAAGTAATTTCAATCCTTACAAAATTTATTGAATAAATAGAGTTAATAAATATCAAACTTCTCAGCAGATACAATTGAATTGTGATGGTATAGAAAATATACATTTTCGTCTCAAAAAGTTATGAAATTGTTTGTCTTCTTTCACGTTCATGTCGATCCGCTTTTTCTTGTAATTAATAAAATTTTAAATTATTGCTCAATTTTTTTAGATAATTCGGCCGTATAAGCATCATAATAAGGCCGTACCTAGCATTATAAATATTTCAAACAAATTATATTATTTATATAATAATATTGCCAAAAACATGACAAAAAGATTTTAAAAATATGTTTGTCAAGACTTTCATTTTGTTATTATTCTGCCCAGAAAAGTTCTACAATTATCAAAATTGATAATTGAGAAAACGTTCATAACAAATATAAAAGAACTTCTTATTTTCACTGTTACGATTTTCAAAAAATTGTAAATTATAAGGCAACAATCAAAAAGCTAGTTCAAGTGCATGACAATGCAGTAATCAAAACGAGAGTCAACAAAGACGTGCGACATCTTATCTTGTGTTTCTTTAACACAGTTTTTGTCACTTTTCAAAAAATTGCTTCAAATTGAAGAATAAAATTTTAAATTGAAGAAATATTTTCGTGGAATAAAAAAACATTTTTTTTAAGAAAAAAAATTTCTTTGGAACAAAGGAAATTTCTTAGAATCAAATACTGTTTTTTCTGAGTGCATTCAGTATTCGTATTAATAATTCTACATTTTTAGTAGCTCTAACATTTCTTAAACCAGATTTTTATGAAAACTTCAATTATTTAATCGTTACTTAGTTACTAATCAATTAGTGGACTTTTCTAATCGATTGTTCATTTAAATATATAATACGGTTTGAAACAATTAAAATAAATCTATAACATATAAACAAATTGCATGTAAATTATTTGAAGATATTCGGATTGGGGCATTTGGACAATTATGTACAAATAAATTTTTCTTAACAAAATTCAATAAATATAAATTGTTATAATCATAATATTTATAATAATTCGGCGGTAATTTATAGTAACTCGCCATCTATTATCTAAATGCTCATTTTTTAAGACTATCGGACTCAAGCTCTAAACTTTAAATTCAATCATCTCATTTTGATAAATAAATACTAGAATGAAATATTTGTTAGATACTAACAAGGAAAGTACCCGAGGTGTATCTCACCGATTTTCTTCATTCTTTAATATGTACATAAAAAAATAGCAGACACGTATTTTTTGTTATGTGCTAATTCGTCAATTTAAAGGTGAAACCCGCCCTTAAAGTTTACCCCCAAAAACCGTTTTGCTTTAATATCTTAAAAACGAATCGGAATTTACTAACCAAACAAACGCCCGACTATTTCTTACAGAGCGGAGATCTATGAAAAACATATTGTTTATAAGGCTGTAAATAAATAATGGCTCGTCGTACGAGAAAATTTAACGAAAGTAAAAAGTTTTATTTTCTGCCAGAGATTGATAAAAAAAATTTGTTGATCTATTTTTTTAATCAGGCACGGGGAGAATCAGATTAAAATTACGTGAAGAGATTACCAGATTATCTTCTGGTATCACTAACTCATTTTGGTCAAAGAAGTTAGATTGAACCCTATGGTAAACATTTTTTCTTCCACATCATTTTAGAATCAGTCGAATAAAGTCCATATCAAAACTAAGAAGTAGCATTTAGATACGTGAAAGGTGGCATGTCAGAATATTCCAAGTGCCATATGTTTTCTATTCTCAATGCTCTAAATCACAATTTGTGAATTTCACTTTGTATGTCTCACTTTTCGATAAGAAATTGTAAATAACAGTATATTACATCACAAGTAGGATTAGGCAGGTCTTTACGGGGAAATCAATGTTCGCAGGACCTTGCGAACATTGAACTCCACGTGTGTACCTATCTAACCCTACGAGTGATGTACGATATTTTATTCGAAATCAACACGTTATGAGTCTGTAGGGCCGTCTGAAAAGTGAGTGCTTGTGTTTATAATACCTTTGATCGTGAAAATATACGACTGACGTGGCAGTCATCTGCTTGGCTGTGATTGGTAATCTCGTATGGCGCGAAATTCGAAAATGGTTCAGTCTGAGCAAAAGTTGTGTGTTAGAGAATACAGAGTGCGTTTTTCAGTGGCCATTTGCGGAACTAGTAATTTATCAGTGCGGCGGCGTTTGGAACTAATAATCTGTCAGCAGCTGACACCGTTCGGTAAAGGGCTATCTAATGCTTACTTTTTCGGGGGCGTGATAGGCTCATGACATAGTGGTTTCGTATAAAAACCTTTTTTGGAACAACATTTTGAAATTTTGATATTTAACATCGCACTACGTTATTATTTTTTATTCTTTTATTTGAAAGATCAAATTTTATTTAGTTTCGTTGGGAGGCTCTGTTCAGAGTATTCTGACGGACAGATGGATGAAACTTCACTACTGCAATTGAAAATATATATTTTTTCGAACCGGGTATAATTAATTCACTTACAATTATCATTATCAGATGAAGCTATAATTTCGTGCTGCAAAACGGCACAAATTAGTGAGAGAATCAAATAAGTTAGTTGACCCCTGTTGATAAGAAGCATTGTAATCACTGGATTAAACTAATGGTGAAGGAAAAGAGCGTTCGACATTCATAAGAAAATCTTGGTTGTTTTATTAAATTCAATGAATATTTGAACCACAGCGGAAAAAACAGTGTGCTATCTAGTGCCACGTTCATGTCACGTTGCCCAATTAGAATCATGAAAATAAACAAAAATATAATTTGTGAATTGTTGTGAAAATATTGCTATTGTTAAGAGAAAATCTTCTAGGCTGTTCATTTGTTAATAAAAAATCATACAGGCCAACCAGTGTCATAATTTTCCGTCAAACTGTTTCTAAACCTGTACCTACCATTATCAACATTGTTTATTCTCTATTAACTCTTTTGCTTCATTGTTTATAACAATTGTTATAAATAAATCTCTCAATGACCAGAATTCATTTTTTTTAAATGTGTTTAATAATCTTCGATAAAGGATAAAAGGTTTTACTCTCGCCAAATTTTCTCGTACGACGAGCCATTATTTATTCACAGCCTTTTGAACATTATATTGAATAATTGCAATTTTCTATGCAAAAGGAGAAAAATCTACGACCGTAAAAATTTTGAAAATCGAAAAGAGAAATGTTGAAAAATACCGCATGAGGACCCTGAATATGCATAATTAATTTATGGCTCATTGATCCATTGTTATTTTTAAAAATTCTTATTTTTCTTAACTTTGTACAAACAATCGGAATGCAGTATTTTGAAAATGGAAACATGCTACGTCACGTTTACAATTTCAGAATACGACCATCTTATTCTTTCAATAGAGTTGAAAATGTTACATCACCGCATTATCTTATTAAATTTTCCTAGTTTCCACTTTTCCCATTTTTATAACCTTTTTTTAATTACTATATCGAATCCTGAGTAGAATAAGGTTTTCGTTCCGAATCTGCTTAAAGAAGGTGTTGATTCGGAGTTTGTTAGAAAAAGGCTGTCGTTTGGTGAAGTAGTTTATTTTTGAAATTTTGTAGTGGTACCACTGACGCAGCGGATCAAACTTTTCCTGAAATAAAGTTTCTTTTTTTTATCTAAGCTTCTAATAATAGATTTTTGATTAGAAAATTGATTTTCTCAACAATTTTTATTATTTTGGAAGAGGTTGTTGACAATATGCACTACATTTTTCATAAATCATTTTTTTAGACTAACCATTTTTTCAGCAAGAAAAATTTTTTTTCTCCAAAATTAAAATTTTTAATTTTTGCGCAAACTGCTATGAAAACGGGTAAATATAAATAGTAAAAACTTGCTTCGAAATAAAATGTATTGTATGTTACACGTCAATGAAAATAAAATCAATGTCCTCCATGGAAATTACAAAAAATTGAAATAAACTATAATTTAGTGAAACATAATAATATAAAGATAGTGATCTTTTTAGAGAACGTTTACTTTTTGCACATATGAAGTTTGGAAATTTTAATTCTAAACAACTTTGTACTCTTCACATTTACCTTTTTTATTGGCAGTTTACGCAAAAATTAAAAATTTTAATTTTTAGAGAAAAAAATGTTCTTTTGCTGAAAAAATAGTTTGCATAAAAAGATAACTTATGAAAAATTGTATGTCAATTATATTCAGTCTCAGCCTAAGACAGGACTGATTCACGTTGTCTTACTGACGATTCCGGTGAGTCCCTCCAGGACAAAACATAAAAAATTTAATTTTTACTTTCAAAAATGTTTGAAAAAAAAAATTGCAGAACAAAAATAAATATTATTGGCCCTAATTCCAATTATAAAATATTTTTCACAGCTAGTATAACACCTGTTAGACGACCTTGCGCTCGCTCCACTGTACGCCAGTGGTGACGACCAGCTTCGGTCAGACAACACGTTACGCGGCAATCCGCACAGCGGTTACACTACTTCGCATTTATTCGCTGATAATATATATGGGAAAATGGAATCTTATAGTATTCTACTTTTCTAGATAAGTTAACAAATTAAGTCAGAGAAAATAATACAAATGTATAAATTCTGCGGGCGATATACAACTGTGCAAATATTTTTTAATTTTGTTAAAAAAATATTTGATTGTAACGCTGTAAATTGCATACTTTTACTTTTTTACCACGCAAAGATGCTCAAAATGATTTTATAAAAAAAAATTGTTAATAAATAATGAAATTGTTTAAATAAATTTAAACAAAAACTGACCAGGAATTCGAAAAAACAACCAAGATATTCGTAATCAGGGGACTTCTTTTACCGCTTAAAAAAAGGTATCTTGGAGACCTATTAGTGCATACAGAAATGTTAGTGGCGACTCAATTGAAATACATTACGCGCATAAAGCATGCGTTCACGTCTCTAGATTTTTATTTCCTTACATTAAAAGCATGAAAAATTTTGAGAATCAATTATTAACAAAAAAATTTAATAATAAGTTTGAAACATTTCTGAAACAATAATAATGAAGGCTTTCTAATCAAAAATGTTTGAAATTTAACAAAATGTATATTGAACGATTTTTAATAAAAAACTTGACAAATCAAACAATTTTAGATTAAGTAAATTTTTAAAAAATGACAATATTTTGAATGGAATGGAAAGGAATTGTGCCTTTATCATTCCTAAATAAAATCGTTTGAAATTGAAGAATTCAAAACTTATGTGTTTCAAATTGAAAAATGTTGAATCAGAAGATCTCAAAAATTAAAAAATCTTAGACAAAAATTATGACAATCGGACAATTTTATTAGAAAAGAGTTAAAATTGTATAATTCATCATTCAAAACGTTCAGAATCAAACAATTTTATTTTGAATTGAGGAATCTCCAAATTGAATAAATGAAGATTAAAATTTCTAAAATATGACAATTTCAAAACGTTCAAAATTGATTAATTTCATATCAAAATCAGTAAAATTGTATAATTTATCATTGTATTTTTTTTTATTAAACTTAATTAATATTAATAAAATAATTAATTTCAGAATATTAAATTGGTATTAAATAAAGAATATATAATCTACACGTTGAAAATTAAACAAATCTACAACATTGTGAAATTTGAAATTGTAAACCTTCAGAAATTAATCCATTTCAAACGAAATATTTTCGAATGTAAGCTTTTGAAAAAAAAAACTTTAGTTTCTAGGCCTCAAAAATTAAACTATTTCAAAATTGTGCGTTCTGAATTTTAAATTGGAATAAAAAGTTCCATGAAACTTTGGAATCGTTGCAAAGTTTCAAATATTAAAACGGGAGAATTTAAAATATTTGAAAAATACTATTAAGTATTAAATTTGATCATTGAATCTTGTAATACTATGTATGAATATTAATATGATATCAATGTTAATATTAACATCAATACATCAATACAATTATGTAACAAGAATTTTCAGTTTTCTAACCTAATATTTTTAAATTATTAAAAATAAATAAAAATTCAGAATTACTAGATCGTTGAAAGTTCATTCTTTTTCGTTCAAAAGTTCATTATTACATGTTTGGTTGAGCATGCATATTTTTTGGTTGAAAATTCAATTATTTGTTTCCAAATGTAATTATTTTGTTGGAAATTCAACCATTTTGTTACAGAGTCATAATTTTTGGTAGAAAACTGAACTGTTTCGTTGAAAATTTGCTTTTTTTTGAGGTTGAAAATTCAACTATTTTGGTAGAAAATTCAACTGTTTGCTTAAAACATAACATTTTTTTGTTGCAAATTCAACTGCTTTGTCGAAAACGTGTATTTTTGACCTGAAAATGTAATAACTTGGTAGACATCAGAAAATAATTCAAGAAGATCAAAGATTAAAAATAGGTAAACAGTAAAATTAGAAACTGCTCATATTAGAAGTTTTTTTAAATGTATTTTTATCGATAGATGGATTTTTATTTCTTATTCTTGTATATAACAATCAACTCTAAATTGATCATACTTTTTTATTGTCCTAACGGAGTGGGACGAGGAGAAAGAGGTGCTGAAGGCAGTGCAGGGGAATTTGTTTCGTAGAAAGTAGGGGGGTGGTGGTAAATCAGGGTGGAGGAGTAGTGAAGGTGCTGTACTGGTAAGTAGTAGGGGTAAAGAAAAAAGATGAGGAGTTCTGCAGGTATATCCAGGAATTTAATGTGGTGGGACTGGTAGAGACGTGTGTAGAGAGAAAGGAAAGGGATAAAATAGAACCAAAGCTGCCAAGGGGGTATAGGTCTCCAGGAGGCGGTCAGAGTGAAAAAGAAAGGAAGGGCTAGTGGTGAAACTATAAAGGGGGTTAGGGATGGATTAGAGAAAGAAGTTCATGGAGAGGGAGAGGGAGAGGGAGAGGGAGAGGGAGAGGGAGAGGGA
>CAKNYM010051511.1:36775-55261 GCA_932195095.1 Andricus curvator
TTGTTTACATAATTAATAATACTTGTAAATTTGCAAAGTATCGTAGATAAAATTTATTGATAATACATTCTTTGTTGATTCTGTAAGCAAACAGGGCCCATTCGTTTATGAAAATTATTTAAAGAAAATCATTCTTGGAAATTAGCAAAGCATCATAGAAAAAAGTAATCGCAAAGATATTCCTAATTATGTAAACAAAATTGAACTTATTCGTTGAAAAATAGCCAAACTCTGAATTTGTTTATAAAAATTTTTTTAATAATTAATAATACTTGTAAATTTGCTAAGTATCGTAGATAAAATTTATTGATAATACATTCTTTGTTGATTCCGTAAGCAAACTGGGCCTATTTGTTTATGAACATTAGTTGAAGAATTAATCATTCTTGGAAATTTGCAAAGCATCACAGAAAAAAGTCTTCGGAAAGATATTCTTAGATAATTATGTAAACAAATTGAGCCTATTCCTTGAAAAATAGCCAAACTCTGAATATGTTTACGAACATTGTTTACATAATTATTAATAATACTTGTAAATTTTCAAAGTATCGTAGGAAAAAGTTTTTCGAAATACATTCTTTGTTGGTTCTGTAAGCAAACAGGGCCCATTCGTTTATGAAAATTATTTTAAGAATTATTCATTCTTGGAAATTTGCAAATCATCATAGAAAAAAGTCATCGGAAACTGGCATCAAAATCTTCCAAGCTACTTTTTAATATAGGATATCAATTTTGAGTTTTTTAAGGATCTTCAAAAGTTTCATGAAAATAAAAAAAATCTCAAGACTGCTGGGAAATTTTTAAATGATTTATTGTTCCCTCATAGAGGGAGGTTTGTAATGGCCTAAATTTCCAAATATAATTTATTGACATCTTTTTAAGCATTCTGAAAGGTTTCAAACAAATTTAATTTATTATCAAAATTCCTAGAAAAACTGAATATGATTTTTCTTTAAATTAATCTTAAAAGAATATTTAAAACACTTTCCAAAATTTTCAAAAGAAATCTCGAAGATTTTAAGGCAATTTCTTTAATCTTGAAGGATTTTCGAACAATTTTAGGGGAAAAAATCGAGTTGCAAGATATTAACAAAATTTTCATTAGATTCCTGGAAATTTTTTGAATGATTTTTTTTGTCAAATTTTTAAGAGAATATATAAAAAGATTTCGAAAACAATTTTGATTGTTTGGAAATTCACTTCTGTTGGTAGAAACTTCACCTTTTCTGTTTAAAAATGCAACTGTTTGGTTGAAAATTATTCTGTTTTATTTCAGAATTGAAACTTTTTGTTTAAAATTCGTCTTTTTTATGAATTTAAAGGCTTCTGATTTTTTTTAATTCTTTTGGTTGAAATATCAACTATTACATTTTTTGTGGAGAATTCTTCTTTTTTTGTTTGAAAATTTGACTACTTGGGTGAAAGTTGAACCAGTTTGTTAAAAATTCATTTTTTTTGTGAAGGATTCATAATTTTAGTAAAAAATTTATCTCTTTGGTTGAAAATGTAACTATTTTGTTTAAAAATTCATTTTTTATTTGTTAATCGTTACTTTTTTTACTAAAAATTTAATTATTCCAGTTGAAGATTCTTCATATAAGTTGAAAGTTCATCTCTTTGGTTGAAAATCCGTTTTTCCGATTGAAAATTTAACTATTACAGTGAAAAATTCATTATATAAGTTTAAAATTTATCTTTTTGGGCAAAACTATAACTTGTTTGTTGAAAATTTGCTAAAAATTTACTTATTTCAGTTAAAGATTCTTCATATAATTTAAAAGTTCATCACCTTGGTGGAGAATTTAAATATTTTTTTCAAAATTAGTTTTCTTTATTTTTGAAAATAAATTTTTTTAATTTCCAATTTAACTATTCGATTAAAGATTCATCATATATGTTGATAATTTGTCCTTTTAGGTAGGAAATTAATCTGGCTTGTGGAAAATTCATCGATTTGATTAAAAATTCAACTATTCAGTTAAAGCCTAAGTTTTTTGTTAAAAAATAATATTTTTGGGTAAAAAATTTGCCTGGTTTGTATAAAATTCGTCTGTTTGGCTTAAAAATTCAACAATAACAATAACTGAATTCTAGCTATGAATCCGCTATTTTTTAGTCATAAATCAGCAAACCTCACTAATTTATCAGTGAAAATAACTGATTAATAGCTAGAATTGAATCACTGATTGAAATTAGTAAACAAAATTTAACTGACTCAAATCTGCAGATTTGAAAGATATTGCATTTATTAAATATTATATCAAATATTAAATTAACTTTTTTATCATAAACTTATTTTTTTAGTTTTGTGGCTTATTATTTTAGTTGAAAATTCATCTCTTTCGTTATGAATTTAACTATTTTATAATTAATTCAACTATTTAGTTGAAAATTAGTTTTTTTCAGTTGAAAATTAATCTTTTTCGTTGAAAATTGATCTTTTAGGTTGAAAAATCCACTATTTGGGTGAAAATTAAAATTAAAATTAAAATTTTAGGAATTTAAAGTTTTTCAAATTGACTTAAAAATATGTTGAAATGGTCCAACGTTTCTGAGACTTCAACATAATAAAATTTTTCACTTTTTCATAAAAATTTAAATGTTCCAGTACAAAATTTCATTGACTCACATGCCTAAACACAATATCATAGAAAAAACTGTAACTTCATAATTTTATTATTCGCAATTTCAAGAGTTCTACATTTGAAGCGTTTAAATTTACCGCCTTTTTCTGGACTAAGACTGACGCATGCGCAAAAAGTCATTTCCGACAAATCGACAGTAGCAGTCGACGCTTCGTTATTTACTTCAAAATTTTATTCAATTTTCTATTAAAATCTCGATAATTCTTGCAAAAAGTAACAGAGCATTAATTATCGCAACAATATTTACCCAAATAATCATTTCTGGTTTTGAATCGTTGACGTAAGTATTCAAACAACATACTTTCGTTTGACTTTTGAGGTTAGGTTCTTGTAACAATATTCACTTCTGTCAACAAATTGACACTAATAATTTTTTCGCACACTTTTCAGTATTTTTGGCAAAATATTGAAAATTGTAGCTTCAAAAGTTATTTTACTTGAACCATCTTTCAGAAACTTTACCAGAAAAACAACTTTATGAAGTTAAACAAAAATCGTTAACATTTTTATTTAGATTTTGCAATTTAGGCTTTATTGATTAGTTTTTTTCTGACCTATTTTATTAATAATTATAAATTAGGGTTACCAGACGACCTGATTTATCAGGACATGTTCTGATTTTTTATCGCCATCCTGATTTTCTGATTTTTATGCAATATCCTGATTTTTCATGCCCGAAGACGAAAATTCGCGATTTTTATTGCGCAAATCTAAATTTTGCTCACGATTTCTGAGTCTCATTGTGACTGTTAAATTCAATTTTAAAAACTTGACATCTGGGGAATTTTATTAATATTTCAAACGAAAGGAAAACATCGAATTGCCTAAAAAAATTGGAAGTTCTAAAAAGTATTTAAAATAATTAACATACTGTACGGATGCACAAAATTATTTAAATAAAAATGTTGGCCTCTAAAAATTTATTTGTAAATTTATAAACTATACAATTTTATTATTTTCTTCAAAATTCTCATTGTTAGTTTGAAAATTCAACTGTTTTGTAGAAAACTTCGTCCTTTTGGCATGAAAATTCCACATTTTGAATGAAACTTTTTTTCTTCATTGGTTGAAAATTCTTCTTTCTGGTTTAAAAAATCATCTTTTGTAGAAATTTCATATTTTTTGGCAAAAATGCAACTGTTTGGTTCAAAACTAATCTTTTTTATCGAGGATTTTCAACTGTCTTTAAAAAAAAAAGTCTTCTTTGGTTGAATTCAACTGTTTTTTGTTTAAAATTAAAATATTTTTTGGTTGAAATTTCAACTATTAAATTTGTCGTTGAAAATTCAACTAATTAGTTGAAAGTGGAGCTAATTTGTAAAAAATTCATATTTTTGGTTGATTTTCATCATTTTCATTCAAAAGCCTTTTTTTAAAACTTTAACTATTCTGTTGACAACTTGTTTTTAATTGGTTGAAAATTAATTTTTCAACTAAAAATTTAATTACTCCATTTTTTGTTGAAAATTTAAATATTTTGTTGAAAAATCAATTTCTTTAGTTAAAATTTAACTTTTTTAACTATAAATATAACTATTTCATTTTTGGTTGTAAATTTATATTTTTTAGTAGAACATTCATGTATTTTATTGAAAATTCGTCTTTTTTAGTTGAAAATTTATTTTTTTTAACTTGAAAATCATGTATGTTGTTGAAAATTCTTATTTTTTGGTAAAAAATTAATCTTTATGGTTAAAAATGTAACTATTTTGTTGAAAATTCATCTTTTGTGGTAGAGTATTCATGTTATTGGTGAAAAATTCATCTTTGTGGTTAACAATTCATTCCTTTGGTTGAAAATTTATCTATTTTGTTGAAAATTCCATTTTCTTTTTGTTAAAAAATATCTTTTTTAACTTTAAATATAACAGTTACACTTCGGGTTAAAATTTTATCTTTTTTTGTTGAAAATTCATGTATTTCGTTTAAATTGCGTCTTTTTTGTTAAAAAATTAATCTTCTTGTTTTGAAAATTCATTTGTTTGTTGTTAAAGATTCCTCATTTTAGTTGAAAATTCATTTCTTTGGTAAAAAATCCATCTTTTTCTGATGAAAATTAATCTTATTGGTTGAAAAGGTTCATATTAAATTTTTGGTTCAGAATTCATTTCTTTCTTTTTTTAAATTAAACTTTTCTGTTAAACATTCGTCTTTTTGGATAGAAAATTCGTCTATTTGGTTAAAAATGCGACTGTTTTTGGTTGAAGGTTAATCTTTTTGTTTGAAAATTCGACCATTCGGTTGCAAATTCATCTTTGTAGGTTGAAAATTAAACTAACTGGTCAAAAGTTCAACTATTTTTTTGAAAATTTGTCACTTGCTTGAAAGTTTAACTTGTTCGTTGTCGTTTTATTGTTTTTTATTTTTTGTTTAATTCAACTATTTGGGTAAAAATGTAATTATTTTGTTGAAAATTCAACTATTTCGTTAAAAAATCATATTTTTTGTAGAAAGTTCCACTGTTTTGTTGAACTTCGTCTTTTTTGTATATAAATTCGTACTTTTGGATTGAAAATTCATCTTTCGATAGAAAAGTAATCTTTTTTGGTTGAAATTTTATTCTTTTTAATTTAAAAGTCTACTATTACATTTTTGGTTCTCAATTCACCTCTTTTGGTTGAAAATTTAATTATTTTGTGGAAAATTCAACTTATTTGTCAAAAATTCATGTTTTTTGGATTGAAAATTCATCTTTTTTATTAATCATTCTTCTTTTTTATATAAATTCGTCCTTTTGAATTGAAAATTCATCTTTTGGTAAAAAATTCATCTTTTTTGGTTGAAAGTTAATTCTTTTTCATTAAAAAGTCTACTATTATATCTTTGGTTCAGAATTCATCTCTTTTGGTTAAAAAATCTTCTATTTGGTAGACAATTTCATTATTTTTTTGAAAATTCATCTTTCTTAGTTGAAACCAAAATATTTTCGAAAATTCAAGTGTCTTCTAAAAAGTTCTTTTTGGCTTCGAAGTTTAACTATTGAGTTAAAAATGCAATTCATTTTGGTTGAAATTTAATCCTTTTTGCATGAAAATTCGACCATTTGGGTTTTCTGGATGTAACAGTCATCCTTGTGGATTGAAAATTTATCTTTTGGTGGAAGTCATTTTCTTTATAAAAAATTCAAGTGTCTTCTGAAAAATTCTTTTTGGCTTCGAAGTTGAACTATTTAGTTAAAAATGCAATTCATTTTGGTTGAAATTTAATCCTTTTTGCTTGAAAATTCAACCGTGTGGTTGAAAATTCAGTTTTCTTTGTCAATAAAAATATATTGTTGATGATGCAACTGTCGTCTAAAAAATTCGTCTTTTTGTCTTCAAAATTCAAGCATTTGGCTGAAAATCCAACTGTTTTCTGTTAAAGTTAAATCTTTTTTACTTGAAAATTCGACAATTTTGTTTAAAATTCTAAAATTTGGTTAAAAATTCAATTTTTGATGAAAATTCCTCTCTTTTGTTTCAAAATTCAACTATTTGGTTGAAAACTAACTTTTTTGTTGAAAATTCATCTTTTAGGGTTCAAAAATCAAATGCTTTCTAAAACATTCGACATTGTAGCTTGAAAACAGAACTCTTTTGTTGAAAATTCGTCTTTTTGATTTTAAAATTCATCTTTTTTTTTATTGAAAATTCATTTTCCTGTTAAAGTCACTCTATTTAACTAGGTTTGAAATAATTTTTGGCTGTGAAGTCTGATTATTGAATTATTATGTAGTAATTCTAATTAATACAAATTTCGATTGAATTCATCGTCACCACTCATGGATAACCGTTCCCGGTTCAAATCCGGGGTGGAGAAAAATTTTTTTATTCTTCATTATTTTGTCCGAAGTAATCGTTTTAACATCGAAATATGTATTAATTAAAATTTTTAAAATTAGGACGTTAACATCTTTAAATTGTAATAACATCTTCTAAATATTAATTGTAATTTATTATTAATATTAATTATTAATTAATTATTATATTAATTTGTAAAATAAAAATACAAAAATACAAAATATTAATCAATTATTAATATTGTTTTCTCCTTTTTTCAGAAATTTGCCAGTACCGAGTAAAGGATATAATTTTTAATTATGGTATTTGGACGCGATCTTACACAAATTCCATGTTTTCGGGATAGTACATTATATGGAATATATTCAGGAATAGCAACAGTAGTAATAACACTTATGGCTTCGAGTCGACCGCGCCTAGCAGCTGATACTGGAGTCGGTGTTTTTTGTGTAGTCACTTTAGGTTCCTTTGCTTTCTGTCGACATCAGCGTGACAAAACCCAAAATATGATTTCATTAGTAAAAGACAGTAGAAAGGAAAGATTAGCTTCTGAAGATAAAATGGACGAAGCATAAAATATGTACTCTATACCTACACAAATGTAAATATTAGCTAGCCATGTAACTTGTTACATTTTATTTTTATCAATAAAAAATTGAAATATGGATATAAAAGTATCTTACAATTTACTTCAATGTCTACAGGATGGCCACTGACCGGGAAAATCGGGAATTAGCCTGGAATTTTGAGCAATGGGATAAAACCGGGAATTTGTTTTAAAGCCGGAGAAAAAAAAACGGAAAAATCTGGAATTTACAGAATATTTAAATCAATTCTTGCTCGAATCGTCCTACAAATTTCACGTTTTTCCCAGAATTTTTCTTCTAATATAACTATTTAATTAAATTTTAGAGATTTGCGCTGATCGTGAATAGCGACTAAAAAACCTTTTCTGGTTCAAAATTCAACTACTTAGTTGAAAGTGGAACTACTTTGTTAAAAATCCAGTTTTTTGGCTGATGATTCATCATTTTAGTTGAAAAATCTTTCCTTTTTTTTTTGTTCAAAATTTAACAATTTTATTAACATTTTTTTGTATTGAAAATTTAATTATTCCATGTTTGGTTTAACATTTATCTTATTCAGTTGAAAATGCAACTATTTGTTTGAAAATTTCTGTATTTTGTTGAAACTTTGTTTTTTGTGGTAGAATATTAATCTTCTTGGTGACTAATTCACCTTTTTGGTTGAAAATTCATGTATTTTGTTTAAAATTAATCTTTTTGGGTCAAAATTCATTTCTTTGGCTTAAAATTTAGTCTTTTTTTATTGAACATTATTTTTGTTTAACTAAAAATTTAACTATTCTATTTTTTGTCGAATTTTTTTTATAGACATTTAATCTTTTCGGTTGAAAATTCATCTGTTCAGGTGAAAATTTAACTATTTCGTTGAAAACGAATTTCATTTAGTTATTTTTTCATTTATCTTTTTTAGTTGTGAATTCATCTATTTTGTTGAAAATTTGCCTTTTTTTGGTATAAAATTCATCGCCTTTTGTGGTAGAATATTAATCTTCTTGGTAACTAATTCACTTTTTTGGTTGAAAATTCATGTATTTTGTTGAAAATTAATCTTTTTTGGTAAAAAATTAATCTTTTTGGGGTCAAAATTCCTTTATTTGACTTATAAATTAGTCTTTTTTTATTAAAAATTTATCTGTTTGGTTGAAAATGTATTTCATTTGGTTAAAAACTTATTTCTCCAACTTAAATTTAAACTATTCTATTTTTTGCTGAAAATTTATCTTTTTTAATTCAAGATTCATCTATTTTGTTGAAAATTTCTGTATTTAGTTAAAACTTTTTTTTGTGGTAGAATATCAATCTTCTTGGTGATTAATTCACATTTTTGGTTTAAAATTTATCTATTAGGTTGAAAGTTCCATAAAAATTTCAAATTTTTGTTGAAAATTCATGTATTTTGTTAAAAATTATTCTTTTTTGGCAGATTAATCTTTTTGGTTGAAAATTCATCTGTTTGGTTGAAAATTTAACTATTTCGTTGAAAATTTATTTCATTTGGTTAAAAACTTATTTTCTCTAACTTATAATTAAACTATTCTATTTTTTGTTGAAAATTTATCTCTTTTAGTTGAAAGTTCATCTCTTTTAGTTGAAAGTTCATCTATTTTGTTAAAATTTTGTCTTTTTTGGTATAAAATTCATCTTATGGGTTGAACACTGAACTATTTGGTTCAAATTTTATTCTTTTTATTGAATCATTTTAGTTAAAAGTTCATTTCTTTGGTTAAAAATTTAAGAAATTTTGTTGAAAATTCTTTTTTTTTATTAAAACTGTAGCTACTCCATTTTTGTTAGAAAATTGATCTTATTAGTTGAAAGTTTACTTATTTTTATGAGATATCAACTATTACACTTTTTGTTTGGAATTTATTTTTTTATTAACGATTCATCAGTTTGGTTGAAAATTTAAATATTAGGTTAAAAATTCCATCAAAAATTAAAATAGTTGGTTGAAAATTCATGTATTTCGTTCAAAATTATTCTTTTTTTTTGTAGAAAATTATTTTTTAAATTAAAAATTTAACTATTCCATTTTTCGTGGAAATTTTTTAAATTATTAGTTTGGAAATTCCATTAAAAATTTAAATTTTTGGTTGAAAATTCATGTATTTTGTTAAAAATTATTCTTTCTTGTTAGAAAATTAATCTTTTTTGTTGAAATGTAACTATTTCGTTGAAAATGTATTTCATTTAGTTACTTTTTGTTGAAAATTTATCTTTTTTAGTTGTGAGTTCATCTATTTTGTTGAAAATTCGTCTTTTTTTGGTATAAAATTCATCGTCTTTTGTGGTAGAATATTAATCTTCTTGGTAACTAATTCACTTTTTTGGTTAAAAATTCATGTATTTTGTTGAAAATTAATCTTTTTTGGTAAAAAATTAATCCTTTTGGGTCGAAATTCCTTTATTTGGCTTATAAATTAGTCTTTTTTATTAAAAATTTATCTGTTTGGTTGAAAATTTATTTCATTTGGTTAAAAACTTATTTCTCCAACTTAAATTTAAACTATTCTATTTTTTGTTGAAAATTTATCTTTTTTAATTCAAGATTCATCTATTTTGTTGAAAATTTCTGTATTTTGTTCAAACATTTTTTTTGGTGGTAGAATATTGATCTACTTGGTGATTAATTCACATTTTTGGTTTAAAATTTAACTATTAGGTTGAAAATTCCATTTAAATTTTAAATTTTGGTTGAAAATGCATGCATTTTGTTAAAAATTATTCTTTTTTGGCAGAAAATTAATCTTTTTGGTTGAAAATTCATCTGTTTGGTTGAAAACTTAACTATTTCGTTGAAAATGTATTTCATTTAGTTAAATTTCTCTAAATTAAAAATAAACTATTCTATTTTTTGTTGAAAATTTATCTCTTTTAAAAGTTCATCTATTTTGTTAAAAATTTGTCTTTTTTGGTGTAAAATTCATCTTATGGGGTGAACACTGAACTATTTCGTTAAAATTTTATTCTTTTTATTGAATGATTTTAGTTAAAAGTTCATTTCTTTGGTTAAAAATTTAAGAAATTCTGTTGAAAATTATTTTTTTTTTGTTGAATATTAATTTTTGTATTAAAACTTTAGCTATTCCATTTTTGTTAGAAAATTGATCTTTTTAGTTGAAAGTTGACTTATTTTGATGAAATATCAACTATTACACTTTTTGTTTGGAAGTTATTTTTTTATTACCGATTCATCAGTTTGGTGGAAAATTTAAATATTAGGTTAAAAACTCCATCAAAGATTAAAATAATTGGTTGAAAATTCATGTATTTTGTTCAAAATTATTCTTTTTTTGGTAAAAAATTGATCTTTTTGGTTGAAAACTTTTTTTTTATTTAAAAATAATTTTTTAAATTAAAAATTTAACTATTCCATTTTTCATGGACATTTTTTTTAACTATTAGGTCTTTTTCTTTGAAATGTAACTATTTCATTGAAAATGTATTTCATTTAGTTATTTTTTGTTGACAATTTATCTTTTTTAGTTGAGAATTCATCTCTTTTGTTGAAAATTTGTCTTTTTTGTGGTATAAAATTCATCGTCTTTTGTGGTAGAATATTAATCTTCTTCGTAACTAATTCACCTTTTTGGTTGAAAATTCATGTATTTTGTTAAAAATTATTTTTTTTTTGTAAAAAATTAATCTTTATGGGTCGCTTATAAATTAATCTTTTTTCATTAAAAATTAACTTTTTTAACTGAAAATTGAACTATTTCATGTTTGGTTGAACATCAATCTTCTTCAGTTGAAAATACAACTATTTGTTTAGAAATCTCTGTATTTTGTTAAAACTTTGTTTTTTTTTGTGGTGGAATATTAATCTTCTTTTTTGTTGAAAATTTTACTATTTTAGTGAAAATGTAATTCATCTGGTTAAAAACTTATCACTCTCGCTTAAAATTAAACTATTCTATTTTTTGTTGAAAATTTATATTTTTTAGTTGAAAATTCATCTATTTCGTTGAAAATTTCTGTGTTTTGTCGAAACATTGTTTTTTAATGGTAGAATATTAATCTTTTTAGTGAATAATTCACATTTTTGGTTGAAAATTTAACTATTACGTTGAAAATTCTATAAAAATTAAAATGGTTGAAAATTCATGTATTTTGTTCAAAATTATTCTGTTTTGGTAGAAAATTAATCTTTTTGGTTGAAAATTAGTTTTTTATTCAAAATTAACTTTTTTAATTAAAAAATTTAGCTATTCCATTTTTCGTCGAAATTTTTTTAAACTATATATTAGGTTGGAAATTCGATTAAAAATTTAAAAAATTTGGTTGAAAATGCATGTATTTTGTTCAAAATTATTTTCCTTTATAGAAAATTAATGTTTTGGGTTAAAAATTAGTTTTTTTTTTATTTAAAATTAATTTTTTTTAATTAAGAATTTAACTATTGCATATTTCGTCGAATTTTTTTTCATAGACATTTGATATTTTTATTTGAAAATTCATCTTTTTGGTTGAAAATTTAACTATTTCGTTGAAAATGTAATTCATCTGGTTAAAACTTATTTCTCTAAATCAAAATTAAACTATTCTATTTTTGGTTGAAAATTTATATTTTTTAGTTGAAAATTCATCTATTTTGTTGAAAATTTCTGTATTTTGTTGAAACTTTGTTTTTTTATGGTACAATATTAATCTTCATGGTGAATAATTCACATTTTTTATTGAAAATTTTAACTATTAGGTTGAAAATTCCATAAAAATTAAAATGGTTGAAAATTCATGTATTTTGTTCAAAATTATTCTGTTTTGGTAGAAAATTAATCTTTTTGGTAGAGAATTCATTTCTTTGGTTAAAAATTAGTTTTTTTATTTAAAATTTTTTTTTTTTAACTACAAAATGTAACTATTCTATTTTTCGTCGAATTTTTGTTTTATTGACATTTAATCTTTTTGTTTGAAAGTTTAACTATTTCGTTGAAAATGTATTTCATTTGGTTAAAAACTTATTTCTCTAACTTAAAATCAAACTATTCTATTTTTGGTTCAAAATATGTCTTCTTTTTGGTATAAAATTCATCTTCTGGGTTGATCATTGAAGTATTTGTTTCAAAAAAAATTTTTAATGAATCATTTTAGTCAAAAGTTAATTTCTTTGGTTAAAAATTTAAAGAATTTTGTTGAAAATTCGTTTTTTTATTTAAAGTTAATTTTTTTAATTAAAAATGTAGCTATTCCATTTTTCGTCGAATTTTTTTTTAACTATATATTAGGTTCGAAATTCGATTAAAAATTTAAAATATTTGGTTGAAAATTATTCTTTTTTGGCAAAAAATTAATCTTTTTTGTTTAAATTCCATTTCTTTGGTAGAAAATTAATTTTTTTTAACTAAACATTTAACAATTCTATTTTTTGTGGAATTTTTTTTTTATAGACATTTAATCTTTTTTGTTGAAAATTTAACTATTTCGTTGAAAATGTATTTCATTTGGTTAAAAACTTATTTCTTTAACTTAAAATTAAACTATTCTATTTTTTTATAACTTATCTTTTTTAGTTGAAAATTCACCTATTTTGTTCAAAATTTGTCGTTTTTTGGTACAAAAGTCATCTTCTGGGTTGAACATTGAACTATTTGGTTACAATTTTTTTATTGAATAATTTTAGTTAAAAGTTCATTTCTTTGGTTAAAAATTTAACAAATGTTGAAAATTCGTTTTTCTGTTGAAAATTAATTTTTTTTTAATAAAACTGTAGATATTCCATTTTTTGTTAGAAAATTGATCTTTTTAGTTGAAAGTTTACTTATTTTGATGAAAAGTCGTCTTTTTTAGTCGGAAATTTAATTATTTTGGTAGAAAATGCATGTTGACAATTCGTATTTTTTGGTTTAATTTAACAGTTTTTTATTGAAAATTAAAATATTTTTTGGTGGAAATATCAACAATTACACTTTTTTTTCAGAATTTATTTTTTTTATCAACGATTCATCAGTTTAGTTGGAAATTTAACTATTTTGTTAAAAAATCCCTTTTCTTGATTGAAAATTAATTATTTTAACGAAAAATGTACTAATAAAATTTTACACAATTTTTAATTATGTGTGTGAATTTCACAACATTCCTTCCTTCGAGTTTTTCAAATTATCCAATCGGCATTGAGGAAAAACGACAACAATGCTTTCGAAATTTTCGTGATACCTATTTTTTCAAGAAAGATATTTTACAATTTAAAGCTTACGTTGATGGATCGTTCAAATACTATTTTTTTTACTTGTGAACGAAAAATTCTTTTTGGATATTTAACATAGTAATTACATAGTTAGCTTAATTTTACATAACTAATTACTGATAAATGGAATGATAAAGTTATAATTTAAGGGCACTCTACATGATTCAAGAAAAAAATATTATATTTTTAGTTCAGAATTCCTTTATTTTGGTTAAAAATTCTACTATTTGGATGAAAATTGATTTATTTTGTTGAAAATCATATCAATTTGTCGAATATTCGTCTTTTTGGATAAAAAAATCCGTTCTATTGGATTGAAAATTCATCATCTGGTAAAAAAGTAATCTTTTTTGGTTCAAAATTCATCTTTTATGGTTTAAAGTTAATTATTTTTTATTAAAGAGTCTACTAATATATTTTTAGTCCGGAATTCATCTATTTTGGTTGAAAATGTAATCATATCATCTTTTTTGGTTGAAAGTTAATTCTTTTTATTTTAAAAGTCTACTATCATATTTTTGGTCCAGAATTCACCTACTTGTGTCAAAAATTGATTTATTTGTTTGAATATTCTTCTTTTCAGACAGAAAATCCGTTCTATTATATTGAAAATTCATCTTCATTATATTTTTGGTTCAGAATTCATCTCTTTTGGTTAAAAAATTAGATAAAAATTCTACTATTTTGTGGAACATTCGTCATTTTGATAGAATATTCGCCCTATTGGATTTAAAATTCATCTTTTCGTAGGAAAGTAATCTTTTTTGGTTGAAAATTCATCTTTTATGATTAAGAGATAATTATTTTTAATTGAAAAGTCTACTATTATTTTGTTAAAAATTCTTTTATTTGGTTGAAAATTGATTTGTTTAGTTGAAAATTCAACTCTTTTGTTAAAAAGTTATATTTTTGGGTGAAAATTCAACTATTTTGTTTAAAATTCGTATTTTTGTGTAGAAAATCCGTCCTTTGGGATAAAAAAAACATCTTTTGGTAGAAAAATAATCTTTTTTAGTAGAAAATTCAAATTTTATGGTTGAAAGTTCATTATTTTTAATTTAAAAGTCTACTATCGTATTTTTGGTCCAGAATTCATCTCTTTTGGTTGAAAATTTCACTATTTGGTTTAAACTTGAATTAATTTGTTGAAAATTAAATTATTTTCTTAACCTCATCTCTTTTGGTTGGAAGTTAATTGTTTTTATTTTAAAAGTCTACTATTATATTTTGGATTCAGAATTAATCTCATGTGGTTAAAACTTCTACTATTTGATGGACAATTTATTATTCTGTTGGAAATTCAACTATTTGATCAAAAAATCATTTTTTTTAGTCCAAAATTCATCTATTTTGTTCAAAGTTCGTCCTTTTGGACTAAAACTTGATCTTTTGGACAATTTATTATTCTTTTGAAAATTCAACTATTTTGTTAGTCATATTTTTTTATCGAAAATTTAACTATTTTGTTGAAAATTCATATTTTTTGATAGAAAATCCATCCTATTGGATTGAAAATTCATCTTCTGGTAGAAAATTTATCTATTTTAGTTAAAAATTCTGCTATCTGGTTGAAACTTAATTTATTTTGTTGGAAATTCAACTATTTTGTTAAAATCATATTTTTGGTCGGAAATTCAACTGTTTTGTTGAAAATTTGTCTTTTTGAATAGAAAATTCACCTTTTTGGATTTAAAATTCATCTTTTATGGTTAAAACTTAATTCATTTTAATTGAAAAGTCTACTATTATATTTTGTGTTCAGAATTCATCTCTTTCGGTTTAAAATTATACTGTTTGGTGGACCATTTAATTAGTTTATTGAAAATTTCACTGTTTTGTTAAAAAGACTTTTTTTTGTCTTTTTGGATTAAAAATTCATCTTTTGCTAGAAAAGTGATCTTATCAGGTTTGAAGTTCATATTTTATGTTAGAAATTTAATTTATTTTCTTAAAGACATATTTTTTATTGAAAATTTATCTACGTAGGTTAAAAATTCAACTATTGAATTAAAATTCAATTTTCGTTGTTGAAAATGCGTCTCTTTGCTTGAAAGTTCAACTATTTGTTCATAAATTAAATTTTTCTTGAAAATTCATAATTTTTTTGCTGAAAATTCTTTTTTTTTTTTGTTCAAAATGCAATATATTTCGACTGGAAATCTTAGAAATATGGTCCCTACATTAATGTTTCAAACTCTACAAAAATTACAAACCTTCACACATTTTATTTATCACAGAAATACAAAATTATTTTCGACAATAATGATCGTCACTGTCAATTATTTCTGGATCTTAATTTTGCATAAGCAGATTGTCTCCGCATTTAAAGAAAAGAAAAATGGAAATTCAACAAAAAACACTTGATAAAATGATAATTTCGTTAATAAAAATATAAAATATGTATTGTTCCTTAACATAAAAAGAATTTCTCCTCTTAAGCATCATTCATTCTTTTGGTCTTTCAATTAAATCGAGTATTGGTCATTCAGAAACGCAGACAGAGATATGCGATCTTTGTATGGATGTCACGAATCTTCTTTTAAACTGCCAACATTTTCTTGACAAGCTATAAATCTTAACATCTTCAAAGCTCGATCATTCATTAAATGCAAATCAACTCGAAGAGTTTGCTTCAAATGATGAATTGCACCGGTATGATTTCCCTTCATGTGCAACAATGATCCGTACAGAAAATTCGACACAGGCTGAAAATAAAATATTTATAATTATTAAAATATCTTTTATGTATGACTAACGACAGCATTTTCTAACATTAAAATTTTCTAATCACTGTTTTTGAGGTTTGAATTTCAAAAAGGTTCTGAAATTTAATTATTTTTGTCCTAAAATAGTTCTAAATTGAATAATTAAAAATGAATAAAACCTTCACACTTTGATCAGTTTTTAAATTATATTGCAATAAAAAATAAATAAATAAAATATTTGGTGGACAAGTTTGTTCTTTTTTTTTAATTCCACTATTTTTTTATTTTTTTGGTCGAAAATTGAACTATTTTGTTGAAAAATTGGTCGTTTCGGATTAAAAATTTATTTTTGGTAGAAAAGTGATCTTTTTTGGTTGAAAGTTCATTATTTTTAATTGAAAAGTCTACTACTATTCTATTTTCGGTCCAGAATTCAACTCTTTTGGTTAAAAAATCTACTATTTGTTGAAAATTTAATTATTTTGTTGAAAAGTCAACTACTACTTTCTTAACGTCATATTTTTTGGTTGAAACTTTATTCTTTTAATTTGGAAAGTCTTACTATATTATATTACGAGATCAGAATTCATCTCTTTTGGTTAAAAATTCTACTATTTGGTGTACAATTTATTATTTTGTTAAAAAGTCTTTTTTTTATGAAAACTCTTTTGGTAGGAAAATATTTTGAACTATCGTCTTTTGGGATTAAAAATGCATACATATTTTCGTAGAAAAGTAATATTTTGGTTGAAAATTCATTTTTCATGGTTAAAAGTTGATTCTTTTTTATTGAAAAAATACTGTCACATTTTTGGTCCAGAATTAATTTCTTTTGTTTAAAAAATCTACTATTTGGTCGGCACTTTACTATTTTGATGAAAATTCAAGTATTTTGTTAAAAAGTCACTTTTTGGTCGAAAAATTAACTATTTTGTTTCAACTTTCGTATTTTTGGATTAAAAATTCATCTTTTGGTAAAAAAGTAATATTTTTTGGTTGAAAATTCATCTCTTATGGTTGAAATTTAATTTTTTTAAATTGAAAAGTCTACAATTATATTTTGAGTTAAAAACTCATCTCTTTTTGTTAAAAATTGTACTATTTGGTGGGCAGTTTTTTTTTAATTTAACTGTTTTGTTAAAGTTTTTTTTTTCGAAAATTTTTGGTTTTGTTGAAAATTCAACTATTTTGTTAAAGACATTTTTTGGTTAAAAATTCTTTTGATAGGAAAATCTTTTGAACTATCATCTTTTGATATTAAAAATTCATCTTTTTGCAGAAATCTCTGATGTTTGAAATTTAATTCCTTTTAATTGAAAAGTCTACTATTATATTTTGAGTTCAAAACTCATCTCTTTTGGTTAAAAATTCTACTATTTGGTGGGCAGTTTTTTTTTTTAATTCAACTGTTTTATTAAAGTTTTTTTGTTTTTCTTTTTTTTTTTGTCGAAGATTAAACTATTTTGTTGAAAATTAGTCTTTTTGGATTACAAATTCATCTTTTGGTAGAAAAGTAATCTTTTTTATTGAAAGTTAATTCTTTTTAATTGAAAAGTTTACTATTGTATTTTGGGTTCAGGATTCACACCTATTGTGGTTAAAAATTCTACCATTTGGTGGAAAACTGTATTATTTTTTGAAAATTCCATTATTTGGTTAAAAAGTTTTTTTTTGTCGAAAATTCAACTATTTTGTTGAAAATTAGTCTTTTTGGATTACGAATTCATCTTTTGGTACAAAAGTAATAATCTTTTTTTGTTGAAACTTAATTCTTTTTATTTCAAAAGTCTACTATATTATATATTGGGATCAGAATTCATCTCTTTTGGTTAAAAATTCTACTATTTGGTGGACAATTTATTGTTTTATTGAAAATTCAACTATTTTGTTAAAAAGACATTTTTTGGTAGAAAAATCTTTTAAACTATCGTCTTTTGGTATTACAAATTCATCTTTTTGTAGAAAAATAATCATTTGTTTGAAAATTCATCTTTTATGGTTGAAAGTTAATTCGTTTTAATTAAAAAGTCTACTTGTATATTTTTGATTCAGAATTCATCTCTTTCGGTTAAAAATTCTAAAATTTGGTGGACAGTTTTATTATTTTTTGAAAATTCCACTACTTTGTTAAAAAGTCATTTTTTGGTTAAAAATTCTTTTGGTAGGAAAATCTTTTGAACTATCGTCTTTTGGTATTAAAAATTCATGTTTTTGTAGAAAAGTAATCTTTTTTGTTTTAAAATTCATCTTTTATGGTTGAAAATTCAACTTTTATGGTTGAAAGTTAATTCGTTTTAATTAAAAAGTCTACTTGTATATTTTGGATTGAGAATTCTTTTTTTTTTCTCTCTTTCGGTTAAAAATTCTACTATTTGGTGGACAGTTTTATTATTTTTTGAAAATTCCACTATAGTATTAAAAAGTTTTTTTTTAGTCACAAATTAAACTATTTGATTGAAAAAATTAGTCTTCTTGGATTAAAAATTCATCTTTTGGTAAAAAAAGTAATCTTTTTTGGTTAAAAATTTATCTTTTGGTAAAAAAGTAATCTTTTTCGGTTAAAAATTCACTTTTTATGGTTGAAAG
>CAKNYM010051511.1:59098-93572 GCA_932195095.1 Andricus curvator
AATTTAAGGTAAACGAGGAGAATTCGATGAAATTCATAAAAATTCAAGGGAAATTTTAAAAATTCAAATGAATTGAAAACAATTTTAAAATATGAAAAAACTTAATTGAATTCAGAAAATTTGAAATGAGCTTAGAAAAATTAAAGGGAATTCAAAAGAATTTGATTAAATACCTAAGAATTCAAGGTGAGGTTAAAAGACTTCAGGATCAATTAAATAAAAACTTTTAAACGTTAAGAAAAGTCCACTGAATTAAGTAAAATTAAGTAAATTTAGAAGAATTCAAGTGAAATAAAAAAGTTCAAGAGAATTCCAAATAATTTGAAAGAATGCAGGGTAAATTAATAAGGATACAGGGGGGATTCCAAAAAACAATTTCAAATCTTTAAAACCCTACTAATTTAAAACCAAAAAAGAAATGAAATGAATTGGAAGTAACTTGAAAAATCGCAAAATTCCATTGATTTCAGTCAAATTTAACTGAATTTATAGGAATTTAAGGTAAACGAGGAGAATTCGATGAAATTCATAAAGATTCACGAGGAATTGAAAAAAATTGAAATGAATTAAAAACAATTTAAAAATATGCAAAAACTTAATTGAATTCAGAAAATTTAAAATAAGCTTAGAAAAATTCAAGATAATTCCAAAGAATTTAAAAGAATTCAGGGGAAATTCCAAAAAATGATTTCAAATCTTTAAAACCCTACTAATTTAAAACCAAAAAAGAATTGAAATGAATTGGAAGTAACTTAAAAAATCGCAAAATTCCATTGATTTCAGTCAAATTTAAGTGAATTTATAGGAATTTAAGGTAAACGAGGAGAATTAGATAAAATTCATAAAGATTCAAGGGGAATTGAAAAAAATTGAAATGAATTAAAAACAATTTAAAAATATGCAAAAACTTAATGGAATTCAGAAAATTTAAAATAAGCTTAGAAAAATTCAAGATAATTCCAAAGAATTTAAAAGAATTCAGGGGAAATAATTTCAAATCTTTAAAACCCTACTAATTTAAAACCAAAAAAGAATTTAAATGAATTGGAAGTAACTTAAAAAATCGCAAAATTCCATTGATTTCAGTATAATTTGAGTGAATTTAGAGGACTTTAAAGGAAATGAGAAGAATTCGATGAAATTCATAAAAAAATCAAGATGAATTTATAAAGCAATCAAGTGAATGGAAAACAATTCATAAATATTTAAAAAATTAATTGAATTGAGTAAATTTGAAATAAGTTTACAAAAATTAAAGAGTATTCAAAAGAAATTGATGAAATGCCTAAGAATTTAAGGTGAGTTTAAAAGACTTCATATTTGTCAAGATGAATTAAACAAAAACTTTTTATAAATCCATTGAATTGAGCAGAATTTAGTGAATTTAGAAGAATTCGAAAGAATTCAGGATAACTTAATATGAATTCAGGGTGAATTCCAAATTGCAAAAAAATATTATTAAATCTCTTGAAAATTTGAAACCCTACTAATTTCTAACCAAAAAAGTGACTAATGACTACAAAACAATTCAAAACCATTTTAATGAATTAGGAATAATTAAAAAAATCCCTGAAAATTATTAAAACCCTGAGAAATCCCTTGAAATTGTTTAAATCTTTTGAAAATTCCGTGGAATCTTTTAAAATACCCTAAAATATTGCAAAGTCTTTGAAATTATGGGCTGCACATAGGGTACCATAGGGACCAAATCTTGAAAAGAGAATACTTTAGGGACCGATCTGTGAGGCTTGAATTTTTCATAAAATGGAGCCCTTTAAGTATTAATTTCGCATTTTGTAAACAATCGACTCGCAGGCCTCGGACTCACTGCAGAGATAAAAAATAGTATAAATAGTGTCACAAATTTGAAAAATAGTGTCAAAATAGTATTATAAAGTTTTTCAAGTATTAAACTTATTTGTAGTCCGAATTTAAAAGTGTATAGTTCGAAATAAAAAAGTGTGCAATGGAAAATTAACTTTATTTTTTAATTCTTCTCGATTGAAAAGTCTTCTATTAAATTTTTCGTTAAGAATTCATCTTTTTGGTTCAAAATTGTATTATTTGGTTGAAAATTAAATTATTTTGTTGAAAATTCAAGAATTTTGTTAAAAAGTCATACTTTTTGGTTCAAATTCAACTGTTTTGTTGAAAATTCGTCTTTTTGGCTTGATAATTGAACAATTTGATTGAAATTTTCTTTCTTTCTTGACTAACAAATTTGTTTAAATTGAAAATTCAACTAGATATTTTGTTCATCTTTTCGGTTTTGTAGGAAATTCGTATCTTCGACTCAAAAATTAAACAATTTGGCAGAAAGTTGAACTATTTGGTTCAAAATTAAACTGTTTTATAGAAAATTCATTTTTTTATTGAAAATTAATTCTCCCCAACAAAAATTTAACTACTCCACTTTTGGTTAAAAATTGATATTGTTTTAGTTTAAAAATTCATCTATTTAGTTAAAAATAAAAAAAAATAAAATTTGAACTAACATCAAATACATTGTTCAAAATATTTAGTTGGCAAATTATGTAATTTGTTGAAAATTCGTGGTTTGTGGTAGAAAATTCAACTATTTGTTTTAAAATGCAACTGTATTGTTGAAAATTAATCTGGTTCAGTTCAGGATTCAAGTATTTTGTTGAAAATTCATCCTTTTTGGTTATATACAACTGTTTTTTATTTAATATTAAAATATTTTTTCGTTAAAATATCAACTATTAAATTTTTTCCTGATAATTAGTATTTCAAGGTTAAAAATGCCACTTTTGTAGAATATTCGCGTTTTTAGATCATCAATTCATATTTTCGGATCTAAAATTCAACAATTTGGTAGCAAATTTGACTATTTGGTTGAAAATATATGCATTTTGTTGAAAATTCGTCTTTTTTGGTAGAATATCAATTTTTTGGTTAAAAATGCAACTGATTGGTTGAAAATTAATCTCTTCTAGTTGAGAATTCAAGCATTTTGTTGAAAATTCGCTTTTCTTGGATAACTCAGAGTTTTCTTTATTTTAAATAAAAATCTTTTTTTGTTAAAATATCAACTATTACATTTTTCGTTGAAAATTCAACTTTTTAGAAGAAAAACTCAACTACTTGGTTGAACTAGTTTCCTAAAAGTTCTTTTTTTCTGGTCAAACATTCACAATTTTAGTTGAAAATTCGTTTTTTTTTGTTTTGTTAAAAATTAATTCTTTTAAATGAAAATTGAACTATTTTGTTGAAAATTCAACTAATTGCCTGAAAGTTATCTTTTTTGTTGAAAATTCATACTCTCAGGTTTTAAATTCAAGTGTTTTGTAGAAAATTCGTCTTTTTTGTCTTTAAAATTCAACAGTTTGGTAGATAACTACTCCATTTTTGGTTAAAAATTGATATTTATTTTTAGTTAAAAAATTCTACTATATTTAGTTAAAGATATTTAGAAATAAAAAAACAAACTAAAAATTAGTCAAATAAAATTAATTTATTAAATATTAAATTAATTTTAGTTATTACAAATGATATTATTATTTTTCTACAAAATTCATTTAATCTAATTTCATTTAAATTTATAAATAAATTTCTAAATTTAAATTAGACTAACATCACATCCATTGTTCAAACTATTATATTGAAATGTAATTTGTTGAAAATCTGTTGTTTTTTTTTGCAGAAAATAATTTTTCTTGGTTGAAAACTCACTATTGAGGTAAAAATGATAAAAAATTCATTTTGTTGAAAATTCGTCTTTTCTGATAGAAAATTAAACTTTTGGGTTGAAAATTCTACAATCTGATTGCATTTTTTTCTTGACTAAAAAATTTTGTTGGTTGTTGAAAATTCAACTGTTTTGCAGAAAATTCGTATTTTTGGTTCTAAAATTCAACATTTTGGTAGAAAATTCAACTACTGGGTTGAATATTGATGTATTTTGTTGGAAGATCGTCTTTTTTGGTAGAAAATCAATTTTTCAGTTAAAAATTACTCTATTTTAGTTCTTTATTGTTGCTTAAATTCAACTGTTTTTTTTTGTAATTAAAATATCTTTTTGATGAAGTATCAACTATTACATTTTTCATTTCAAATCATCTTTTTCGGATCAAAATTCAATTTCTTGATTGAAAGTTGAACTAATTTCTTAAAAGTTTGAATTTTGGGTTGAAAATTCACAATTTTAGTTGAAAATTCGTTTTTTTCGGTTAAAAATTCTTGACTGAAAAATCTTTCTTGGTTCAAAATTCAACTGTTTTCTTGAAAATTCGTTTTTATTTTTGCTTGGAAATTCAACAATTTGATTGACATTTTTTTTCTTTCTTAAATAACAAATTTGTTTTCATTGAAAATTCAACTATTTTGTGGAACATTCACCTTTTTTGTTTGAAAATACAACTCTTTCTGTAGAAATTTAATTTTTTTGGTTAAAAGTGTAACAGTCTGGTTAAAAATTAATCTATTTCGGTTGAAAATAAACGTTTTTGTCGAAAATTCAACAACTGATTTAAATTTCTTTTCCTTCTTAACTAAAAAATGTACTTTTGTTGATAATTCAACTATTTTGTTGAACATTCATCGTTTTGGTTTGAAAATTCAACTCCGCGGTTACAATTTGAACTATTTTGTTGTTGTTTCTTTGGTGGGGGGGGGGCGGGGCCCCCAGGCTGAAAATTCGTTGTTTTTTTTGTTAAAAATTAATTTTTTAACTGAAAAATGAACTATTTCGTTGTAAATTCAACTGGTTGATTGAAAATTAACTTTTTTGTTGAAAATTAATATTTTCGGTTTCGAAATTCAACTGTTTTGTAGAAAATACCGCTTCTTGGCTCAAAAATTTAACAGTTTGGTAGAAAAATAAAGTACTTGGTACAAAATGAAACTCTTTTATAGCAAATTCATTTTTTTATTTGAAAATTAATTCTCTTAAATGAAAATTTAACTACTCCATATCAATTAATAAATAGTACATTAATTTATTTAATAAAAATATTATTATTATTTTCATACTAAATTCCTTTCATATAACTTCATTTTATTTGATAAATAAATTTCTAAATTTAAATTAGACAAGCATCACATCCGTTGTTCAAAATATTCAGTTGAAAATTTGTAAAAAATTCGTCCGTTTTTTTGGTAGAAAATTAATCTTCTTGGTTGAAAATTCAACTATTTGGTCAAAAAATTATTTACTTTGTTGAGAATTCATCTTTTTTGGTAGAAAAGTATCTTCTGTGTTGGAAATTCATCTTTTTGTTTCAAAATTGAACGATTTGACTGTTTGGTTGAAAATTTTACTGTCTCTTCGAAAGCTCATCTTTTTGGTTAAAAATGCAAATAATTGGTTAAAAATTAAACGGTTTCAGTTGATGATTTAACTATTTTCATTGAAATTCGTCCTTTTTGATTCAATTGTTTTTTGATTTAAAAAGAACATTTTTTCTTGGTTAAAAAATCAAAGATTAGATTTTTGGTTGAGAATTCATCTTTTTTCGTTGAAAATCCTACAACTTGTTTGAAAGTTGAACTACTTAGCGGAAAATTGTGAGAAAATAGTTTCTTTAGTATCAGTTTTTTCGAAATAGTAGCAAAATAGTCTCGTCGCTCAAAAAAAGTGTCAATAGTGTAGTGAGTCCCAGGCCTGCAATTAATCTCAAGAATCCAATTTAATTTTTGCTCTAAAAAATAATTATTTAAACAATTTTCAATTAAAACAAGAGTTCTTACCGATTTTGTTGCTGTTAAGATTCTCTGTCCGATTTCAGCGACCTCAGCACCTTCAACTAAGGATGTTAAAAAGGGACTAAGAGCAGAATCGGGTTTCTTGTAACTCTCAGTTGCTTTTAAGAGAGATTTTGGAATGTACTTTTCGTCAAAAGTCTTCGCCGTGTAACAAGTTGGTTCATCCCAAGGCAATAAATGCTCTTTACCTTGCTCCAAGCCAATCAATTCACTCAAAAATAAATGTGTCCTAGAAAAAATAGACTTTTAATTAAAATACACAGCTTCTAACACTTCACTCTGGTGGAAATAATTTCTGTGAATTTTAACGAGTACTTTTATCAATTTCTACGAAAATTTGAACGCATTTTTAATGCAATCTGCGAATTTATAACAAAATTTCCACGAATTTTTAGGAAACTTGGAACCTTTCGTAGTTATAATTTCTATGAGCTTTAACAAAAACTGTTATGAATTTCTATGAAAATTTATACGAATTTTTAATGCATTTTACGAATTTTTATGTAATTTGTAACCCCACTTAATAAAAATTACTATGAATTTTAACGAAAACTTTCATGAATTTCTATGATTATTTCTAAGAATATTATACAAATTTCTACGCATTTTTAAAGCAGTTAAAAAATTTATACAAAAATTTGCACAATTTATTAGGCAATTTGGGAAATTTCTTAGTTGCAATTTCTATGAATTTTAACGAAAACTGCTATGAATTTTTCCGACAAATTTTATGAATTTTTAATACATTATGAGAATTTCTACGAAAATTTGTAGAAATTTTTAGAGAATTTGGGACTTTTCTTAGTTATAATTTCTATAAATTTTAAAGAAAACTTTTATGAATTTTTACGAATTTTTAATGCATTCCGACAATTTCTAGGAAAATTTGTACAAATTTTTAGGGAATTTCGGTCCTTTCTTAGTTACAATTTCTATGAATTTTAAAGAAAACTTTTATGAATGTCTATGAAAATTTCCAAAAATTTGTACGAATTTTTCATGCATTTCAAGAATTTCTTCAAAAATTTTGACGAATTTTTAGGTAATTTGGGACCTGTCTTAGTTACAATTTCTATGAATTTGAACGAAAATTTTGATGAATTTCTACGGTTATTTCCAAGAATTTCTACGAAAATTTTTACGAATTTTTAGGTAATTTGGGACCTCTTTTTAGTTACAATTTCTATGAATTTGAACGAAAACTTTGATGAATTTCTACGATTATTTCTAAGAATCCTACAAAAATTTCTACGAATTTCCAATGCAGTCTAAGAATTTCTACAAAAATTTCCACAAATTTTTAGGGAATTTGGGAAATTTCTTAGTTATGATTTCTATAAATTTTAACGAAAACTTTTAGGAATTTTTAGGAATTTTTCATGGATTCTGAGAATTTTTACGAAAATCTGTTCCAACTTTTTAGGGAAATTCGGGAGTTTGATGAATTTCTATGAAAATGTCTAAAAATTTCTACGAAAAATTGTATACATTTTTAGGGTATTTCGGACCTTCCTTAGTTACAATTTCTATAAATTTTAACGAAAACTTTTATTAATTCCTATGATTATTTCTAACAATATATACGAATTTCTACGCATTTTTGAAGCAGTTGAAAAATGTATACAAAAATTTGCACAATTTATTAGGCAATTTGGGAAATTTCTTAGTTACAATTTCTATGAATTTTAACGATAACTGTTATGAATTTTTCCGACAATTTTTATGAATTTTTAATGCATTCTGAGAATTTCTACTAAAATTTGTAGAAAATTTTAGAGAATTTGGGACCTTTTTTGTTATAATTTCTATAAATTTTACAGAAAACTTTTATGAATTTTTACGACAATTTTTACGAATTTTTAATGCATTCCGACAATTTCTAGGAAAATTTGTACAAATTTTTAGGGAATTTCGGTCCTTTCTTAGTTACAATTTCTATGAATTTTAAAGAAAACTTTTATGAATTTCTATGAAAATTTCCAAAAATGTCTACGGAAATTTGTAGGAATTTGTAAGAATTTTTCATGCATTTTAAGAATTTCTTGAAAAATTTTGACGAATTTTTAGGTAATTTGGGACCTGTCTTAGTTACAATTTCTATGAATTTGAACGAAAATTTTGATGAATTTCTACGATTATTTCTAAGAATCCTACGAAAATTTCTGGGAATATGTACGAATTTTCAATGCAGTCTAAGAATTTCAACAAAAATTTCCACAAATTTTTAGGGAATTTGGGAAATTTCTTAGTTATGATTTCTATGAATTTTAACAAAAACTTTTATGAATTTTTACGAATTTTTCATGGATTCTGAGAATTTTTACGAAAATCTGTTACAACTTTTAGGGAAATTCGGGAGTTTGATGAATTTCTATGAAAATGTCTAAAAATTTCTACGAAAAATTGTACACATTTTTAGGGTATTTCGGACCTTCCTTAGTTACAATTTCTATCAATTTTAACGAAAATTTTCATGAATTACTTTTAAAAATTCTAAGAATTTCTGCGAAAATTTGTACAAATTCGTAATTTTCTATAAAAACATATATTAAAAATTATGAAAAACTAAACATTCACATTTGAGACGTAGACTTTCCCATTTTCTTAGTAGGAAATTGTATTTATTCATAATTGTATGTAAAAATTTGTAGAAATTAAATTAAATTAAAAATTAAATTATGTAGAAATCGTAAATTTTCATTCCTTTTTGTAAAAATTCGTCATTTTCTACAAAAACATATATTAAAAAATATACAAAACACTAACTTCATTTTGGAATCGTAGATTTTCCTATATTTTCGTAGAAAATTATATTTATTCATAATTGTGTCTAGAAATTTGCAATTTTCTAAGAAAAAATATGAAAAACTACAAATAACTTTTGCAAATTGTAATTTTCAGCATTTTTTGTAAAAATTCGTAATTTTCTACAATACTATTTAAAAATATGAAAAACTAAACCTTCATTTTGAAGATTTAGATTTCCCTATTTTTTTGTAGAAAATTATATTTATTTATAATTTAATGTATAAATTTGTTATTTTCTCAGAA
This sequence comes from Andricus curvator, assembly GCA_932195095.1. Taxonomy (NCBI): domain Eukaryota; kingdom Metazoa; phylum Arthropoda; class Insecta; order Hymenoptera; family Cynipidae; genus Andricus; species Andricus curvator. The sequence continues at coordinate 67,874 of CAKNYM010051511.1, forward strand.
AAAATATGAGAAACTACAAATAGCTTTTGCAAATAGTAAATTTTCGTTCTTTTTCCTAAAAATTCGTAATTTTCTACAAAAAAATATATTAAGAAATATGCAAAACACAACCTTTACTTTGGAATCGTAGATTTTCCTATTTTTTCATAAAAAATTATGTTTATTCACAATTGAGTGTAGAAATTTGTAAACAGCTTTTGCAAATCGTAAATTTTCGTTATTTTTGTAGAATTTCGTGTTTTTCTACAAAATACTATTAACAATGATGCAAAACCAAACCTTCACTTTAGAGTCGTATATTTACCTATTTTTTCCATAGAAAATTATATTTATTCATAACTGTGTGTAGAAATATGTAATTTTCTAAGAAAAAATATGAAAAACTACAAAAAGCTTTTGCAAATCGTAAATTTTCGTTATTTTTTATAAAAATTCATAATTACCTACAACAACCTATTATTAAAAATTATGCCAAATTAAACCTTCGCTTTGGAGTCGTAGATTAACCAATTTTTTAGTAGAAAATTAAATTTATTCATAATTGTGTGCAGAAATTTGTAATTTTCTATGAAAAAATATGAAAAACCACAAACAGCTTTTGCAAATCGTAAACTTTCGTTATTTTTTGTAGAAATTTGTAATTTTCTACAAAATGCTATTAAAAATTATGAAAAACTTCATTTTAAAATCGTAGATCTGTCTATTTTACCATAGTAACTTATATCTATTGATAACTGAGTGTAGATATGTGTAATTTTCTAAGAAAAAATATGAAAAACGGAATCTATTTTTTCTGGACGTGGAAATTCGTGAAATTTAATACAAAGGTTTGTAGAAATTCGTCATTTTCTACAAGGAAACTATACAAAAATTAAGATTACATTTTGTTGTTGTCGATTTTCATAATTCTTCTTAGAAAATTTTTATTTTTCATAAAAAATCATAATTGTTCATTAAAAATCTTAATTTTTCATACAAATTCGGACTTTTCTATGCTAAATTATTGCAAAATCTGCCATTTTTTACAATCATCTATGAAAAAGTTTTTGTAAAACCTTGTAATTTGTCACAAAATATTTTTCAACCAGGGCATTCTATCATTTTAATTAAACTTACGCATATCCTTTATTTTCAGGAGGTAGGTAGGCAGGTACATAGTTTTTTGTGTCCTCCAGGAAGGGCGTGTACCTTTCGCACTGAGCCTTTTCGGGCCATTCATCAGCCTCAAATTCTTCGGAGGACTTTTTGATTTTCAAGTTATAATACTTAGGTCTATCGGTTGGTTCCATGAAAACAGAGAAGAATTCACTTCCCTTCCCGTCAATGTATTCCATCGTTTTGCTCATCTGATCTTTACTACCTACCAACAAAAAAATTCATATTAGTTTTTTTATAATTTAGGAATCAGTGTGGCAATTCGGCGGACGATTTCAAATTCCCGGTTTTTCCCGGTCCAGTTTTTCAATTTTCCCGGTCAACTAAAATTAACATATTCATATTTGCCGCTAATCGCAAACATTTATTTTAACTCATGACGTTCATTCTAAACATCCTTTAACACAACAGAGCAAAACATTGCAAAATAGATTAATTTTGAAACAAATACTTAAATTTTCCACTAAAAAATATAAATTTCCAACAAAAAATGATGAATCTTCATCTGAAATAGTTGAATTTTAAACCAAAAAGTTGAGTTTTCAACTAAAACAATGAATCTTTAACTGAAATAGTTGAATTTTCAACAACAAATTAATTTTTACTAAAAAAGATAAATTGTCAATCGAAACTTTAATAATTAAATTTGAAGTTCAAAAAATTAATGTTCAACCAAACAGAAGAATTTTCAACTAAAACGATGGAATATTCAATTGGAATAAGTTAAATTTTCAGTTAAAAAATTACTTTTCACAAAAAAAATCAACAACAAAAAAATAACTTTCCGAAAAATACTTACATTTTCAAACAAAGTGATAAATTTTTAACTAAAATTATAAATCTTTAACTAGAATAGTTGAATTTTTGACCAGAGATGAATTTTCAAGCGAGAAATTAATTTTTACCACAAAAAGATGAATTTTCAACTAAAAAAGATCATTTTTGAACCCAAAATTAAATAATTAAATTTGTAGTCAAAAAAGGAATGTTCGCCCAAAGACATACATTTTTTACTAAAATTATGGAATATTCAACTGGAATAATAATTACATTTTCAGTTCCAATAAATAATATTTTTTAACCAAAAAAGAAACAATTTTTCAACAAAATAGTTCAATTTTCGGCAAAAAAATTCCTTTTCTTCCAAAGAAAGAAGAAGTTTTCAATCAAATAGCTCATATTTCAACCAAAGAAATGAAATTTTAATTAAAATGATGAATCTTCAACCAACAAAATTAATTTTTAACCAAAGAGTTTAACTTTCAACCAAGTAATTTTAGTTCTAACTTAATAATTTAATTATCAACTAAAATGATAAATATTTAACTGGAATACTTGATTTTTTAACCGAAACGAAGAATTTTTAAACAATAAGATTAACTTGCAAAGAAAAAGATAATTTTCTACCAACAAAAAATCGATTTTTAACAAAATATATGGATTTTCAACGAAATAGTTGAATTTTCAATTGAAAAAAGAAAAATTTTCATCCAAATTTGTGAATTTTGAATAAGAAAAGATCAATTTTCAACAAAAGAGGGCGAATTTTTCACAAAGTACATAAATTTTCAAACAACTAGTTTAATTTCTAAATAAAAATATCAATTTTCCACCAAATAGTTGAATTTTCATCCAAAAAAGATATATTTTCAACCAAAAATAGAATGTTTAAATTTTCTGATAAAGATCTAATTCTTCACACACAAAAAACGGATTTTCAGCAAAATAGTTAAATTTTCTACTGGAATAGTTAAATTTTTGGTTAAAAAAAATTTATTTTCAACAAAGTAATTAAATTTTCAACCGGATATGAATTTTCAATTAAAATGACGAATCTTCAACCAAAAAAATAATTTTTTACAAAAGAGTTTAATTTTTAACCAAGTAGTTGAATTTTTAACTAAAGAAAGATTAATTCACAACGAACAATGTAACAAAATTTTCTATTATAATTCAGCAATATTTTTTTTGATAAATGTTACTTCTACTCTAAAAACTACTTGAAGTACTTTTTTCATCTAAAATTTGGAAGAAAGAAATTTCAAATTGTGACAAATTCTCACTTGGAACAGGAAATTTCTTTCTTCTAAATCCGCATTATAATTCTTTAAAAAAATTCCCGTTCCATGTCAAAAATTCCCTGTTCCAAGTGAAATTATATTTCTTTACGGAAACTCCCTGTCCTAAAATACAAACGATAACTATTTTCTAAAATTCCCTGTTCCAAGTCAGGAAAAATGAGGAGTAAGCAAATAAAACGTGATAAATCCATTTTTTGAAAAAATTGAGAAAATGATTGTTTCTGTATGTTTGAAATATATCATCAATTCGATTAACAAACTTAAGCGAAAATATCTCACAGAGCAAAAAATTGCAAAAGGTTTTTCTTATAATAAAAAATAAGAAAAATTCAATAATAAATTAGGATTTAATTAGAGTAAACAGAGCTAATCTGAAAAATCTGCGTCTGTAGATAAAGTAGAAATCACTTTTATAAACTGAAGAAAATTATTAAAATAATGAAAACTTGAATTTTTCTACGATCGGCAGTAAATTCCAGGGTTTTTAATTAAATTCCCCGTAAATAGTGTCACAAGTTTGAAAAAATAGTGTAAAAATGGTGTCATCAAATTATTCAAGTATCATATTAATTTATCGTTGGCTTCACAGGCTTTTCCGTTTTTCTACTTAAATGCGAGCTGAATTAATAGGATCCAATAAGAAAATCCAACTATTTTTGGTTGAAAATTTATTCTTCTCGATTGAAAAGTCTACTATTAAATTTTTCGTTAAGAATGCATCTTTTTTAATTAAAATTTTTATTATTTTGTAGAAAATTCAACGATTTTGTAAAAGTCATACTTTTTTGTTGAAAATTCAACTGTTTTGTTCAAAATGTGTTTTTTAGCTTGATAACTCAACAATATCATTGAAATTTTGTTTCTATCTTAACCAACAAATTTTTTTAAATCAAAAATTCAACTATTTTGTTGAACATTCATCTTTTTGGTTTGAAAATGTATCTGTTTCTATAGAAATTCCATCTTCTTTAGTTAAAAATGCAACTGCCTGGTTATAAATCAACATTTTCGATGAAAATTCACCTTTTTGGGTTGAAAATTCAACTGTTTTGTAGAAAATTCGTATTTTCGGCTCGAAAATTAAACAATTTGGCAGAAAATTTAACTATTTGGTTGAAATTTGATGTATTATGTTGGAAATTCGTCTTTGTTCGTTAAGTCAAACTGTTTTTTATTTTAAATTAAAATCGTTTTTGTTGAAATATCAACTATTTTATTTGTTGTTGAAAATTCATCTTTTTAGATTGAAAATTTAACTTCTTGGTTGAAAATTGAACTAAAGATCATTTTTTTTGTTTAAAGATTCATATTTTTTGTTGAAAAATCTTTTTTTTGTTGTTACAATTCATTTTTTTAAACTGAAAATTAAATTACTTTGTTGAAAATTCAACTGATTGGTTGTAAATGAACTTTTTTGTTGAAAACCAATTGATCTTAGTTTTAAAAATTCAACAATTTAGTTTAAAAAATTTAGAAACGAAAAAATATAAACTAAAAATTAATCAAAAAGAATTTGAAATAACATCACATTCATTGTTAAAAATATTTAGTTACAAATTTATGTAATTTATTAAAATGAAAATTAAATGAAAATTCGAAAATTAATCTTCTTGGTTGAAAATTCAACTATTTGGTAGAACAAATATGTATTTGGTTGACAATTCGTCTCTTTTGGTAGAAAATTAATTTTTTTATTTAAAAACGCAACTTTATAGTTGAAAATTAATCCTGTTTAATTGAAGATTCAAGTATTTTGTTGAAAATTCATTAAACATCAACTATTACACTTTTGTTGGAAATTAGTACTTCCAGGATGAGAATGCCACAGTTTTTTAGAGAATTCCTCTCTTTGGCTTGAAAATTCAACAGTTTTTTAGAAAATGCGTTTTCTTTTTATTGAAAATTAATCTTTTTAACTGCAAAGTTAACTCTTCCATTTTTTGTTTAAAATTAGTCTTTTCTAATTGAAAATGAAACTATTTGGTTGAAAATACATGTATTTTGTTGAAAATTCTTCTTTTTTGGTCGAAAATTATTTTTTGTTTGTTAAAAATGCAAATGTATTGTTGAAAATTAATCTTTTTTAGTTGAGGATTCAAGTATTTTGTTGAAAATTCGTCTTGTTTGGTTATATTCAACTGTTTTTTATTTAAAATTAAAGTTTTTTTGGTTTAATTCAACTACCTGGTTGAAAGTTGAACTACTTTGTTAAATGGAAAATTAACTATTCCATTTTTGATTTAAAATTGATCTTTCTTAGGTGAAAACTGGTTGAAAATTAAACTGTTTTGTTTGAAGATGAAACTATTTTTTTGAAAATTCATAAACTGTTTTGTATCAAAGTCCTCTTTTTAGCTTACAAATTCAACAATTTTATAGAAATTTCAACTATTTTATTAAAAGTTGAATTTTTTGTTAAAAATTCACCTTTTTTGTAGAAAATGCGCCTTTTTGGGTGGAAAATTCATTTTTTTGTAGAACTTTAAATCCTTTGGGTAAAAATGGTCAAGTGTTTGATTGAAAATTAATCTGTTTTAGTTCAGGATTAAAATATTTTGTTGAAAATTCATCTTTTCTCGATGAATTCAACTGTTTTTGGCTTCAAATTGAATTTTTTTTTGGTTGTATCAACTATTACATTTTTCATTGGCAAAATTTTCATTGGTTGAGACTTAATTTTTTTTGTTGAAAATTCAACTACCTGGTTAAAAGTTGAATTACTTAGTTGAAAATTAATTTTTTTGGTTCAAGATTTATCTCTTTGGTTGAAAAATCATTTTTTTTGGGTTTAAAATTAATGTTTTTAACTGAACATTTAATTATTTCATTTTTGATTTAAAACTAATCTCTCTTAGTTGAAAATTCAACTATTTGGTAGAAAATTCGTCTATTTGGTTGAAAATTCGTCTATTCGATAAAAAATTAATCTTCTTGGTTGAAAAATTATCTTTTTGGGTTAAAAATGCAATTATTTTGGTAGAAAAGTAAACTATTTAGTGAAAAACTTATATTTTCGGATTGAAACTACAACTGTTTTGTAGAAAATTTGTATTCTTGGCTTGAAAAGACAATGTTTGTTAAAAAATTAACTGTTTTGTTGAAAATTCATATTTTCGGGTTAAAAATTCAAGTTTTTTGTAGAAAAATCATCTTTCTGGATTGAAAATTCAAAAATTTTATAGAAATTTTAACTATTTTGTTGAAAAATTAACTTTTTTCTTGAAAATTCATATTTTGGGGTTGAAAATTCAACTGTTTTGTAGATAATTCGTATTCTTGGCTTGTCGAGTGAACTGTTTGGTTGAAAATTGATTTCTTTCGGTAGAAAGTTCATCTTTCTTAGTTAAAAATTAACTTTTTAGTTGAAAATTGATTTCTTTTGTTAGAAAATTAATCTTTGTTGGTTAAAAATGTAACTATTTTGTGGAAGATGCAACATTTTCACTTGAAATCTTAGAAATATGACACCAAATTACGTAACGGATAAAATCCCCCCCCCCCTGTAACGAAACGTAACAAAATATTTCTACCCCCCCCCCCACACACACACACCTCTTGCTGTACGTAATTGATGGTTTCTAAAAATAATAAGATATGGGACTTGAAACTAGTAGAAATTTGTTGTATTTAAGATAATACATGCTTTGCAGGGTGAAAACTTCATTTTCAAAATTCTATGATTTTTCCACGACCAATTTTTTTTCTTGGCCATTAACATTCAAATACCACTAAAATTGATATACAAATTAAAAATTTTCAAACTTATTTATTTTAAACAAAAAAAGTGAGTTTTCTACGATAAAAGATGACTTCTTAAGAAAATACTTAAATTTTCTACAAAATAATTAAATTCTCTACAAAACACTTACATTTTCAACGAATAGTTAAATTTTCATCCTTCAAAGATAAATTCGCAACAAAAAAGTGTAATAGTTGATATTTCAACCAAGAAGGATGAAATTTCATTAAAAAAAAAATGTATTTTAAAATCAAAAAGACGAATTTTCAACAAATAAAGATTTTTCAGTAATGAAAGAAAAAAAAGTTCACCTAAATTGTTGAACCTTAAAGCCAAAAGACGAATTTCTGTACAAAAATTGAATTTTCAACCGGAAAAATAGGAATTTTCAGCAAAAAAATTAATTTTCGACAAAATAGCTAAACATTCAACCAAAGTTTAATTTTTAATTAAAAAAGATCAGTTTTCAACTAAATAGTCAGACTTTAACCAAGAAGATGAATTTTCAATAATAACAGTTGAATTTTCATACAAAAAGGGTAACTTTTTGAAAAAATTATTTAATTTTCAATCAAACAGCTGCATTTTCATCCAAGAAATATTCATTTTCTACTAAAACAGATGATTTTTTAAATCAGAAAGACAAATATTAAAAAATATAGTTGAATTTTCATCCAAAGAATATTTAAATTGATTTTTCAACACAAAATGTGAATTTTTATCAACAGGTAAATTTTCTACGAAATAGTTGAATTTTCAACAAAAAAGTAGATTTTTGGATCAAAAAGGATGACATTTTAACAAATTTATTGAATTTTCAACCAAACAGTTGCATTCTTATCGAAAAAGATGAATTTTCTACTCAAGACAGATGAATTTTTTAATAAAAAAGATAAATTAAAAAAAAAATAGTCGAATTTTCAAATTTTACAAAAAAATAGTTGGGTTTTTATCCAAAAAACATTTCAATTGATTTTGCAACACCAAAATATGAATTTTTATCAAAACGTAAATTTTCTACGAAATAGTGGAATTTTCAAGCAAAAAGACTGACTTTTTAACAAAACTGTTGAATTTTCGAACAAATAATAAAATTTACAACTAAAAAGATAATTTTCAGGAGGAAGCAACTGCAAAAAAAGAAATATAAATACAAAGCAAATAAATTACTAACAAAAATGTTATAATCAGGGTTACCGCAAAACTTAATTTTTTAAATTCTGTAATTTTTCCCTGACCAATTTTTCATTTTCCCTTACCATTAATATTCAAAGACCAGAATATTACATTTGTAACATATTCAACCTTGAATCTTTTATAAGCGAAATAAAACAATTTCAATTAAAAATTGAAAAATGTCAAATTTATTCTGCTTGACAGTTACTTAAAGTTATATAAATTCTCTGACTTTTACACGATTTGATTAATAAATATAATATTTGAAATCTGCTAATTATAGCGATTCCAACGATATGTTATTTGAATTTAAAAAATTGAAAATTTAAGAATAAATGTTCCAGTATTTTTATCAAATCCACTGCAGTAGCTTTAATTTATTGGTTGGCTGAAATTTTGCCACATTTGAAAACTTATGAACGAACATCATAAATTTAGTTTATTTCTCAAACAGTCGCATTTGTAAAAATTAACTCATTAAAAAACATCATACATTTTTTTACGGCTTAATCAATTTGTTCATGAAACTTAAGTAAAAATACTATTTTAACACATAAAAGCAGAATATAAAGGATTTTCGTGGAGTCAATCTCAAAAGTGTCGTCTTTAAAATCTAACTTTAGAAGTTTTGAACGTTACCAAAACACTAAATTGTATTTGCCTGAGTGTTGAAAAACATTTAAAAACTGAATTCGGCCAATTTTCAAAATAAATATTCTTCATTTTAAAAATTTCCAAACCTAATTTTCAAACGAAAGCAAAAGGAATTTTCAAAAAAGAGTTGAATTTTTAACCAAGAATGATTTTGCAGTCATTAAAGAAAAAAAATCTCAGCCAAAATGTTAAATTTTCAATCCAAAAAGACGAATTTCTGGTAAAACAGTTTAGTTTTCAACCCAAAGATATGAATTTTGAACAAAAAAGTTTAATTTTCAACACAAAAATATGAATTTTCAACTGAAAAAGATCAATTATCAAGCACAAATTGAATAGTTACATTTGCAGTTAAGAAAATTATTTTTAACTAAATAAACACGAATTTTCAACAGAACGATAAAAAAAGTCAACCAAAGAAATGAATTTTTTACTAAAATAATGAGTCTTCAACCACAAAAACGTATTTTTAACAAACAAACAAAAATGTAAACAAACCGTTGAATTTTCAACCGAAAAGATTAATTTTCTACCCAAAAAGATTAATTTGTAAAAAAATACATCAATTATCACAAAGCTATTTAAAATTAAGGAATTTTCAACCAAAGAAATGAATTTTCAATTAAACATGGAATAGTTGAATTTTCGGTCAAAAATAATTAATTTTCAACCAAAAAAAGTGATTATCATTAAAAACTGAGAAAATGTTTCGTGAATTATTAATTTGGAGAAAATTCGAGTAAGTTTAAGATATATTTAGAAATTTTAAAAAGATTCCAAAATAAGTTAAAACTTGAAAAGATTTGAAAACATTTAAAACAAAACGCACATTTTTGAAGATTCTGCACACAACATTTGAAAGCTTTCTAAGCATTTTGAAAGGTCTCGATAGATTAAAAATTTTTATTAAAATTCCTAGGAAAACTAAAAATGAATTTTAAAAAATATTTCTAAGAATTTTCAAAATAGAATCTGGAAGGTTTTGAAGCCATTTTTTTTATTTTGCCGCATTTTCAAAAAATTGTAGGAAAAATTCAAGTTTCAAAATATTAAATAACAAAATTTACATTAGATTCCTGGAAAATTTTTTCATGATTTTTTAAAAATAATTTTTTACTGCTTAAACAATTTGCTTATGAAAGTTAATTAAAAATTCTATTTTAGCACATAAATAGCAGAATATGGAGACAATCTCAAAAACTTCGTTTTTTAAATCTAACTTTAGAAATTTTGAACAGAGACCAAAACGGAAAATTGCATTTTCTTAAGTGTCGAAAAAAAGTTAAAAACTGAAGTCGGCAAATTTTGAAAATAATTATTCTTCCTGTCAAAAATAATAGGTTTGATATTACTGTCTCCAGACGTTTTATGTTTTACTACTGGCACTTCTGTTTTCTTTTCATTAACTTAAGCCTTAACCAAATCAGACTAATTTTCAAACCAAAAAGAAGGAATTTTTATAAAAAGAGTTGATTTTTTAACCAAGAAAGATTTTTCAGTCAATAAAGAAAAAAAGTCTGACCTAAAATGTTTAATAATTTAACATTGAAGAATCAATCAAAATATGTATAAATTTTTGAAATTATATAATTTTAGGCAATTTTAAGCTAAAAACATTAATTTGTACATCGAAATTTGTTCTAAAATCGTTTTTAATATTCGCTTAAGAATTTGTTTTAAAAAATCATAAAAAAAATTTCCAGGAATCTAATGCAAATTTTGTTATTTATTATCTTGAAACTTGAAATTTTCCTACAATTTTTTGAAAATCCGGCAAAATCAAAAAAATTGCTTCAAAACCTTGCAGGTTCTATTTTTAAATTTAAAAAAAAATATTAATTCATTTTTAGTTTTCCTAGGAATTTTAATAAATTTTTTTTATTCTTTTGAAACCTTTCAAAATGCTTAGAAAGCTTGCAAATGTTATGTGTTTTGAAATCTGCTCACGTTTTAAATTATTTTGGAATCTTTTCAAAACTTCTAGATATATTTTAACCTTACTCGATTATTTTCCAAATTAATAATTGTTCAATTGTTATTTATTATTCAAAATTTTTTTTTATCTTTTTAAATATTCTCTTAAAATTAATGTTTTTAAATAAAAGATCATTGTAAATTTTTCCAGCAAAGTTAAGAAATTTTTTAATTTTCTTAAAACTTTTAAAGAACCTTAAAAAGCTTCAAAATTTTATTTCGAAATCTTCAAAAATCTAAATTTAGTTTTTTATTTTCCGAAATCTTTTCCAGTTTTAAATTCAGTTTAGATCTTCTCAAAACTTCTAAATATATCTTAAAATTACTCGAATTTTTTCCAAATTAATAATTCACTGAACATTTTTTCAGTTTTTAATGAAAATCACATTTTTTTGATTGAAAATTAATTATCTCTGACCGAAAATTAAACTATTCCATGTTTGGTTGAAAATTCATTTCTTTGGTTGAAAATTCCTTAATTTCAAATAGTTTTCTGATAATTCATGTATTTTGTTACAAATTAATCTGTTTGGGTAGAAAAATAATCTTTTCGGTTGAAAATTCAACTGTTTGGTTAAAATTTGTTTTTTTGTTAAAAATACATTTTTGTAGTTGAAGAATCATTATTTTAGTAAAAAATTCATTTCTTTGTTTGAAATTTTTACCGTGCTGTTGAAAATTCGTTTTTATTTAGTTAAAAATAAATTTTTTAACTGCAAATGTAACTATTCAATTTTTGCTTGATAATTTATCTTTTTCAGTTAAAAATTCTATTATTTTGGTAGAAAATTCATATTTTTGTGTTGAAAATTAAACATTTTTGTTCAAAATTCATATCTTTGGGTTGAAAACTAAACTGTTTTGTCAGAAATTCGTCTTTTTGGAGTGGAAATCTAACATTTTGGCTGAGATTTTTTTTCTTTATTGACTGCAAAATCCTTTTTGGTTAAAAATTCAACTCCTTTTTTGAAAATTCCTTTTTCTTTGGTTTGAAAATTAGGTTTGGAAATTTTGGAAATGATGAATAATTATTTTCAAAGTTGGCCGAATTCAGTTTTTACATTTTTTTCGACACTTAAGCAAATACAATTTAGTGTTTTGGTAATGTTCAAAATTTCTAAAGTTAGATTTTAAAAACAAACGAAAATCCTTTATATTCTGCTTTTTATGTGCTAAAATAGTATTTTTAATTAACTTTCGTAAACAAATTAGTTAAGCAGTAAAAAAAATATGATGTTTGTTAATGAGTTTCCAAATTGAGCTAGGGATAACACTATTCATACTTTTGGACTGGGAGTGCAAAATTATTTAAGGATAATTTTGAGAAATGCGATTGTTTGAGAAATAAACTAAATTTATGATGTTCGTTAATAAGTTTTCAAATGTAGCCAAATTTGAGCCGACCAATAAATTAAAGCTACTGCAGTGGATTTCATAAAAATACTGAAAAATTTGTTCATAAAATTTCACATAAACTTGAACATTTCTTCTTTAATTTTCAATTTTTTAATTCAAATAACATATCGTTGGAATCGTTATAATTAGCAGATTTCGAATATTATATACATAAATTACCAAGTGCTAATTTGAAAAAATTTTATATTCCGCATTTTAGTCCTCAATTAGGTACAAAGGACTCCCGCTGACCAGGCTCGACGGCAGCAGTTCGGCTGAGTGAGGGGAAGCCGTGTAGTGGGGGAACCGTTCGCAGGTACCCAGGGCGTAATTGCAGGGTGTCTAGCGATTCTTAGGAACAAAATTCCAGGTCTTTTCCAGGTTTTCCAAGTCAAGACATTACATTTTTCCAGGTCCCCTTTTTTTTACATCAAATAATGAAATAAACGTTTTTCATACATGTAAAAAAAGAGCCATTTCATTTTTTATTGGCCAACAATTTCTAACGAAAGCCGAATCATAAATAAACAAATTCTTAATTTTTTGCGAACATGAGTCGTCTTTGTGAAATATTTGGGAATATTTTTAAATCTTTGTAATGTTTTTGAAATCATTGAAATCTTTGTGAAATCTGTGAAATCTTTTGAAATCTTTGTGAATTCGTTGCAATTTTTTGAAGTATTACAAACCTTAGTGAAAGCTTGAAATTTCGGTGAAATCCTTGAGAAATCTTTTGGAATTTTTTAAAGCTTTTGTAAAATCTTTAAAATCTTTGTGTAACATTTTGAAATCTTTTAAAATCCTAATGAAATATTTAAAATATTTCCGAACTCTTTCTTTAATCTTTGTTTGCGAAATCTTTTGTGTTCGTTTGAAATCTTTGAATTTTTTTTTGAAATTTTCTCAAATGTGTCGAAACCTTTTGAAATTGTTCAGAATCTTTGAAATGTTTTGAAATCTTTGAAATCTGGTGTACTGTAACCCTGTTGAAATCTTTGAAATTCATGAAATCTTTGAAATTCTCGGATTCTTTTAAAATCTTTATAAATTTTTTATGAAATCTTTGAAACTTTTGTGAAATCTCTTGATATCTCCTAAAAAAATTTGAAATTGTTTAAAATCTTTGAAATATTTTTAAATCTTAGAAATATAGTTAAATATACCCTTTTGAAAGTTTTAAAATCTTTGTGAAATGTTCGAAATCTTTGTGAAATGTTTGAAGCCTTTGAAATCTTTATGAAATCTTTTGAAATCTTCGTGAATTCATTGGAATTTTATGAAGTATTACAAGTGATATTTAAAATCTTGAAATCTTTGTGAAATCTATTGAAATGTTTATGAAATCTTTCTTAAATTTTTGTTTGGAAAATCTTTTGTATTCGTTGAATTATTTGAACTCTTTTGAAATGGTCTAAAATGTTTTAAAACCTCTTGAAATTGTTTCAAATTTTTGAAATCTTTGAAATCTGGTTTACTGTAGCCTTTTTCAAACCTTTGAAATCCTTTAAATCTTTAAAATATTTGTGAAATTGCTGTGAAATCTTTATGGAAATCTGGTGTGCGCGCCTTTTTTAAATCGTTCACATCCGTGAAATCTTTATGAAATATTAAAAATATTTAAAATATATTGAAATGTTTGAAATGTTTTGAAATCTTTAGAAATATTTTTTAACCTTTTGAAATCTGGTGTACACTCAAAAACCGAGTGGTCAACCCCTCAAAAAATCCGTTGTATAACCATGGCTTATTCTAATTCTGAAACTGACTTAGCATCGAAATTTTAAACTAATAATTTTTATAATTTCTAAGTTGAATACCACAACAAAATTTATACTTCAATGTTCTATATTAGCGGAGAAGAAATTAAAAACTTATAGAATTATTCACAACATTAAAGTCTGTTCTTTGCAATCTATAAAATAATTGGTAAATTCTAGAAAAAGTGCTTTGAAATCTCTTTATTTATTCTGTAATAAACAAAAGATAAATTATATCTTGATGAATAAAACACTTTTCAGTAGCAAGATTTTTTAATAATCGAGATGTTTCTTTCATAATAGGTTAAGAAATTCAAATTACTCTTTGCATTTCATTAAAATTACTATTTAAAAAGCGAACAAAAAATAATTAAAGTTCAAGGTTCTCGTAAAAAATTCAAGGAGATTTCCAGGTTTTCAAGGTTTTCAAGGTCGCTAGACACCCTGAATTGACATCGCCCACAAAATTTATTGACCCCTCCCTCCTCATTGAGCTGTTACGTAATTTAAGTACGGTCCCTAAGGGATGATGATTATTACCGTGCACAATCTTAGACTTTATCATCTGCTCGTTGATCTTCTTAACCTGATTTTCCACATTCGATAGCAATTGCAAACTGACGCTAATATCAATCTGTAAATTGTTAACGAGAGCCTGTCGATCCGTTACCATGTCACAAGTTAAAACTGATTCGTCCCCACCTCGTTTCATGCAAGATTGACCACGTTTAGAAAAGACTTCCTCCTGAAAATCCGTGTGCATTTCTATAATTGACGAGTGTGCTTCTTCCCACAACATTCGTTCCTGCAGTTTGAACCATTCCTCTTGCTCATTTTGATAAGTGTAAAGCTCCGCTAAAATATTCTGCAATTGCCTAATGGACAAAAAGTTCATAATTAACTTTTTAAATTAAAATCAGTTGGATGAAAACAAATAAGGCACTGAGAATGCTAACTAGGTAAAGCCAGGGATCACAGTCAGTCTTCTATTCCCCATTTCCCCCCTATTTTTCTCAAAATCCCCTGTAAGCTCTATATTTTCCATTTTTTCTCACCTTTTTTTGAATCTGCGATTAACTTTTAAAGAATTAAGGAGCCATTTCAATATTTCGCATTTTTTCAAACAATGGACTGACAATATGTATACGGTTTCGCGAGTTTATTATAAATAATATTTTTTCAGTTTCCACGGATTCAATTAATATGTTTAATAGGGTGGTCCAAAAAAATTATTTTTCTGATTTTTTAAGGTCTCACCCCCTCATTTTGTCTTTTTGTGAAAAAAAATTTTCCTAATTTTTTGAGATTTTTAAAAAAATATTTAGAGGTAGTGTTAAAAACTCATTAAGTCCTTGAATTTTAAAAAGAATCGTAAAAACTTTACAACAATGATGTAAAACTGCCATCTGAGCAGTACGAAGCCTTACAACATTTTTTTAAAATTTAATTTACCCCCAACTTTGCCAAAACTCACCCCTGAAGGCACTAAAAAGTAATTTTAAGTGTCTTTTCTGAATTTTATGAAAGTAAAATGAAAATTTATGTGGCAAAATATTTAAAAAAATTTATTATACCAATATATGAAAAATAGTACCCTTAGAATAAACATTTTCCCCCTTTTCACCCTTAATAATCTATAAAAAATTACATTTTCTTTCTTTAAAACTTTTTCTTTCAATATAAAAAAATTTATATTAAATATTTTTAATACTCAGTTTCAAAGAAAGAAAATGTAATTTTTTATGAATTATTAAGGGTGAAAAGCGGAAGAATGTTCATTTTAAAGGAAATATTTTTCATATTTGTATAATAAAATTTTTTATATAATTTACCACTTGAATTTTCATTCTACTTTCATAAAATTCAGAAAAGACACTTAAAAATTACTTTTTAGTGTGAGTTTTGGCAAAGTTGGGGGTAAATTAAATTTTTTAAATTTTGGTCAGGCTTTGTACTGCTCACATGGTAGTTTTACGTCATCGTTGTAAAGTTTTTACGATTGTTTTTAAAATTCAAGGACTTAATGAATTTTTAAAACTTTGGGGTACTTTAAAGGCCGTGCCCTACCTTTAAAATAATTTTTTTTTAATCTCAAAAAATTAGGATTTTTTTTTCACTAAAAGACACAAAATCAGGGGGTGAGACTTTTAAAAATTCAGAAAAATAATTTGTTTAGACCACCCTAATGTTTAATTAAGAAAGCTTTGACAAATTATATTACAAGATATTTTCAAATACATTAGAAACATCTTTTAATTAAATAATTAAATAATACTCAAAAATTCAGTGCATATTTAGGTAAAATTATTGGGTTACTATATTACATTCAATTTAAACCCCTTCAAATTCCAAACTTTTTAAGTTTGTTCAAATTTGTTTGTCTTTTTTGCTTGGAAATTCAACTATTTGGTTGAAAACTGATCTTCCTTGGTTAAAAATGACCTTTTTTGTTGAAAACTCAGATTTTCGGGTGTAAAAGTCCAATTGCTTCTAAAAATGTTCCACTTTTTGGAATGAAAACTCAACTCTTTTGTTGAGAATTCATCTTTGTAGATTAAACATTCAAGTATATTTGGTTGAAAATTCAATTTTTTGTTGAAAATTTTTTTTTTCAAATTCATAACTTTTAGTTTACTGTTCAACTACTTTTTTAAACATTTTTTTGCTTAAAATACATCATTTTAGTTGCAAATTCATGTCTGGTAGATAATTTATCTCCTTGGTTGAAAAATCATCTTTTTGGCTTGAAAATAAACTCTTTAGCTTAAAAATTCATCCTTGTAAGTTGAAAATGTAACTATATGGTTAAAAATGAACATCTTTTTGTTGAAATTTCATATTTTTGGTCGGAGATTCAACTATTTGGTTAGAAATTTGCTTTTTTTATTGAAAATTCATATTTTTTAGTTACATAATTTATTGTTTTGTGCAAAATTCGTGTTTTTAGGTAAGACATTCATTCAACATTTTGGTTAAAATTTCAACTATTTGGTTAAAAATTAACTTTTTTATTGAAAATTCATATTTTTGAGTTGAATGTTTTATTGTTTTCTACAAAATTCATGCTTTTCGGTAAAAAATTCAACTATTTGGTTGAAAATTAACTTTTTTGTTGAAATTTCATATTTTTTGGTAAAAAATTCAACCATTTGGTTAGCAATTAACTTGTTTATTGAAAATTCATATTTTTAAGTTGAATATGTCACGGTTTTGTACGCAATTCTTATTTTTGAGAATAAATTGAAACTATTTTTGTTAAAAATTCAACCATTTGGTTGGAAATTCATCTTTTTGAGTTAAATGTTTCATTTTTTTGTACAAAACTCATGTTTTTGTGTTAAAAATTCTACTATTTTCATTAAACATTCAACTGTTCGGTTGAAAACGAACTTTTTTGTTGAAATTTCATATTTCTGAGTTAAACATTTCATTTTTTTGTACAAAATTCGTCTTTTTGGATTAAACATTCAACTATTTTGGTTGAAAATTTAACTTTGTGGTTGAAAATGAACTTTTTAGTTGAAAATGTATATTATTTTGTCAAAAATTCAACTATTTGGTTATAAATTAACTTTTTTGTATTGAAAATGCATATTTTCGAGTTGAAAATTTCATTGTTTTGTACTAAATTCGTATTTCCGGGTCAAACATTTAACCAATTTGTAGAAAATTTTGTTGAGTATTTAACTATGTTGTTGAAAATTTAACTGCACTGAAGAAAATTATTCTTTTTGGTTTAAACATTCAACTATTTTCGTTAAAAATTCAACTATTTGGTTGAAAAAGAACTTTTTGGTTGAAAATACATATTTTTGGGTTGAAAATTTAACTAATTTGTAGAAAATTTGTCTTTTTTACTTGAAAATTGAACAATCTGGTAGAGAGTTCACCTCTTTCGCATGGAATTAATCCTTCTGATTGAAAATGTATCTTTGTCGTTGAAAATTCAACTATTTGGATAAAAAATTTTTTCCATTTTTTTGTTGAAAATGAATATATTTTGAGTTGAATGTTTTATTGTTTTGTACAAAATTCATGCTTTTCGGTTAAAAATTCAACTATTGGTTGAAAATTAACTTTTTTGTTGAAATTTCATATTTTTTGGTAAAAAATTCAACAATTTGGTTAGCAATTAACTTTTTTATTCAAAATTCATATTTTTGAGTTGAATATTTCACGGTTTTGTACGAAATTCTTGTTTTTGAGAATAAATTGAAACTATTTTTGTTAAAAATTCAACCATTTGGTTAGAAAAATTCATATTTTTGAGTTGAATGTTTCATTGTTTTGTACAAATTTCATGTTTTTGGATTAAAAATTCAACTATTTTCGTTAAAAATTCAACTGTTTGGTTGAAAATTAACTTTTTTGTTGAAATTTCATATTTCTGAGTTAAACATTTAATTTTTTTGTACAAAATTCGTGTTTTTGGATTAAACATTCAACTATTTTGGTTGAAAATTTAACTTTGTGGTTGAAAATGAACTCTTTAGTTGAAAATGTATATTATTTTGTCAAAAATTCAACTATTTCGTTATAAATTGACTTTTTTTTATTGAAAATGCATATTTTCGAGTTGAAAATTTCATTGTCTTGTGCTAAATTCGTATTTCCGGGTCAAAAATTTAACCAATTTGTAGAAAATTCGACTTTTTCACTTGAAAATTTAACAATTTGGTAAAAATTTCAACTATTTGGTTGAAAATGAACTTTTTTGTTAAATATTTAACTATGTTGTTGAAAATTTAACTGCACTGAAGAAAATTCGTCTTTTTGGTTTAAACATTCAACTATTTTCGTTATGAATTCAACTATTTGGTTGAAAATGAACTTTTTGGGTTGAAAATACATATTTTTGGGTTGAAAATTTAACTAATTTGTAGAAAATTTGTCTTTTTTACTTGAAAATTGAACAATCTGGTAGAGAATTCATCTCTTTCCTAGGGAATTAATCCTTCTGATTGAAAATTTATCTTTTTAGTTGAAAATTCAACTTTTTGAATAAAATTTTTTTCCATTTTTTTGTTGAAAATGAATATATTTCGATTTGAAATCTTAGGAATATAGAGCGTTTTAAATCGAATTCAATATGGCACCGGCATTAATTTTATTTTTGAAAATATATTCCCCTATTTTCGTGATAAATCCCCTATTTCCCTTGGTTTGAAAGCCTTTTGGGCTGTAAAGTCTGCAGTAGCTTCTACAATTTCCTTAGAAGTTTCTGTTATGAATCTTATCACTGTGCCTAAATTTGAAAGGGGGTTGCACCATACTAAAGAAATTTCAAATTTATTTATTTTAACTAAAAAAAGATGACTTTTTACCACAAAATATGAATTTTCAATCTAAAAGGGCAATTTTTAAACAAAATGGTTGAATTTTTGACCAAAAAAGACAATTTTTTTAACAAAACAGTTGAAATTTCAACAAAATAGTTCATTTTCAACAAAACAGTTAATTTTCAACAAAATAATTAAATTTTCTACAGAATATTTGAATTTTTAACCTTGTGGTTGAAATTCTGACCTACGAAGATGAATTTTTAACCAAATTTTCGAATTAAAAAAACAAACAAGATTAAACATCAACAATCAAAACATCAACATCAGTTGAATTTTCAACCAAAAATGTGACTTTTTAACAAAATACTTACTTTTTCAACAAAATAGTTGAATTTTTATCCAAATACTATAAATTTTAACCAAATTATATAAATAGTCGAATTTTCAAACAAAAAAGAGTAAACTTAAACCGAAAACAGTTGAATTTTCCAACCAAAGAGCTGTATTTTTAACAAATAAAGATTTTTCAGTCAAGAAGCAAAAAAAGTTCATCCAAATTGTTGAACTTTCAACAAAAAAGTTAATTCTAAACCAAAAAGTTGCATTTTTAACCAACAAAGGGGAAATATCCAACCAAGAAGATTAGTTTTCTACGAAAAAAAGACGATATTTCAACAAAAAAGATCAATTTTCAACCAAATATAAAAAACTTGCATTTTCAGTAAAAAAACATTGTAACAAAAAAATAGAATTTTCAACAAAATATTTAAATTTTCGACCAAAAAATAAATGTTTAACAAAAAAATTTAACTATTATCCAAGTAGTTGAAATTTGAATTAAACAATATCAATTTTCAACAACAAAAAATTCAACTTTCAACTAAAGATATGAATTTCAAATCGAATTCAATATGATACCTACATTAATTTAATTCAAAAAAATATATTCCCCTATTTTTGTAATAAATCCCTTTATTTCCTTTGGTTTGAGAGCATTTTTGTCTTTGAAGTTTGCACTATTTTCTACACTTTTCTTAGAATTTATAAAGGGGTTTTCAACATACTGAAGAAATTTTAAATTTATTTATTTCAACTAAAAAATATGACTTTTCTACCATAAAAAATGAATTTTCAATCTAAAAGGGCAAATTTTCAACAAAACAGTTAAATTATTTACCAAAGAAGACGATTTTGAACAAAATAGTTCAATTTTCGACGAAATAATTAAATTTTCAACAAAATAATTGAATTTTTAACCGAATTGTTGAATTTCTTACCTACAAAGATGAATTTTGAACCAAATGGTCTTAAATTTGCAACAAAATAATTAATTTAAAAAAAATTGTTGAATTTTTAACCAACTACTATAAGTTTCAACCAAATAATATAAATAGTCGAATTTTTAAAGAAAAGGAGATTCAACTTCAACCAAAAACTGTTGCATTTTCAACCACATAGTTCAATTTTCAAGCCAGAAAGACGAATCTTTTAAGCCAGTTGAATTTTTAACACAAAAAGTTTAATTTTCAACAAAAAGATGAATTGTCAACGAAAAATGTAACAGCTGATATTTCCAAAACAAAAATAATTTTCAACAAAATAGTTAAATTTCATATTAAAAAAATGATTTTTTAACAAAATAATTCAATTTTAAACTAAAAAAGCTAAATTTATAAACCAAAAATATAATATTTCAATTTGCAGTTAGAAAAGTAAATTTAAAAAAACGAGTTTTCAGCATAATTAATTCATTTTCAACGAAAAATATATATTTTCCAGCGAAAATGGAATAGTTATATCTTCAATTTAAAAAATTAATTTTTAACTAAAAAGAAACGAATTTTCAGCCGAAGAAATTATTTTTTAATCACAATGATGAATTTTCAACCAAAAATATGAAATTTTGTTCAAATAGTGGATTTTTCAATCCAAAAGATGAATTTTCTATCACCAAAAAAAAAAAAAAGAATTTTCATTTAAACAGTTTTTTCTTCAATGAAAGAAATTAATTCTTAACAAAAAATAGAATAGTTAAATTTTCTACTAAACAGATAATTTTTTAACGAAAAAGATTACATTTCTATCAAAAAAAGTACATTTTCCACAAAAAATGTAATAGTTAAAGTGAATTTTCAACTAAAATGATGAATCTTCTACTAAAAAAAATTTATTTTCAACCAAATACATGCAATTTAAACTAAAAAGATAAATTTTCTACCAAAAATAAAGTAGTATGAGTTTCAGTCAGTAAAATAAATTTCCAAACAAAAAACAAACGAATTTTTAACCAAAAAGATGAAATGTCAACTAATGAGAGTACTCTATCACAAAAACGACGGATTTTCCACAAATAGTTAAATTTTCACCGAAAATAGATACATTTTCAGTAAAAAAATTAATTTTCAATCAAAATAAAGTAAATGTTCAACGAAATAGTATAATTTTCAACCAAGAAGATTAAATTTCTATCAGAAAAGATAAATTTTCGACAAAAAATGGAAGTTATATTTCCAGTTTAAAAAATGAATTCTAAATAAGAAAAATCTCATTTTCAGTCAAAAAGATCAATCTTCAAGTTTTCAACCAATAAGATAAATTTTTAACAAAGTACATGAATTTTCAACCAAATATTGGAATTTTTAAAGGAATTTCCAACCAAAATGATGAATTAGTCACCAAGAAGATTAAATATTCTCCCACAAAATTCAAGTTTTCAGTAAAATACAGGAATTTTAAACCAGATATTTGAATTTTCAAATTAGGAAGGTAAATTTTGAACCAAACATGTACGAGTTAAATTTTCAGTTAAAACAATTAATTCTCCTCTAGAAAACATTATTGTCAACAAAAGAATTGAATTTTGAATGAAAGAAGGAGGTTTCAACTGAAATGATGAAACATCAACCAAATAAATCAATTTTTAACAAAGTAGTTCTACTTCCAACTAAGTAGTTGAATTTTCTACCAAAAACGATTAATTCTCAACGAAAAACGTGATATATTATATTTCAACCACAAAAAGGATTTTAATTTCATACGAAAAATAGTTGAATTAAAAAAAAAAGATGAATTTTCCACAAAGTAGTTTAAATCCCCAACCAAAACAGATTAATTTTCCACCAAATTTTGCGATTTTTAACCATAATAATAAAATTAATTTCAACTTTAATTTATTGAAAATTCCCTAACTCTATCAGGTTTTCCCTGACATTCCCCGACTTTCTGGAATTACCTGACCTGCAGCAACTCTGTAATTTAAAAAAAGTATATGCAGGGTGTCTACTCAAATCCTGGAGAAAAATTCCCTGACAATTCCAGTTTTTTTCCAGGTATCTCAAGTTTTTTCCAGGTATAATTTTTCATAGCATGGAGCCATTTAAATATTTCGCATATTTTAAAACAATCGACTCGGAATATGTATACAGTTTCGCGAGTTTATTATAAATAATGTTTTTTTTCAGTTTCTAGGAATTCAATTAATATTACAAGATATTCTTAAATATTATAGCACGATAAATTAATTAAATAATACTAAAAACATAATTAATCATTTTTTGAATTTGTCTCTTAAAGTCCACGAACTAGAATAATAATTAAAACAAATTTTTATTTTATCTATTTATACTTAGAATTCAGTGCATATTTTGGTAAAATTAAAGTGGGCACTATATGAAATTCAATTTTCAATTGAAACCGATTAAAATTCCTAACTTTTCAAGTAAAAATTTGGATTTTCAAAAATATAAATGATTTTTTAACCAAATAGTTGAATTTTCAACGAAAAAGATTAATTTTCTACCAAAAAGACGATTTAAAAAATAAATGCATTAATTCTCAATTAGACAGTTGAATTCTCAACTAAAAAAGATCAATTTTCAAACAAATAGCTGAATTTTGAACTAAAAAATATCAGTTTTCAACCAAAAATGGAACAGTTAAATTTTCAGTCAAACAAATTAATTTTCCACACAAAAAAAACAGATTTATTTTAAAAACAAATTTAATTTAACTTTCAACCAAGTAGTTTTATTTTCAAGCAAAAAAATTGAATTTTCAACCAAAATTATGAATATTTAGCTGGAATACTGGAATTTTCAACCATGAAGATGAATTTTCTACCACAAAGACGATTTTTCAACAAAATAAATGAATTTTCAACTGAAATGATCAATCTTTAACTGAAATAGTTAATTTTTCGACCAAAAAGATGATTTTTCAACCAAGAAAATTAATTTTTACTAAAGAAGACGAATTTTCAAGAAAATACATGAATTTTCAATTAAAAAGATAAATTTTCAACCAAGAATTGAATATTTAAATTTTCAGTTAAAAATTAACGTTTAACCAAAGAAATTAATTTTCAACTGAAAGGATGTAATTTTCAACTGGAATAGTTCCATTTCACGGAAGAAAAAAAAACTAATTTAAAAAAAAATGTTACATTTTCAAACAAAGTGATAAATTTTCAACTGGAATAGTTGAATTTGAAACTAAAAACATGAATTTTCAACTAAAATTATGAGTCTTTAACTAGAATCATTAAATTTCAAACAAAAAGATTAATTGTCAATCCAGAAGATTAATTTCTAGCAGAAAAGTCAACATTTTCAACTAAAAAAGATAATTTTCCAACCAAATATTGAATAGTTACATTTTCAGTAAAAAAATAATTTTCAAACAAAAAAAAAAAAAAATCAACAAAATAGTTAAAGTTGCAACAAGAATAGTTAAATTTTCAGTAACAAAAATAATTTTCAGCCAAAGAAAGAAACGAATTTTTAACAAAATAGCTCGTTTTTCAACCAAGGAGGTGAACTTTCATTTAAAATGAATCTTTAACAACAACAAATTAATTTTTAACAAAAGAGTAACTCTCAACTAAGTAATTAAATCTTCATTCAGAAAAGATGAATTCGGAACGAAAAATGTAGTAATTGATATTTCAACCGATTTTTCAACTAAAACCGACCAATTTTCAACCAAAAACAGAATAGTTAAATTTTCAGTTTAAAAAATTGATTTCAAACAACAAAAAAACGATTTTTCAATAAAATAGTTCGATACAGTAATATAAAGCTACTTTTACAAATAAAGAATCATTGTTATTCAATTTAATATTGCAATTAAAAAAAAATTAAGCATCCTCTCGAAAAAATTCCCTGACTTTAAAAAAAAATCCCTGACATTCCTTGACAATTCCAGGTTTTCCAGGTTTTCCAGGTAGGGTAGACACCCTGATATGTTTATTTCACTCTAGAATTATTTTTCGTAAAAATATATGTAATAATTATGATATATATTTGTTTAAACAATAAATTCTTTAAATTCTCTTTAATGCTCTATAAATGCTCTGTTCGAGCTTAAATGCTGAGCATATTCTCGAGAGCATTTGCTCAACATAAATTCTTGAGCATTTAAGAACTCTAATGATACCTACATTAATTTTATTTTTAAAAAATATATTCCCCTACTTTCGTGATAAATCACCTTATTTCCCTTGGTTTGGGAGCATTTTGGGCTCTGAAGTCTGCACTAGCTTCTACAATTTTCTCTAAATTTTCTGTTATGAATCCTATCACAGAGAACGTTTTCTGTTTCTCCAGTAAAATTTCATTTTTGGACTTTACCTTGTTGTCATTCCCAGTGCCCGAATTTTAAAGGGGTTTATAACATACTGAAGAAGCGAAGTCAAAGTGTTTTCCAGTTTCTGATGACAGAGAATAGCATGTTTCGCATCTCTCGCTTGATCCATTGTTGGTGCGAGTTTCAGAGAATTATCATAGCAAGCAATGGATCGATTATAATCTCCCAGAGAAGCATAAACATGACCCAAGGCTAAATGCTGATGACTTTGATTTGGAGCGTAATCGATCGCAGAATGTAAAATAATTGCCGCCTCCGCAGAATGCTTTGCTGCGTGTAATATTCCCCCAGTTGTTAGGAGAGGAATATCCCGAAACTGCCTTAAAGTAAAGATTATAAGTTAATAATAAAAAAAAAATTAGTAATTCAGGCCTCACAGTCTCTATGGGATAAAAAATAGGGTAAAAGGGGTACTCAGGGAAGCGATTCGGCGGACGATTTCAAATTCCCGGTCATTTCCCGGTTTTCCCCGGTCAAGTTTTTCAATTTTCACGGTCAACTCATGACGCTTGTTCTAAACATCTTTTAACACAACAGAGCAAAACGTTGCAAAATAAATCAATTTTGAACAAAATACTTAAATTTTCCACTAAAAATTATCAATTTTTCACAAAAAATGGAATAGTTAAACTTTCAGTTGAAAAAATTAATATTCAACAAAAAAACGGATTTTCAACAAAATAGTTCCATTTTCAACCAAAGTGATGAATTTTCAAATAAAATTATGAATCTTTATCTGGAATAGTTAAATTTGAAACCAAAAAGATAAATTTTCAACTAAAATGATGAATATTTAACTGGAACACTCGAATTTTCAACCAAAAAGACGAATTTTTAAAGAAG
>CAKNYM010051511.1:93582-110684 GCA_932195095.1 Andricus curvator
GGAATAATAGTTACATTTTCAGTTTAATAAAAATAATAATTTTCAACGAAAAAACATCCAAAGAAAAAACAAATTTTCAATCAAACAGCTCATTTTTCAACCACAGAAATGAATTTTTAATTAAAACGGTGGATCTTTAACTAAAAAAAAATTAATTTTTAACAAAAGCGTTTAACTTTCAACCAAATAATTTTATTTCCAGCCTAAAAGATGAATTTTCAACTAAAATGATCAATATTTGACTGGAATACTTGAATTTTTAACTGAACAGAAGAATTTTTAAACAAGAAGATTAACTTTCAAAGAAAAATAAGATAATTTTCTACCAAAAAATTTTCAATGAAAAAAGACCAATTTTTATCCAAATTGTGGAATTCCGAACTTGAAAATAATAATTTTCAACTCACAATGGAACAGTTAAATTTTCATTTAAAGAAATTAATTTTCAACCAAACTGATGAATTGTCAACTAAAATGATGAATCTTCAACTAAAATGATGAATCTTCAACTGGAATAGTTGAATTTTATGCCGAATAGATGAATTGTCAACCATAAAGATTAATTGTCTACAAGAAAAGATGAATTTACCACAAAGTACATACATTTTCAAACAAATAGTTTAATTTTTAAATGCAAAATATCAATTTTCAACCAAATAGTTGAATTTTCATAAAAAAATAAATAAATTGATTTTCAAGAAAGTAGTTACATTTTCAACCATAGATGAATTTTAAATTAAAATGATGAATCTTCAACAAACAAATTAATTTTTAACAAAAGTTTAACTTTTAACCCAGTAGTTGAATTTTTAACTAAAAAACGATGAATTCGCAACGAACAATGTAAAAAAAAATTCTATTATAATTCAGAAATATTTCTTCTTTAAAATACTACTTCTACTCTGAAAACTGCTTGAAGTACTTTTATTACCTAAAATTTAGAAGAGGGAACTTTCAAATTGTGACGAATTCTGACTTGGAAGAGGGATTTTTGAAAATTCCTTTCTTCTAAATCCGAATTATAATTCCTTTAAAAAATTCCCATTCCATATAAAAAATTCCCTGTTCCAAGTGAAATTATATTTCTTGAATTTTTCTGTAATCAGAAGTAAATTCCCGGTTTTTAAATTAAATTCCCGGTCATTTCCCATTTTTTCCCCGGTCAATAAAATTCCAGGTCATTTCCCGGTCTCCCGGTAAAGTCGCCACCCTGGTACTTTATTCACGTAGATTTTTCATTTGTATGGTTAGTCAGTTTTCCATTTTTTTTAAAGAAATTTTTTAAATAGCTTTGAAAAATCTTTTAAGCAGCTCAAGACTTTCTACTGATAATAGGCATTGCAATGTTAATAGCTTTCAAAAAGGATTCATAGTTTTTTTAAAAACAATTTTAGGATAAATAAGTATTTTAAAATAAAAATCATTATAATATGAAGGGACGGCTGAAAAATCCCGAATAATAAATTTCTCGACACGGTAAAATTCTCGAATTGGAATATTACCGAATAATAAAATTCCCGGTAGTTTATAATATTACCGAATTTGAAAATTCCTGAATAATGAAATTCCCGACTTATAAATTTCGCAAATATAGACAATAGAAATTTTTTATGAATAAATAAAACATGTTAATTGTAATATAATTTTAATTCTAATAATTTGATCAATTCTATAAATAAAATCGTTCCAATAATAAAATTTCCGACAGAAAATTACCCAATTATAAAATATCCGAACAAAAATTCCCGACCCTAGAAATTCGTGACTAGAAATCGCCGAATTATAAAACATCCCACCCTGGAAAATTCACGAATTTAAACAATTAAAAAAATGTTTTTTAATCAATATTATTTATTAAAAATAGAATAATTAAATATTTTTATGAAAGAAAATTGTTTTTAATGTTCAGTGTATTTTTTAAAGTATTGTTTAAATTGAAAATGACAATAATTTATAAAAACTTCTCAATGCAAATTTTTTGTGAAAACGCGAATAGCAGTTTTTTTAAATTATTGCTCTTGTTATAAAAATATTGTTCTTGAATTGTATTTTGTTGATAAAAATATTTAATTATTGTATTTTTAATAAATAAACATGATTTATTAAAAAACAAATAAAAACGGTAATTTTCTAGGGTCGGGAATTTTTGTTCGGATATTTTGTAATTCGGTAATTTTCTGTCGGAAATTGTATTATTGGAACGATTTTATTCATAAAATTAATCAAATTATTAGAATTAAAATTATATTACAATTAACATTTTTTATTTATTTATATTTATTATTTATATATATATTAAAAAACATTTTTTTAATTGTTTAAATTCGTGAATTTTCCAGGGTCGAATGTTTTATAATTCGGCGATTTTCTGTCACGAATTTTATTGTCAAAAAATTTAATTTAATGTAAATAATAAAAAAATTGCTTAAATTCCTGGCAAAATTTATAATAATTTTTTATTTAGAAAAATGAACTTTAGGAGAAAACTAAAAAAGATTACAAAACATCTTAAAATATTTCCTTCAATTTCGGAAAATAATGTGGATGATTTTAAAGCAACATTTTTCAATTATAAAGATTACAACGTTTTATGAAAAATTCGAGTAAGTTTAAGAGATATTTAAAAGTTTTAAAAAGATTCAAAATTAATTAAAATTTTTTTTTAATTTCATGGGATAATTTAAACTGATTTGTTATTTTGAAAAATTAATTTCAAGAGAATATTTGAAAAAACTTCAAAACATTTCAAAAGATTACGAAAATTTTCAAAACAGAATCTGGAAGATTTGAAGACATTTATTTTTTTATTTTTCAGAATTTTAAGAAAATTTTTGGAAAAATTTAAATCATTTTAAAAGATATTTAAAAGATTTGAATGTTTTGGAAATAATTAAAAAATAACTTGAAATTTGAAAAGGTTTACAAAAATTCCAAACAAAATGTAAAGTTTTGAAGATTTCGAAAAAATTTTCGAAGCTATTTAAGAAGTTTGAAAGGCTTCAAGAAAATAAAAAAATTCTTGAGATTCCTATGAAAATGTTTAATGTCTTTTTATTTTGAAAAATTAATTTTTAAAGAAAATTTAAAAAGGTTTCAAAACGTTTCAAAAGATTTCTGCAAATGTCGAAAAAATCTGGAAGATGTAAGAGAAACTTTTTTAATTTAAAAAAAAATTTCAAATTGTTAGGAATAATTTGACTCAGTTTAAAAGCTATTTATTTTCAAAAGTTCTAAATGTCCTAAATATCTTTTAAACTGACTCGAATTTTTCTTAAAATTTTTCAAAATCCTATAAATTAAAAAATTATACTTTTTCGACATACATATATGAAATCTTCAAAAAAAATTTCAAGAATCTTACGAAAATGATATTTCGATAACCAAAAAAAAATGTTTATTCGAAATTTTGTTTTTTGTAATTAAAACCATTTATCCCCTCAAATTATAATTTGGGTGATTTTTTTCTTAACTGAATAACCGTTTTTGGTTAAAAACTGAACTATTTGCTTGAAAATTCGTTTTTCTGGTTTGAAAATTTATCTCTTTGGTTAAAAATATTTCTCAATGCAAAATAACAATTCAAGAACAAGATTTTTATTACAGGAGCAATAATTTTTAAAAACTTCTATTGCACGTTCAAAAAAAAAACTTGCATTGAGAAGTATTTATAAATTATTGTCATTTTTAATTTAAAACAATACTTTTCAAAATTCACTGAAGGTTAAAAGCAATTTTCTTTCATAACAATATTTCATTATTCTATTTTTAATAAATAATATTGATTACAAAACATCTGTTTAATTGTTTAAATTAGTGAATTTTCCAGGGTCGAATGTTTTATAATTCGGCGATTTTCTGTCACGAATTTTATTATTTGGAAATTTTCAAATTCAGTAATATTATAAACTGGCCCGGAATTTTATTATTCGGAATTTTTATATTTCCAAAGGTTAATAATTTCACGAATTTTCTATTTCGAATATTTTCGTTTTCGGGAATTTTATTTTTTCGGAGATCTGTATTTTTAATAACAAAAATTATATTTCAAAGAGGATCCAAAATTTTTGAACAATTGTAGATTATGTTATCGTTTCAGACAGGAAACTAGTATTTTTCGCAAAAAAATTAGATTTCAAACAAGATTAAAGAGAGAAGATTTTTATTTTGGAACAAGTGAAATTTATGTAAACCTCTTTCACCAAAAATCGGTTATTTTAAACGTAAATAATTAAGTTTCAAACAAGATTTACAATTTGGAACAATTTTTTGTTATGTTATGTTACAGTTTTTCATCGAAAATTGGTGTTTTTAAATTTGATAAATCATTAGATTTCAGATTAGATAAAATAAAATTTGTACAATTTTAGTTTATGTTAGCGTTTCATGCCGGTGATCGATATTTTAAATAAAAAAATCACTGGATTTCTAAGAAAATTGAAATTCTTTTGGAAATTGTAGGTCATGCTCGCGATTGTATAATTTTATGTTAACATTTTCCAAGGGAAATTTTTTATTTGCTTTTCACCAAAAATTGGTATTTTCATCTAAAAATGTATGATTTGAAAAAATATTTGCAAAATCTGAACCATTTAATGAAATTAATTTTTAATTTAAAAATTGCGTGACACTGCAAAACAATAAACGCGAGCGTGCCGGTTTTTCCTCAGTTCGCTAACATTTTTCACGGCTATTGAAATTAGAAAATTCGAACTCTTAAAACTGAAAACATTTTCATTTGAATAAATCAAATCTGAACTGGAAATTCGAAATAAGTATAAAATAGAAGCTTTAACACTTTTCAATTAAACAATTTTGAATTAAATGCCATTAAATTACAAAATATTACATTTTTAACTTTTATAAATTGAACATTAATAAAAAATTTCTAAATAAAACATGTCTCTCTTCCAATCCAGTACAAAAATTAAAAAAGAGGTCCCACTTTTCATCTGAATGTAAAATTATAAATTTTTCCCCGTCTACCAATGAAAATGTTAAACAGAAATAAAAGGCCTCTTCTAATTCAGAAAAACAATAATTATTACAGAAACTTCCTTCCTTCCAGCTCAATAAAAATGTTAAAAGAAATTTCCAATTTAGAAAAACTTGAAATCCAAAATTTCCTCGCTTCCAAGATGATAAAAATCTTAAAAATAGAATAAAGTTCCTCTTTTAATTCAGAAAAAAAATTTTGATCGAAATTACGTCCCTTCCAACTTAATAAAAATATTTAAACTCAAATTTCCCTCCTCCAATTCAGAAAAAAATTCAAAATAAAATATTCTTCCCTTAAACTCAATAAAATTAAAAAAGGCCTCTTTCAATTCAGAAAAAAACGGCAAAAGTTCAATCCTTCTAACTCAATAAAAATGATAAAAAAAAAATTTTTCACGTTCAAAATTTAAATTTAGCACTTTGAAATTTCAACAATTCAAGGATTTCTATTTCAAAAAATTCAGCTTTAAATTGTTATATTTTGAGTATTTGATTTATAAGTGCTCGCTTTAAATGAATATTTAAATATTGCTAAATATTAAAAAATTGTTATTTTTTTAATTAAATTTTTTTTAATTGATTGGGTTCAAAATGGAATATTTTGGACTGAAAAAAATGTTTTAATGGGATTTGAAATTAAATAAATGCGTTTAATTATTACGAATCTATTAATTTAAAATTATTTAGAAATTGAAAATAGTTTATTAAGTTAAGTATATTATTCAATTTTGAACAGATTCAGAATCGTCATGTAAAATCAATTATTATTCAATTTTTAACACTTGAACTATAGTTAAGTTTTTAAAATCATTAATTGATTTATGCTTACAGTTGATCTACTTCAATTTTTTTTTCATCCAAAATTTTCAAATTCAAACGCTTTTAATTTTAAAAACTGCATTTTGAAATTCTTCAAAAAGAAAATGTACGTTTAAAAATGAAGACCTAAAATGAAAAATTTGTAAAGTAAAAGACTGTAGAATTACGCATTGTAAACAAGTGAACTTGTTATTTTTTTTAAGTTGAACTAGAAATTATTTTAAATTGCATTTAATCATGTGATATGAAATTTGAGATGTTGCAAATGATTGGATAGATTTTTCTTCTAAAAATTTGTGAAATTCTCGGTCAAAAAATAAATTCATTTTCATTTCCCGGGTTTCCACGTCTCAAAAAATTTCCCGGTTTAACGTATATTTTTAATTAAAGGATTGTTAACATCCAGATTTGAAGATGCACTATTAAGAATTAGAAGTATTTGAAGTTGAAAATGTTTGATAAAAAATATTTTTAGTTGATCAACTGTTAAATATAAATTAATTCATGATTTTTAAAACTTCAACATTTTCAAAATTAAAGAATTTACAGATTTTAACGTTCAAAATTGAACTGTTTGAATTCGAAATTTTAAATAGTAAAACAAATTTAAACGTCCGATTGAAACTTTATACACTTTTTTCAATTTTAAAATAGCTTTAAAGTAATAGATTCATAATTAACCGTTTTTATTCAAAATGAAATTCTATTAAAATTTTGTTTCGGCCTAAAATATTCCATTTTTAATCTATGCAATTTTTTTTTTTTTTTCATCAAAAAAAAAGGACATTTTTTCAATATTTAGCAATATTTGACTGTTTATTTAAAATGAGCAATTATAAATCAAATATGCAAAACTAAACATTTTTAAAATGAATTGTTTCAAATACAAGGCCCTGAATCGATAAAATGTCAAAGAGCTAAATTTAAACTTTGAAGTTACAATTTTAATTCTTGTATTTAAAAAAAATTTAATATGCAAGTGAAATTGTTGAATTTTGATATATAAATAATAATTGAACATTTATTAATTTCAACAAAAATCGAATATGTTAAAGAGATATTTAGAAGTTTCGAAAAGATTCAAAATTAATAAAAAATTTAAAACGATTTCAAATAATTAAAAAAAAATGTATATTTTTGCATATTTCGAACAAAAAATTTATAAGCTTTTTAAAAAGTGTGAAAGGTGTCATAAAAATAAAGAAAATATCTTAAGGTTTATAGAAAAATTGAGAATGGTTTTTTACTTTGAAAAATCAATTTTCAAAATTTGAGAATTTACCTTTTTTTTTAAATTCTATTCAAATCTTGGCTCAGTCTAAAATATTCCATTTTTAATTCAGGCAAGTTTAATTAATTTTTTAAAGAAATCTTTTCAATACCAAACAATATTTGCCTGTTTATTTTAAATGATCAATTATAAATCAAATATTAAAACCCGAACAATTTGAAACTGAACGTTCCAATTTTAATTGTTCTATTTATGAAAAATTTTAATTTGTACGTAAAATTGTTGAATTTTGATGGATAAATAACAATTGAACACTTATTAATTTAGAAAAAATTCTAGTGAGTTGAAGAGATATTTAGAAGTTTTGGAAAGATTCGAAATTAATTTAAAACATGAAACGATTTCAAATAATTTAAATCAAAATGTAGATTTGTGCAGATTTGAAACAAAAAATTAGAAGCTTTTTAAAGATTGTGAAAGGTGTCATAAAAAAAAATTCTAAGATTCATAGGAAAATTGAAAATGATTTTTTATTTTGAAAAATTAATTTTAAGAGAGTTTTTAAAGATTTCAAAACATTTCCAAAATTGTCAAAAAAGAAGCTGGAAGATTTTAAGGCAATTTTTTTTATTTTGCAGGATTAAAAAAAAACAGGAAATATTCGAATCATTTCAGAAGATATTTAGAAGATTCGAAAAAAAATTGATATATAAATAACAATTGAACAATTATTGATATTGACACAAATTAATTAATGATTTTTAAAATTGAACTGCAGTTCAAGTAATAAAAAGTGAACAATAATTGATTTTACAAAACTATTCTGAATCCGTTCAAAATTAAAGAATTTACAGATTTTAATGTTAAAAATCGAACTGTTTCAATTCGAAAGGCTTAGTAGTTAAACAAATGTAAACATTCGATTGAAACTTTATAAACTTTAAAATTTTTGTTTAAATAATAGATTTATAATTAAACGCTTTTAAAGTTTCAATTTAAATTCAAATATATATTGGTTAGGTCTACAATATTCCGTTTTCAACCCATTCAATTTGAAACTTTGAGATCAAATAAATTTAACGCCTCAATTTTATTTAAAATAAAAAAAATAGGGTATCGATTGAAAATAGGGTACTATAGGGACCGAATCTTGAAAATAGAGGTCTGTGAGGCCTGCATTATGTATTGCAGTCTCTTTTTTGAATGGAAATCAATTTTTCGAAAATGAAAGTAATACCTAGGCGCAGTGACAATCGCTCTCCGTCCACATTCCAGAGCATTATAAGAATCTCCTCTCACACGCCAATAAATTGCAGCCAAATTCAGATGCAACCAAGAAGTATTATTTCGAAGCAATCCATGGGCAATCTGGTTTCCGAATTTATTCAAATCTGTACCGGGCGGGAGGTACTTGATCAATCCTTTTTCCTGGTGCTGAGTCAAGTTTGCTCTATTCCGCATTGCCTGAAAAAATAAAATTTCTTGTTTACTAAAAATAAAACCGAAAATAAAAATTCTGCAAACTTCAGGTTTATGAGAAATGTAAGGTTTGTTAAACAATATATTCAATAAAAATAATCAATGGAACAAAGGATTTCGATAATAAAGAAACTTTTTAAGAATTTTAAAAGCTTTCAAGATAATAACAAAAATTTCTTAAAATTCCTTGGAACATGTAAACTGATTTTTATTTTGAAAAATAAATTTTAAGCGAAAATTGGCATAGATTTTAAAACATTCCAAATTATTTCTTAAAATTTACAAAAAATAACATGGACGGTTTTGAAGCCAGATTCTTCAATTAGCAAGATTACAAAAATTTTATAAAAAATTCGATCAAGTTTAAGAGACATTTAAAAGTTTTAAATCGTTTCAAAATTAATTTAAAACTTGAAATTATTTCAAAAAAGTTAGAAAAAACGTACATTTTTAAATATTTTGAAATAAAATTTGTAAAGCTTCTTAAAGATTTTGAAAGGTTTCACGATAATAAAAAAATTGCTTATAATTCCTGGCAAAATTTATAATGATTTCTTATTTTGAAAAATGAACTTTAAGAGAAAATTAAAAAAGATTACAAAACATCTTAAAATGTTTCCTTAAATTTCGGAAAAGAATGTGGACGATTTTAAAACAACATTTTTCAATTATCAAAATTACAACGTTTCATGAAAAATTCGAGTAAGTTTAAGAGATATTTAGAAGTTTTTAAAAAATTCAAAATTAATTTAAAACTTTTTAAAAAAAAATTTCATGGGATAATTTAAACTGATTTGTTATTTTGAAAAATTAATTTCAAGAGAATATTTGAAAAAACTTTAAAACATTTCAAAAGATTTCCAAAACTGTCAAAACAGAATCTGGAAGATTTTAAGACATTTTTTGTATTTTTCAGAATTTTAAGAAAATGTTTGGAAAAATTTTAATAATTTTAAAAGATATTCAAAAGATTTGAATGTTTTGGAAATAATTAAAAAATAACTTGAAATTTGAAAAGATTTACAAAAATTCCAAACAAAATGTAAATTTTTGAAGATTTCGAAAAAAATTTCGAAGCTATTTTAGAAGTTTGAAAGGCTTCAAGAAAATAAAAAAAAAATTCTTGAGATTCCTGTGAAAATGTTTGATATCTTTTTATTTTGAAAAATTAATTAATTATTTTCAAAAAAATTTCAAATTCTTAGGAATAATTTGACTCAGTTTAAAAGCTATTTATTTTAAAAACTTCTAAATGTCCTGAATATCTTTTAAACTGACTCGAATTTTTCTTACAATTTTGCAAAAACCTATAAATTGAAAAATTATACTTTTTCGACATACATATCTGAAATCTTCAAAAATCTTTTTGAATTTTCTCAAGAATCTTACGAAAATGATATTTAGATAACCTACAAAAAATGTTTATTCGAAATTTTTTATTTTGTAATTAAAACCATTATCCCCTCAAATTATAATTTTTGTGATTTTTTTTCTTAATTGAATAACTGTTTTTGGTTAAAAATTGAACTATTTGGTTGAAAATTCGTTTTTCTGGTTTTAAAAAATTATCTCTTCAGTTGACAATGTCACTAATTCGTTGAAAATTCATCTTTTTTGGTAGAAAATGTATCTTCTTGGTAAACAATTCATATATTTCGTTAAAAATTTATATTTTTGTGTTAAAAAAATTAACTGTTTTGTAGGAAATACGTATCTTTTGAAAGAAATTAAATATTTTTTTTGGTTAAAATGCAACTGGTAAAAAATAATTTGTTTTTAATTGAAGATTCAGCTATTTTTAAAAACTTTTTCTTTTTTAGCATGAATTTAACTGCTTTTTATTTAAGATTGAAGTCTTTGTCGTTAAAATATAATTAAATCTAAATAATATATTCAATAATTTAATAATAATCAAAATTTGAAAATACTGTGAGAAGTTTCTTTGCAATTTTTAAAATGAAAAGGTTTTTAACTCATTTTAATATTTTAATTTTTCGAAAATTCCACTTCCTGGATAAACTATTTCAAATTTTCCAAAAGGAGAAATAAATTAAACATTTAAATTAAAAAATATTTAATTTCATATTTTTGCTGTCAGCAGAAGTATATAAAGCTTCTATAAGAAGATTCTTTTTCATCAATGAGTTTTTGTAAATTTATAATTCAATAAAACTTACAACTTTTTCCTAAAGCAGAATAAAATATTAAGAAATATTTAACTAACTACGCTTGAATGAACAATTATGTCCATTTTTTGTCACAATATAAAAAATATTCCCAAGCAGCTTAGATTTTAAATTTTTATTTTAAATCGCTAAAAAATACTATTTTCAAAATAAATTTGAGAAGCTCTACAAACGTTTTTTTTTGTGATTTAAAAACTTTTTCGTGTTAAAAATGTGAAATGCAACTGCAAAAAAATATGAAAGTTTTCATAAATGAAAATGAAAAAAGATCCTTTATCTGTTAATTGCTAAAGTTTTCCTAATTTTTTAGTTACAAATATTTTAAACACATTACAATTTTTCTAAGCGCTTTAGTTCTGTAAATTTTTACGAATTTTAGCTTCTTACATGTGAGAAAATCATATTTTCAAAATAAAGTTTAGAAGCTCTGTAACAAGATGTCTACTCAAATCCGGAAAAAAATTCCCTGGCAATTCCTGGATTTTTCCAGGAATAGTTTTTCATAGTACGGAGCAATTCAAATATTTTGCATTTTTTAAACAATTGACTCGGAATATGTATACAGTTTCGCAAGTTTATTATAATGTTTTTTTTTCAGTTTCTAGGGATTCAATTGATACGTTCAATTTAGAAAGCTTTTGCAAATTATATTAGAAGATATTCTTAAATATATTAACACCCTGGATTAAATAATTGAATAATATACTAAAAACATAATTAATTGTTTCTTAAATTTGTCTCTAAGGTCCATGAATTTGAATAAAAATTCAAAACAAATTTTTAATTTGTCTTCTTATACTTAAAATTCAGTGCATATTTAGGTAAAATTAATGTGGGTAAATTTAATTTAAACCGATTCAAATTCCTAACTTTTCAGATGAAAATATTCCATTTTCCAAAAGATGAATTTTTAACCAAATAGTTGAATTTTCAACCAAAAAGATTATTTTTCGACCAAGAAATGACAATTCTTGAACAAAATAAATGAATTCTCAAACAAACAGTTGAATTTTCAACTAAAAAAATCAATTTTCAACCAAATTGTTGAATTCTGAACTAAAAAATATCAGTTTTCAACTAAACATGGAATAGTTGAATTTTAATTTAGAAAAATTGTTTTCCACCAAAAAGAAAACAAATTTTTAAGCAAATGAATGAATCTTCAACTGAAATAGTTGAATTTTCAACCAAAAAAGGTGAATTTTCAACTAAAAAAGATAAATTGCCAACAAGAAATTAAATAGTTAAATTTCCAGTTAAAAAAATTAATGTTCAACCAAATAAATGACGAATTTTCGACTAAAATGGTGGGATATTCAACTGGAATAGTTACATTTTCAGTTTAAAAAAACCTAATTTTCAACGAAACAAAAAAACTAATTTTCAAAAAATAGTTACATTTCCAAAAAAAGTGATAAATTTTCAACAAAAAAGTTCATTTTAACCAAATAGTTTAATTCTTCACAAAATTGTTGAATTTTCTAGCCAAAAAGATGAATTTTCTATCCAAAAAGATCAATTTTCTACAAAACAGCTGAATTTTCAACAAAAAAGTTAATTTACGACCAAATAGTTGAATTTTCAACTAAAATCATGAATATTCAGACAAAAAAATTAATTGGTTACCAAGTAGTAACATTTAATAGTTAATATTTCAACAAAAAAAGATCATAATTTTTTGAATTGGTCCAAAAAAGACGAATTTTGAACAAAATAGATGAATCCTCAACCAAAACAAATTAATTTTCAACCAAAAATTTGATTTTTTTACCAAGAATATTAATTTTTTACAGCAGGATGAATTGTCAACAAAACGCTTTAATAACCAAGTACTTGAATTTTCAAATGAAAAAGTTAAATTTTAAACTAAAAAAGGATCAATTTTCAACCAAATAGTTGAATTTTACACTAAAAAAGGATAAATTTTCAACCAAAAATGGAATAGTTAAATTTTCGGTTAAAAAAGATAATATATTTTCAACCAAATAGATGAATATCCATTGAATATTATTCAACAAAAAAGTGAGTTTTTAATAAAGTAGTTCTAATTACAACCAAATAGTTGAATTTTCAACCAAAAGTTTATTTACGATCAAATAGTTGATTTTTCAACTGAAATGATCAATATTTAGCCAAAAAAATTAATTTGTTACCAAGTAGTTCAACTTTAAACCAAGTAGTTGATTTTTCATGCAAAAAAATTAAATCTTAACGAAACATTTAATAGTTAATATTTCAACAAAAAAGATCCTTATTTTAATTTAAAAAAAGTTGAATTGGTCCAAAAAACATGAATTTTCAACAAAATAGTTGAATCCTCAACCAAAACAGATTAATTTTCAACCAAGTACTTGAATTTTCAAATGAAAAAGTTAAATTTTCAATTACAACACAGATTAATTTTCAACCAAAAAGTTTATTTTTTAACCAAGAATATTAATTTTCTACAGAAAGATGAATTGTCAAAAAAACGCTTTAATTCTCAACCAAGTACTTGAATTTTCAAATGAAAAAGTTAAATTTTCAACCAAACAGTTAAATTTTAAACTAAAAAAGGATCGATTTTCAATCAAATAGTTAAATTTTACACTAAAAAAGGATACATTTTCGATCAAAAATGGAATAGTTAAATTTTCAGTTAAAAAAACAAAACATTTTCAACCAAATAGACGAATATCCATTGAATATTATTTTTAAAATGTGAATTTTTAATAAAGTAAAATTTTCAATCAAATACTTGAATTTTAAACTAAAAAAAGATCAATTTTCAACCAAAAATGAAACAGTTAAATTTTCAATTAAAAAATATATTTTCAGCCACAAATGAAACAAATTTTCAACAAAACAGTTAAATTTTTAACCACAACAATGAATCTTCAACCAAGAAAATTAATTTTTAACAAAGGAGTTCAAATTTCAACTGAAATAGTTGAATTTTCAACCAAAAAAGTTGAATTTTCAACTAAAAAAGATAAATTGTCAACCAGAAATTGAAAAGTTAAAACAATTAATGTTCAACCAAATAAATGATGAATTTGCAACTAAAATCGTGAGATATTCAACTGGAATAGTTACATTTTCAGTTTTAAAAAAACCTAATTTTCGACCAAACGAAAAAACTAATTTTCAAAAAATAGTTACATTTCCAAACAAAGTGGTGATTTTTCAACAAAAAAGTTCATTTTAACCAAATAGTTTAATTTTTCACCAAATTTTGCAAATTTCTAGCCAAAAAGACCAATTTTCTACAAAACAGCTGAATTTTCAACAGAAAAGTTAATTTACGATCAAATAGTTGAATTTTCAACTAAAATGATGAATATTCAGCCAAAAAAATTAATTTGTTACCAAGTAATAACATTTAATAGTTAATATTTCAACAAAAAAAGATCTTAATTTTAATTTAAAAAAAGTTGAATTGGTAAAAAAAATGAATTTTCAACAAAATAGTTGAATCCTCAACCAAAACAGATTAATTTTCAACCAAAAAGTTGATTTTTTAACCAAGAATATGAATTTTCTACAGAAGGATGTATTGTCAACAAAACGCTTTAATAACCAAGTATTTGAATTTTCAAATGAAAAAGTTAAATTTTCAACCAAATAGTTAAATTTTAAACTAAAAAAGGACCAATTTTCAATCAAATAGTTCAATTTTACACTAAAAAAGGATACATTTTCAACCAAATAGATGAATATCCATTGAATATTATTTTTAAAAAGTGAATTTTTAATAAAGTAGTTCCAATTACAACCAAATAGTTGAATTTTCAACCAAAAGTTCATTTTTTAACC
The DNA here is from genome assembly GCA_932195095.1 of Andricus curvator. Classification (NCBI taxonomy): domain Eukaryota; kingdom Metazoa; phylum Arthropoda; class Insecta; order Hymenoptera; family Cynipidae; genus Andricus; species Andricus curvator. The sequence goes on from CAKNYM010051511.1 coordinate 108,088, forward strand.
AAGAATATCAATTTTTTATTTTCAATCAAATACTTGAATTTTAAAGTAAAAAAAGATCAATTTTCAACCATAAATAAAACAGTTAAATTTTCAGTTAAAAAATACATTTTCAACCACAAATGAAATTTGGTCAACCACAGAAATGAATCTTCAACCAAGAACATTATTTTTAAGAAAGCAGTTCAAATTTCAACTAAGTAGTTGAATTTTTGACCAAAAGAAAAAGATGACTGTAACAAAATAGTTGCATTTTCAATAAAATAATTAAATTTTCAACCAAATAGTAGAATTTGTAACCAAACGAGATGAATTCCGAATCAAAAATATAATGGTACACTTTTCAACAAAAAAGATTAACTTTCAACGAAGAATAGTTGAATTTTCTTTGTTCCCACTTTACCGAAAAAACGAGAAAAAAGGGGAAGTTTCTTGAAAACAGGGGAAAAAGACGAATTCTTTAAAAAAGAGAAAAAAAGGAGAATAGAGGAAAGAGTGTGAAGCCTATAATTGAATTTGAAATTAATCGATTTTAAACGTTTTCGACTCTCAAATGTTCAACTGTTAAGGCTTGCAATTTTAAAAAATTAAAACTTTGAATACGGATTTATGAAATTTGAAATTGATCAATTTCACACGCTATTAATTTAAAATTTTCTCAGAATAAAGTTTTAATGAGAAGTTATTCTATTTTTAATATTCTCAATTAAAATGGTACAATTTTTCCCGTTTTAAATTTCAATAAAAAAAGTTTCAGTGTGATTAGAACTGAAACTAAGTATAACGAATGTCTGAAAAAACGGAAAAAAGTCTAGTAGTCACATTTTTCTTCCAAAAGTCGCATTTTTTCAAAAATGGCTCCCGATCTAAGCCTTGTAATGGTAAAAAAAATTTTCTTACGCTGAGATGCTCAAATGTATACATGCTGAAGTCGAGAGGGAAAGTTGTCTTGCAGTCTGGTACAGTTTTCTTTCCATCGTTGGGAATGCCATCGAGTAAATAATCCTTTTGCCTGGAGAAAAAAAAATAAATATTGATGGTTGATGGGTCAAATTGTAGAAAAAGTAGCAGTTTTTAGGAACTTACGAGACTCCTTTTCGATAACTTCCGTCTGTAGCAACGCTTGCATACAAGTCGATGTCGCCAAAAGGCTTTCCAGCCAAAAGGCAATCTTGATCAGAAGAATAGATTCTATTTTCGATGTCGGCTGCAGTATCCAGTCCAGTCCATTGACTGTCTATTGAAGCTTTCCTAGCGATCATTTGTTTGTAAAGTCTATCGGCATCTTCGCGACGCTTTTCTTGTTCCAGAAAGGAAATGAGATCATAGGGTCGTCGAATATTGAATAAGGAATCCATCTGGAAATGAAAAATGAAGTTTAACTACTTAAAATTCCACTACTTAGTTGAAATTTGAACTGCTTTGTTAAAAATTAATTTTCTTGTTTGAAAATTCATTTCTGTGGTTAAAAATTTAACTGTTTTGTTGAAAATTCATTTCATTTTTGTTTGAAAATTGATCTTTTTTTAGTTTAAAATTCAAATATTTGATTGAAAATTTTACTTTTTTACTTGAGCATTCAAGTACTTGGTTAAAAGTTCATTTATTTTGATGACAATTCATCTTTTTATAGAAAATTAATATTCTTTGTTAAAAAATCAACTTTTGGTTGAAAATTCAACTATTTGGTTGTAATTGGAACTACTTTATTAAAAATTCACTTTTTTGTTGAAAAATATTCAATGGATATTCATCTATTATCTAAAATTTAACTATTCCATTTTTTGGTGAAAATTTATCCTTTTTTAGAGTAAAATTCAACTATTTGGTTGAAAATTGATCCTTTTTTAGTTTAACATTTAACTATTTGGTTGGAAATTAATCTGTTTTTGTTGAGGATCCAACTATTTTGTTGAAAATTCATCTTTTTTCGACTATATGCTTGTAATTGGAACTACTTTATTAAAAATTCACCTTTTTTAAATAATATTCTATGGATAATATTCTATTTAGTTGAAAATGTATTTTTTTTTAACTGAAAGTTTAACTAGGTTCCATTTTTGGTTGAAAATTTATCCTTTTTTAGTGTAAAATTCAACTATTTGGTTGAAAATTGATCCTTTTTTAGTTTGAAATTTAACTATTTGGTTGAAAATTAATCTGCTTTGGTTGAGGATTAAACTATTTGGTTGAAAATTAATCTGTTTTGGTTGAGGATTCAACTATTTTGTTGAAAATTCATCTTTTTTGGACCAATTCAACTTTTTTTAAATTAAAATAAGGATCTTTTTTTTTGAAATATTAAATGTTTCGTTAAGATTTAATTTTTTTATGAAAAATCAACTACTTGGTTTAAATTTGAACTACTTGGTAAGAAATTAATTTTATTGGCTGAATATTCATCATTATAGTTGAAAATTCAACTATTTGATCGTAAATGTACTTTTGGTTAAAAATTCAACTATTTGGTTGTAATTGGAACTACTTTATTAAAAATTAACTTTTTTGTTGAATAATATTCAATGGATAATATTCTATTTAGTTGAAAATGTTTTTTTTTTTAACTGAAAGTTTAACTAGGTTCCATTTTTGGTTGAAAA
>CAKNYM010051511.1:116695-139098 GCA_932195095.1 Andricus curvator
AATAAGCAAAGTTTTGATGAGAATGTGCCCGCTTATCGGGCCGATTTTTTCACTGTTAATGTTATTTTTTACGAATAAAACAAAAACTACACATCCTATCAAAAAGTGACCCATGAGAAATTTGTAGATCTTTTTTGAATGCACAATTTTAGTCCAGCCATCATTTGTCGTATCTTGCATAGTTTAACCGTAAAATTGATTTTTTGGATTTTTCATTACTTCTTGTGCAATAAAAATTGTGAATTTTCGATTTTTCAAGAAAATTGAAAAAGTCATTATGATAATCTTGTAGGGCGTACAAAAAGAAACACTTTTCTTGTCGTGACTTTTTTTCGTATCGTGCGTTGTTTGGCTGAAAATGTGAATTTTCGTTTTTTCTTTTGGATTTTGAAAATGCTGTAACTCGGAAAATTTTCATTTTATCGAAAAATGTCGTAAGAATAAAATATTTGAATTTTCAATTACTATAAGCAGCCGTACATATAATTTCCAAATTTTGAAAAAAACGGTCCAAAAAATTTTCAAAATGCCCTCACTTTTTGAATTTTCATCCAAAATGGCTGGATAACGAACTTGACCTTTCGTTTAGGAGACTAAAAGAGTATACCAAAGGCCAGTCAAATCGGTGAATTCTTTCGAAAGTTATCGTGTTCACAGACAGACATACAGACAGACAGACAGACACATTCGTAAAAACCTGTTTTTTGGGTTCAGGGGGTCTCAAAACGTGGACATTTGACAAAAACCGGGGGGGTCAAATTTTACACAAATCTAATACCTTCTCTAGATGAGAATGTAAAAATCGAATTTTTAACAAAATACGTGCATTTTCAATGAAATAGTTGAATTTTCAATGAAAAGAAAAATGTTCATCCAAATTGTTGAACTTTGAACTAGAAAAGATCAATTTTTAACAAAAATTGAAAAGTTAAACTTTCAGTTAAAGAAATTAATTTTCAACCATGAAGATACAATTGCTAAAATAACCTGGCAATCAAAAATAGATTAGATAAATTTTCAGTTGAAAAAAATAATAACTGTCAACCAAAAAAAGAACGAATTTTTAACAAAATAGTTGAATATTCAACAAAATATGTCAATTTTCAACCACAAAGATAAATTTTCAACCAAATAGTTGAAGTTTCTAATAAAAAAGATAAATTTCCAATAAAAAATAAATAAGTTGAATTTTCTGTTGAAAACTTTAATTTTCAGCAAAAAGAAAACGAATTTTCAACAAAATAGTTGAATTTTTAACTAAATTGTTGAATTTTCAACCTACAAAGATGAATTTTTAACCAAATAGTCAAATTTTAAAACAAAAAAGATTAAATTTCAACAAAAAACAGTTGCATTTTCAACCAAATAGTGAAATTTTCAAATTGAAAAGATGAATTTTCAACCAAAGATTTGAATTTGTAACAAAATAATTAAATTTTCAACAAAATTGTTGATTTTTTACCAAATAGTTGAATTTTCAACCTAAAAACATGAATTCTCAGCATTTCAACCAAAAAAGATTTTAATTTTAAATAAAAAAAGTTGAATTCAACCAAAAAGACGAATTTTCAACGAAATATATTAATTTTCTACCAAATAGTTGATTTTTGAACTTATAAAGGATCAATTTTGATGCCAAAAAAGACGAATTATCTACAAAAAGTTAATTTTCTACCTCAAAATATGAATTCTCAACGAAAAGGATGAATCTTCAAGCAAACAAAAAATTAATTTTTTAAAACGTAGTTTTTAACTTTTTAAACCAAGTAATTGAATTTTTTCACAAAAATTATTTTAATTTTCAATAAAAAACAGTTGAACTCCTGAACTAAAAATTAATTTTCAACCAATAAAGATTAAATTTCTATCAAAAGGATGTGTTTTTAAACAAAAAAGGATGAATTTTTTTTAAAACTGATATATTTATATAACTGATAGATTTTTTTTTAAATGGAATAAAACATTTGTAAATTAAAATCAAATTTTGTTATCTTTGACAATTATTTAAAGTTTCCGGTGCCTCATAGAAATTCTCGGAGTTTTTCCAGATTAACAAAATAATCTCTACCTTTTTGTCTGATAAGAAATCATGGAAAAAATAGCTAGACTTTACTTGGTTGTATAGTGCGTGCCCATTTTTTGTGATAACATCAATACGTAAACAAAATGTAATCTTCAAGTGAATTTCGGTCAGAAACTAAAAAAACCCGACTACGAAATTACTAAATTAAAAATTAGAAATACTGTTCGATAAATAATTAAAAACGTAAGCCTTAAAAATTAAACACACCAGATTTTCAAGAATGTTTACTATAAAGAAATACAAAATCCCTCAAAATAAAGAAGCTGTTTTTTAAATGAACAGGTTATGAAAAATACAAACCTGTGGCTGAATTCTCCCATTTTCTGTAACTACCCAGTGCGTTGCTGCCGATATTCCTAGGATAACCTCAAAAAATATTAAAAGCACCCGCACTGGCTTTAATTGTGCTGTTTTCATTTCAACAAAAAGATTGCATTAAAATACAAAAAAGCGTCTATGTCGTTAAAATTTTTTCCAAACACATCGAACACAACACATCTCACAACACTAAAGTAAATACAAACAATCCATATGTAGAGCTCCAAAAATTTTGCAACCACGATTTTGTTTTAAGTTTCTGTCTTTAACACGTGAAAATATCAGTGTAGAATCATTTTAAAACCAAAAAAATATTTATTTCACATTTCAGTATTTCACTAAAACCGACTACCGATGACCAACGACGTCTGCTAGACTCTAGGCATGCTCAGACATGCTCCAGACGTCTAGAACCAGACGACCTTGGCCATCCACCAATAGAAATTTGACGTCTGCCTACCGCGTCGGTTTGATTGGTCAGATATGTCAGCACATGCGCACTGTTATATTTACCAATTTTTAAATAAAGACCGGGAATTTTATGAATTTCTTATTTATGCGAGGTTATTTTCAGTGATTTGTGACTCAAATTTCCTCTAAAATTTCGTAGGTAAAATTTCGGAAAAAATTTGTGAATTTACTTAAAAGTTAGGGAATTTTACCAGAAATAATTCAAATTAATAATTACAAATAATATAAATAATAAAATTATAATATTTATACGAATAAAATATACAAAATTACTAAATTGAAAATTGGAAATACTGTTTGATAAATATTTGAAGACGTAAAAGTATTAAAACATAAAAAAAACTATAAAGAAATGAAAAATTCCTAAAACTAATGCAGCTATTTTTGCACGAACAGATTTTTATAATAATATTTACTGTTATATATATAATATTCATAATAATAATTGATAATATTTAATATTATTTATTTATATATATTCAAAATTTCATCTGAAAGAAAATTAATTTTAAAACCAAAAAGACGAATTTTCTGTACAAAAATTGAATTTTCACTTGAAATTCATATAAATTTTTTGTATTTAAGAAAATACGTGCTTTGCAGGGTAAAAACTTCATTTTCAAAATTCCCTGATTTTTCCTTGACCAATTTTTCATTTTCCCTGACTATTACCATTCAAATATCAGAACTCAAATCTTGTAATATTTCTAACATATGATCTTTTATAAACAGAATAAAACAATATTTCAGATTCAAATTTGAAAATTTCAAATTTATTTATTTATTTTAAATAAAAAAATTGACTTTTCTACTATAAAAGATGACTTTTTAACAAAATACTTGAAATTTCTACAAAATAATTAAATCTTCAATCTGAAAAAATGAATTCTCAACAAAAAAGTGTAATAGTTGATATTTCATAAAAAAAAAAAATGAAACTTCATTCAAAATAAAATGAATTTTAAAACCAAAAAGATGAATTTTCAACAAATAAAGATTTTTAGTTATTAAAGAAAAAAATGTTCACCTAAACTGAATTGATGAGCCGTCAATCAAACAGACGAATTTTCTGTTAAAAAATTGAATTTTTAAGCCAAAAGACGAATTTTCTGTATAAAAATTGAATTTTCAACTAGAAAATATGAATTTTCTTTAAAAAAATTTTATTGAATTTTCAGAAAAAAAATTTACTTTAAACAAAATAGTTAAATTTTCAACCAGAAAGATAAACCTTCATGAAAAAAAACAATTTTCAACATAGTGATTCAACTTTTACCCACGCAGTTGAATTCTCAATTAAAAAATACAAGTTTTCAACAAAATAGTTAATCTTTCAACCAAAGAGATGAATTTTCAACTAAAAATATGAATCTTTAACTAAAAATATGAATCTTTAACAAAAAAAATATTTCTCAACAAAGAGGTTCAACCAAAATTTTCAAACAAAATAGTTGAATCCTCAAGCAAAGAAGATTAATTTTCAACCAAACAGTTGCAATTTATCCACAAAAGATGAAATTTCTACTAAAACAGATGAATTTTTAAATCGAAAAGACAAATTTAAAAAAAAAATAGTTGAATTTCATGCAAAAAAAAATTTCTGTTAACTTTTCAACACCATAATATAAATTTTAAACTACAAGTACATTTTCTACGAAATAGTTGAATTATTTTAACAAAACACTTGAATTTTCAACAAAAAAAGGATGAAAATTTTTACTATAACAGATGAATTTTTAATTCAAAGAGACAATTTTTTATAAAAAATAGTTGAATTTGCTTCTAAAAAAGATTTCAGTTGTCTTTTCAACACCTAAAAATGAATTCTAAACAAAAAGGAAATTTTCTATGAAATAGTTGAATTTTGAACCAAAAAGGATGACTTTTTAACAAAATTGTTGAATTTTCAACCAAGCATTTGCAGTTTCATCCAAGAAAAATGCAATTTCTACTAAAGCAGATGAATTTTTTAATTAAAACGACATATTTAAAAAAAAATTTGAATCATCATCCAAAAAAGATTTCCCTTGACTTTTCAATCCAAAAAGACGAATTTTCAACAACACAGATGAATTTTCAACCAAAACATATAACTTTTTTAAACAAAATCGTGGAATTTTCATACAATTAATATTTATAGCTATAAAAAGATAATCTTCAAGAGAAAGAACTGCAAAAAAAAAGAAATATAAATATAAGGGAAATAAATTATTTACAAGAATATTAAATCAGGGTCACCGCAAAACTTCATTTTAATGATTCCCTAATTTTTCCCTGATCAAAGCGTCTACTATTCCGTCCGTATCATATAGCATTTCACCTTTCTTGTTTCTCATGCTGACAAACTCCGTACTTTTACTCCCCTTCATCTCTTTAAATAATAGTTTCATGATTCCTTCAAAGACGTTTTGTATTTTCTTCTCTTCTTCTGTTCTGATTTTATCTTTACTTTCCTTGACTAGTCGTTTAACTTTCCTCTTTTTGTGTCTGTAATCATTTTCAAGTCTATTTCTCTTCTTATCGCTAAGACCTGATGTTCAACGTTCTCTCGTACGCTTTTTTCTTTTCTTGCCGGGCGGCCTGAGTTTCATCATTCCACCACGCATCACCAGACATTCTTCCTACCACTGCCGTACCACCCACTTGAATCGCAGTTTTAACAATGATATCCCGTAACAAACTCCACGCGCCTCTATATCTTTATGGCTTCCAAGCGCCTCCCAAGTTGCCCTATCTATGCGTTCGTTTATCTTATTCTGAAAATCTATTCGCACTTCCGGTTTCTGTACATTTTCAATCTTGATTCGCTTTTGTCTCATTTTTTTGGTTTTCTTTCTTCTCCATCCCCTCCCTAAGTTTATTTTGGAGACTATAATGTAACGGTTGACCTCTTTGGACTTCTACCACTACAAATTTGGGCTATATATGTAGCGCTTCGGCCCAGCGCGAATCAGTTCTTTCTAATCTTGTATCCAAAATTGTACGTAAGCTGAATAAAAACTAGTCGAATACCGTCTGGTGACTCGACTCCTTTTCAAAAAACATAAACTCATTTATTCGGCGTAACATAAATTGGCGATCCTGCCAGGATAGTGTAAAACGACCCCTTTAAGAAACAAGGAATCAAAACAACACTATCTTCGTGAAACCAGCCATTGTTCAATTCTACGGAATTTACACCAATAATTCTACGGAATTAAAGCAAGTAGAGTTCTGCGGAACTCGGAAGGAACTCCGGATCTCATCTAAGGAAAGATCCGTTAAAATATCCAGGTTGGGGAAAACTAGACACTGAATTGAGTAGGTGCTATCCGACGTAAACCCAACCAAAAAACAGAACGAGGCCCGCAATAAGGTGAAAGACGAATCTGCGTAACAGCACTGGGAAGACTGACGACACGTCATCAGCCAACGCCAAAATCCGGTCAGCATCCAGGAACTTCACAAACTTCCATCTGCCAACCAAGGATCAAGCGGTCCCGATCAAGAAAGAAGATCAACATTGAGTTCAAAAATAAGCATAGAACACACTATAGAAATAATTAAACCAATAAGAGTATAAATTCCCTTTGTGGACTGAGGAAGGGGACGGAAATCGAATCAAAGTTAATTGTATTTCCGATGGGGTTGAGTTTATTGGTTTACGTTAAGATAGTCCTTGCACTCCAGACATCTCACCGTCAACAAATTATTGCGGTACTTTGGTATGGTTGATTAGTTTGTAGCAACTACTCGGCGTATATCAAAGTAATAAGCACACAACGAAAATCGCGACACTGAACACCCGTCACAAGAACAATTTCTAAAATAAGCACACTGGCATCCCAAGAATATCGTGATAATTTAAATACAGAGTACGATACAGACGTGACAGACTCATCTTCTAGTATGTTAGGAACGCAATCCCCTAATACTAATCAAACCTCTCCTTTTTAATGGACGAAGAAACGGCAAAAAGGATGTGGGCCAACATCGAAACTCTGGCGGCTAACATGGTAGCATTAAAATTAGAAAATCAAAATAGAACGTTAGAGATTCAGAGCATAGTAAAAGGATTAGGCTACAAAGGAGATATAGAAACAGACAAAGGAGAACCCGAATTAACGGAAGACTTCGATCAGGACAGAAAAAGTAGGTCAGTAGAGAATAGTCATTTAGCAAACAAGCAAATACCAAAGGTGAATGTAAAAACGACATTATTCCACTCACAAATATCGGAAATAGAAGTAACAGTACCCCAATCACCAAATAAAGATGACCTGGAAAAGGAAGAGATAAGTCAGCGCCTTGCCAAAAATGAACAACTACTTAGAAAAAGAGGAGAAACTAGGACACACCAACTTCTGACTGATGAAGAAGAGGGAAGAGAAGCTATAGAACGTCACCGATTGAGGAACGAACAATTACTAAAAGAGAGAGAAGGAATAAAATTACTCCAATTACAAGCCGAAGTAGAAGAAAAAATAAATGCTAAACTAGCCATCGAAACCATAAAAACCAATAATGGCCAAGATGACATCGGAGTAGAAGACTTTATTAAAAGTGTCAAAAAGACGAAAGCTAGGTGCACACAACCTAACTTACTCCTAGACCTAATTTTAGCCAAGAAAATACAAGGTGCAGCAGAAAAGGCAACTCGTTACACGCCTATAAACTCTTATGATGATCTATATATTTCTTGAAGACAAAATTCAAAACAAACTGGCTCAATTCTAGCACTAAAAAGTAAACTAGAATCCTGTAAACAAGGAGCCACAGAAACAGTCCACAATTTCAGCCTACGATTTAAGCAACTAACTAACGAACTTAACTATGCCGTTCAAGCAAAACACATCAATCAAACAGAAAGAAGAGTAAGAATGAGCATAGAAGAGGAAGAAAATATTAATAGATATCTTCTTAATTTAAGAAAGGAAATTGGACTTCAGGTAAGACTTTTAAAACCTACTAGTCTAGCAGAAGCCCAAAGTCATGTCGCAGAAACAGAAATGTGGCTAAAGGAATTACAACCTGTTCGACACGTACCGTTAAAACCATTAATCAAATTCCAACCTAGGCCACCACAGCCACCTAGACACCAAGCCAATACGACACCTACCCAACGAACACACAATCATAATATGGCACTAAGTGAAAGGAGGAAAATGGAGTGTCATAAGTGTGGTAATTTAGGACATTTTGCTAATCAATGCACAGCAAAAAAAGTACATTTTCAGACAGGTCAATTTTCAAATCGATCACCACAAGTCAGGAATATGCAAGCAACGGAGGAAGAATTAGAAAACGAAATAATGACAACAGAGGAAATACAGAAACAAATAGATTGCGAGAATCAAGCCGAATATCTGCAGGCAGCGGAAAACTACAGTCCATTATAGAGGAAGAAATCGACGAGGAAACGAATACTACTTATTAGTAGATCAGAAGGACATCATCAGACCAAGACTTCTTAGAATGGAGATTAAATCCAATTTCAGGGACAGTTAAAATTAAACCTAACGCTGTAGGAAAACTTTGGACCTATAATGATAGAATATCTATCTAACATCTATCGCGAATCCAGTTTCCACTTGTGCTTCTCAAATAATAGGGAACATACAAAAATAATGATTGAAGCCCATTCGACACACTTAGGGGAAAATAACTCAGTAGATCGGGCCAAGAAATTAGTGTATTGGATAGGAATGGATAACGATGTAATAGAATACGTCAAATCCTTCCCCATTTGTCAACTACAGAAAACTACTAGGATCACAAACCAAGCTAGTAGTATAATACCCGACATCCCTACCAAACCCAACGAAAAAATTGCATTCGATATCTTCGGACCCTTACCAGAAACTGCTCAAGGAAATAAATACATATTAAGCCTCCAAGGCTGGCTGACACGATACACAATATTAATACCTTTAAAAATGAGACCACAGAATCAATTATCAATAACCTAATCGATCACTACATTTATATATTCGGAGCTCCTAAGACATCTCTCAGAACTCATGCAGCAATTTGAAGAAGCATTAAGAATCCAACATTTTAAAACAACTGCATTTCACCCCTAGTCTAACGGTAATATTGAACGTATGCAATCTATGCTAAAAAATGTTATTAAAACCTCTATTGCCGAGAATTCTCGGCAATAGAGGAAAGAATAGAATAGATAGAAAGAAGAAAAGAATGGGATGATAATTTGAAATATATTAATTTCGCGATCAACACCATGAAAAATAGCACCCTTGGAATATCACCGTTCGAAGCTACCTTCGGAAGAGAACCCAATATCCCTTCAACAATTAACCCTTCCTCAAATCTGACGTACTATGACTTTGTTAAAAAATGAAAGTCTAAACACGAACAAAATTCAAAAAGGATTAAAGAATGAATTGAGGTCGAGCAGGAAAAAACTAAGAAATTATTAGAAGACAAAATAGTTAGGAAACATCCAATCTACAAAGAAAAAGATTGGGTTAAATGGAAAAATAACACCAAACAAAATAAGTTAGACCCTAGCTGGAAAGGCCCCAGGGAAATACTAGAAATATTAGAAAACAATAACCTTAAAAATAGGAACGATAATAAAATTATAAGGATAGACATATACCAATGTATGCCTTATTTTGTAGATGACGCTTGCATTGATAACCCTACTTATGATCCTGATAACAACAATAAAAGCTGACTACTCGATAGAAGAATTAAGAGGAAATGTATATATAGAAGAAATTAACAAAGTACATTTATTCTATGAGGAATAGAGATTAGTGATAGGAATAAATCTAACAACAACCGAAGAATGGATAGAAGCAATAGATCACACTCTAATAGTAGCTGAACGAGCATGTGGAATATCCTGCGCACCGAAAGAAGAATTAAGATTAGTTCAAGGAAGGTATAATAGACTAACTTCGAAAATCTCAATTTTACATAAGCTTTTAGGAAAACAAAGATACAAGAGAGGATTAGCAAATTTCGTGGGAGAGATCTCCAAAACATTATTCGGAACTCTCTCTGAATCTGATTTAAAACCAATTAACTCTGAATTCGATAAACTGTACACCGATAATAAAAATATAGCATCAGTATTGACTAATCACACGAAAATGCTCAAACTGATATTAGACTCTTCCTCAACAGAATATTTAACAATAAAGAAAGAAATCGGAAAAGAACTAGGAATAGCTTAAAAATTAAGTCAAATTGTAAGTAATAACACAAAGGACAATTTTGTTAATACTAAACTGATACTAGATACTCTCTTAATCAACGAATTAAATGAAGATATTGATACGGCCATAAATGCCATCAATGATAGAAAACATGGAATAGCACACCCACAAATTTTGACTCCTGGAATTTTGGAGAACACCCTAGAAGAATTCGAACAACGCCACAGAACCAGATATCACTTTGATAATAAAGAGGAAAATTACCAACATATCCTTGACATCATTTCACTTTCAGTAGAAATAATCCAGGGACTCTTTACTTATATCCTAGATATACCTGTCCTAGAGAAAGAAGAAGGATCTTTACAGAGAATTGTTCCTTCCGCAGAAAAGAAAGCCAACCTTTATTTATCCATCAAACCCGACCATGAACTAGTTATCAAATTTAGTGATTCTTATGTTCCAACAGACAAACAAACAATTGATCACTGTAAGACGATAGCAAACTACTTAATTTGTAAACGAAATCAGCCTAATCTTAAAATGTTCGAAAGTAAAACTTGCGAATCAAGTCTTTTTAAAAGGTATGCTGAACTAAATTGTAATCAGTCTCCGTATTTGCTTCACAAAGAAACTTTTTTACCGATATCCGACGGATATATTATAATTCCACTCAACACAATAAACCGAGACATAAGCTGCGAACAAAATAAAACATCTATAGAAATAGTTAAACCTGTTAAAATGAAAGGCAACAGTTGCAACTTGTTTAATAATTATGACCAAATAGATCTACCGAAACATTTAGAAGAAAAACAAACTTATTGGATCAATGTAACCTACAATATTAAATACGATGAACAAGACCTTAGCAATTTAGAAAATAAATTAATTCAGCTGCCCAAGAAAATAGATAATAATGAATTAAAACAAGTTCGCTTAAGCTTAGATGATACTGAAAATGCATGACAAACTATAGCTACTCACAGACGTTTAAAAACTTGGAAAGAAAGCGGAATAGAATGGCTGCAATACTTGGGGTATGCAGCCTTAGCTTTAGGCACAATATTTATACGGTCTAAAACTGGAGTTTTCAAAGCAATATTACACCTTGTTCCGAAAAAATTATGTTTATTCTGCGTTTAAACAAAAGTAGAAAATTCTACCCATATTGTAACCTACAGTCTCATTGTACAACCATTGTAAGATAATAAGGAAGCTAATAATGTTATTAAAACTCGAAAAGTAAAATTTTAAATGTTTAGAGACTAAACTTAGTCTAAAGAGGGGGTTGTAACGGTTGACCTCTTCGGACTTCTCCCACTACAAATTTGGGCTATGTATGTAGCGTTTTGGCCCAGCGCGAATGAGTACCGTTTGGTAACTCGACTCCTTTTTAAAAAATATAAACTCATTTATTCGGCGTAAAAAGAAGGTAATGATCAGTATTGCATTCAGAACCTCTCATGACTCTAGTATCTTTGACTAGTTCTCTTAGTCTTTCATCCGCAATAACGAAGTCAATGATACTGTGGTTATTTCCTATACACCAGGTGTACATGTGGATCATTTTATGTCGAAACCAAGTATTCCGATCTCCTAGCAGAATTATTCTTTCCCCTTGATCGCAAGTACTTATTGTATCATTTAAAGTGTCCCAAAAAGCGTCTTTGACTTCTCTCGGATCACTATCAACTGGGGCGTAGCACGCTATGATAAATAATCTTCTGATTCCTACCTTCATTCTAGCCCACAACAATCTGGGAGATACAAAATCATGATCTTTGAGATGCTGTCTTGCTTTTTCATTCATAATCAAACTGACCTCTTGACTACCATGTGATACACTATCTACTCCTGACCATATTTCAAAACCGCCTTTCAACGCCCCATTTTCTATCTTTCTACTTTCGCAGCCCTTTTTCTTTGTCTCAGGTATACATAAAATATCTAGCTTCCTTACGTGCATAGTTTCTCGTAATTCTCTTACCTTCACAGAAAAAACTAAGAATAAAATTTGTTGCAGGAAATTTTTTAGAGCAATAAAGTTTTGTTCAGCCGACTTCGCGTCTTTCAAAATACATGTGTTTGTCATGGAAAAACAAAAGAAAGTTTAACCGATATTTGTGTAAAGTTTATCCTCTAAAGTTAATTTTTGTTTCAAAGAATCTTTCGTCGGAAATTGATGTGAAGTTTATCTTCTGTTTTTTCTGTGTTAAGATCATTCACCCCTCTAGCATTCCAGACATGCATACACAAATATTTTCGTCTATTGGAGGTAAAAATCATTAAATATATATGTGGGGCCCCCCCCCCCCGCTCCATCATCACATGAGGCGCGGAAGTCTAAATTTTTATTAAAAAGAAAGTTTCAGCGTTATTTGAAGTTTTTAGCTTTAGAAATAATATTTTAACGCAAGATTAATATAAATTGGTATAAGTACTCATCAGTAAAATAGCCTTCAGTATTTTCTTTCCAATTTCCAGGTTACTCTTTGAGTTACGCGGTTGGAAATCATTTATGAAATTGTCTGTATACAGAGACACAATTTATGAAAAATAATCAAACTTTAGAATTTTGTATTTGGTTTCTTTCCAAATTTTGGTAGACACGACCACCTCCTTCAAAAACACTTGCGCAACTGATTTTAAGGACAAAGAGTACCATGTGTTAAGGGTCAGTTTACAATAACGTCGCATTTTGAAGTTAATTGTTGGAAACATTGAGTGCTTTAAAAAGATTTGTCGGAAATACACTCGAATATGTAAAAATCTCTGAAATACTGTGAAGTTCTTGATTTATTGTGAGCAAATTAATTGGAAAAAGATTAAAATATTATTATAAAATTCAGTGAAAACCATTAAATTAATCTCTGGAATCTGTCAAAAAGCCCTAATATGTCAGAATTTTCAAAAGAAAAATTTTGAAATTTCTTTCAAACCATTAAAATCAATTGAAAATTCCTTCAAATACCTCAAAATAATTCCAAATCATTATAATATAAAATCTGGAAATATGTGAAATTTTTTGAAATTCTATGAAGAATTAATTATACATATATCAAGATTTTCCTGTTTGAAATATTAGAATTAAAATAATTACAATAATTTATTCGAAAAATTATAGGTTTTAGTGAAGGAAATATTCAGTGCTTTAAAAAGATTTTTCGGAGATAATCTCGAATATGTAACAGTGAGAAAATGTTTTATTCATACAACAAAATAATTCAATTGCTACTTGTGCAATAAATTTTTTTCGTGGTTCCACCAAATTTTGGTTACGATAACAAAACGTTTTTTTAAACCAACATTATATTTTGTTAAACCAATAGAATTTTTTGTTTAGTCAGCAAAAGTTTCGTTGAGTCAAAGAATAATTTTTTTTTGCATTGGAAACTTGAACATTTTCATTTTTGGAAAGTTTATACTTCAAAAAAAAAAAAAATTATCATCTTTTTTTAAAAAAAGGCTTTCACAGATCTCTTGAGAATTGATTTAGCTTCCGTTAAAAAACTTTAAAATCGGTTGAAAATATCAGCCGGAATACACGGGATTTTGCGTTTTCACTCTAATGTCACCGAATAACAACTTCAACCTGCGGATTAATTTCGGATAGAATCGGATTATTTCCGGAGTCGATGTTTTTGACCGGACGGATTTTGGATTTAAGCAGACGATTTCCGTTTTTACTTTAACAAAAATAATTTCAGGTACTGAGATGCAGAATAATTTCGGATCAAGTGGGACTCTTTCGGGAGTGGAAGTTTACGTTCGGATAAATTTCGAATTAGACCGGACTATTTTCCATTTTTAGTTTAACGAAAATCATTTCAGGCTTTGAATTCCAGACTAATTTCGGATCAAGTCGGACTCTTTCCGGAGTTGAAAATAATGGTCCGGGCAGATTCAGGACATAACCAGACAAATTTCTGACTGTTTTCGTACAGTTTTCGGATTAGATCGGACATATTCCGGAAAAAATCGTGAATTGGATTGATTTCGGATAAATTCGTACCAATTTCGGAATCCGAAATTTTTAGCAGGGTATGCATGTCAAACCGGCACAAACTAGGTGGCAACCCTAATTCTTCTTCTTTTAAATATTGATATTTTTATATTTTCTCGAGTTGTAAAGTGCATCTTATGCTTTGTAAAATAAGTTTTTTAACGCAGAATTCAATTTTTCGTGGAATAATTTCACAAAATAATCATTCTTTCAGCGCGTCATCCAGACATTTTCAACGTCAGAAAAGACTTGCTCTATTTATTAGGGGCCATTCAAAAAATACCTAACGCTTTTTTCTGAAATTGTAATTTTTTTGATACAAAAAAATGTACAAAGTTTATTTTTTATTTTATTTATTAAAATTTGAAAATTATTAAAACCGATTAAAATTTGATTTAATTGTTTTGAAAGCAAATCTGCAGATAATTCCGCGCGAATAATACCGATGACATCATATAGCTCTAAACGCCCCTAATGGCATTAGATGCCAATTGTAAATAAAATTATGACTCAAGGGGCGGAGCTCTATAATTTTTTTATTTACATGCGGATATCCTGCGCGTTGACTTATCAACACAAGGAAAATTCTTGACTAATTGCTAACAGTATTTTATCTTTTATATTATACGCCGCAAATAAACACTTGCTTTATCATTAACTACGCAAATTACTGTTGCTATCCGGATATATTTGACTGTAAAATTACTGAAATTAAGTTATTTTATCGACTGAAAGTTGTAATCGAAAGATTGAGAATTAATGGAAGGACTAAAAAATCCCGAAAAATAAAATTTCCGACAGTTTATAATATTACCGAATTGGAAAATTATAAAATATCCGAACTATAAAAATCCCTAATTTAAACAGTTTGAACAATTGTTTTCTAATCAATATTATTTACTTATTAACAATAATTGAAAAAAAATTTCTGAATGAAAAATTTTGTCGTAAAATGTACGCAGTATTTTTTCTAAATTCCAAAAAATGTTCTCTAAAACCAAATGTTTAATTAACACACAAAAATTAAAAAGAAATTTTGAGATAAATCATTGCTGAATAGAATCCTGCAAATTTTGTTTGGAAAATATTATTAGGTTCGGAAAAAAATCAGGGAGAAATTTTTTTTTCGTTTGAGTCGCACATATATGTTTTTGAAATTTATTTTTTAATAGAATTTTTATAAAATTCTTGTTCTTTTAAATTCAAACAATAATCTTAAAAATTTGAAACATTAAAGAAAATTATCTTTGATAAAAATATTTGAATATTGTATTTTTATTAAATAAATAAGATTTATTGAAGAACCTTTTTTTTAATTGTTTGAATTCGGAAAATTTCTAGTTCGGATATTTTATAATTCGGCAATTCTTTGTCGGGAATGTTATTGTTCGGGATTTTCATTTTTTGGGAATTTTATAATTTTGGTAATTTTATTATTCGGGAATTTTATTTTTCGGGATTTTCAGTGTCCCGGAATGTCGAAGCTTTTTAAGAACTTCGAAAGTTATCACGAAGATAAAAAACTTTTTTTTAGATTCCTGGGAAAATTTTTAATGATTTTGTATTTTGAAAAATTATATTTGAAAGATTTCAAAAAGCTTTAGAAGATTTATAAAAATGTCGGGAAAATCTCTGAGATTTTCAGTAAATTCTTTTTTTTCAAGATTTTTCTAAATTTTAGGAATAATTTGAATTAATTTAAAAGATGTTTGAAAATTCATCACTTTTGGTAGAAATTTCATCTTAAAAATAAAAAATAGTCGAACTTTAAATTTGTTTATCAGTCATTTTTAACTAATTAACAATTGTTTTCAATGTTAAAGGTATCATAGCGACAAGTTGTCGCAAAGACATTCTTAATTCATTCCGTAAAAAATAGAGCAATCTTTGTAAAATAGCCAAATTCTGAATTTTTTTATGATAATTGTTTGAATTATGAATAATTTTTGTAAATTTGCAAAGTATCATAGCAAGGAGTCACCGAAAAGATATTCTTAGTTGATTCCGTAAAAAAAATTTAGTCCATACCTTGAAAAATATGCAAATTTTAAAAACTTTAAAACAAAATAAAAATTTTGGAAAATTTCGAAAAAAAGCTTTTGACGAATTTCAAAAGGTTTAAAGAGGATAAAAAATTAACTTAAGATTCCTGAGGAAATTTTAAATGAATTTTTATTTCGAAAAAATAATTTGAAAAGAATATTTCAAAAGATTTTGAAACATTTCAAAAGATTCCCAATATTGTCAAAACAGAATCTTGAACATATTTTTAAACAATTTTTTTTATTAGCAGAAGTTTGAAACAATCTTAGGAAAAATTCGAATAATTGTAAAATATATTTAGAAGGCTTAGAAGTTTAAAAAAATGTAAAAATAATTAAAAATTTGAAAAAACTTAAAATTTTTTTAAACAAAACGTAGAATTTTTAAGATTAAAAAAAAAGTCGAAGCTTTTTAAGAGTATTGAAAGGTATCAAGAAAACAAAAAACTTTTCTGAAAATTCCTGGGAAAATTTTGAAGGATTTTGTATTTTGAAAACTTACATTTTAAACATTTGAAAAAATGTCAACAGATTTCTAAAAATGTCTAAAAAATCTCTGAGATTTTCAGGAAATTTTTTTATTTTTAAAATATTTTTCTAAATTTTAGGAATATTTTGAGTTAGTCTAGAAGATGTTTTAAAATTCATCACCGTTGGGCAGAACCGTTTGGTTGAAAATGTATGTAATTTGTTGAAAATTCGTTTTTTTCTGGGTCTAAATTTTTTTTTGATAGACAAACAAATTTTTAATTTGAAATCAGTCACAGTTGCATTCAACCAAGAAATATGAATTTTCAAGAAAAGAGCTGAATCCTCAACTAAAAGAGATTAATTTTCTACCCAAAAACTGACTCATAAACCATTCTTAATAGAAGATAATGTACAAAAAACACAAAATAACTTCAAAGTAACTAAAATTAAAAATCCACGGTACTTTGCTTCCCGTTTGCAAATGTATTTGCTTCCTCATAGAGAAAGCATTAGTGATTTTTTTGAATGATAGACAAACCAAAGTCTTCATTTTTATCAATTTAAAAATAGAAATTTACAAAAAATACAAAATTACAAAACAAAATGTAAATACAAAGACAAATAAGACAAATCAAATTTTGTATTCGAAATTATAATTTTTCGAACCGGAAAAGGGAAGGGAAAATTTCGGTCGCACCCTATCCCTTTCCCAGCTTAATTATTTCTTTACAGAAATTGTCAGAATTATTCTATTTCAAAATTGATGATCAAAAAGTCTTTTCTATTCATGCGTCAACTTTAAATTATGTTAATAAAAAAAGTTTTCCTGTTTGAAACAAATGTTTCAAATATTATAAATGAGCATAACTTCCTTAATCTTCAATAAAGTGTATTAATATTATAATTCAATCGATTCGTCTTGAATCAAGGAATCTTTTCCGTTCTTGAATCAATTTTGAATTATGTTAGTGAAAAAAGTTTTACTATAAAAGCCGTGTTTTCAAATATTATGCATTACCCGAGATTCCTTACTCTTCAATAAAATGTATCAATGTTATAGGTCAATCGATTCGTCTTGAATCAACACAACTTTTCTATTCTGGCATCAACTTTAAATTATTAGAATGAGAACATTTTTACTATAAAAATCGATTTTTAATATTATATCAATTACCATAACTTCCTTACTCTTTGATAAAATGTATTAATATCATAGATCAATCGATTCGCCTCAAACCAAGGAATTTTTTTTATTCTTGCATCAACTTTGAAACATATTAAAGAAAAAAGTTTTACTATAAAAAACCGTATTTTCAAATAATATGCGTCACCATAGCTTTCTTACTCTTCAATAAAATGTGTCAATATTCTAGGTCAATCGATTCGTCTGGAGTCAACACATCTTTTCTATTTTCGCATCAACTTTAAATTATAAGGATGAGAAAATTATGTTATAATTTAGTCCAAAGAATCTTTTATATTCTTGCATCAACTTTAAATTATGTTAATGAAAAAAGTTTCACTATAAAAAACCGATTTTTAAAATATTATTGAGTGCTTAAAAAATGTAATAAATATTTTTAAAAATCCTTTGGTCAGTTTAAAATTTGTTGGAAAATGTTACCATTACAAAGCTTCCTCTATGAGGAAGCAAAAAGTAACGGAGTTACCCTGAAAGTTACAAATAACGTAACTTTTCAGTAACTTAGTTCCTTGTAACAAGTTACTACCCAACTCTGGTGGGAAATCTGACGCGAAATAATATAAGTGACGCTTTAAGAAAAGTCAACAATTGCTCGAACATTCGTGCCGGATTATAATCTATTCTCATTTATATATTATGTAAACCAACGCAGTACATATTAATTTGCTTGTTTTTTATCATAAAAACAGATTTTGCCGTTATACTGATAGTGAAAAGAGTCTTGTTTTTTATTGTAAGTAGGCTATTGTTGGTTATGAAAATAATTTCTCGGTAATAATTTCTTTAATCATTATATTGAGATAACATTTGAAAGAAACCGAATATTGGAGAATGTTATAAAGCTGTTTTTTGTCAAATGGCTGTTTGTGAATCTTTATGTTTTCAGGCATTCTAAATATTTTAATTAATATGCATTTCAGAAATATTAGATTTTATTGTCAAAATTCGGTACATATATCCCGCACAGGACATTGAATACTATCCATTGACTTTACGGTCGTACCTTCAAAACAGCTGTACATTTTTGTAATTTACTCGAAAAAGAAAAATCGCATGAAAACACAGCTTATACCATGATAAAGCTGACTTTATTGCGCTTAAAACAAGACCCTTTTTGTTTATGTACAACAATTGGTTTGGAAAATATCCTTCGCGAAAAGATGAAAACCGTGGTTTTTTCGCGTCACTCTGTCGTTGCTTGACTTTCGATGACATCTTTGAACTAAACAATGCACAAATTTTTTTTTTATCATGATGCTTTTATATTTTGACTATACATATGTAAAAACGAAATTTCAATGTAATAATAACAAATAACGTAAAATGCATCTTAAGATTAGTGTGCTATCCCTCGTAATATACTCACTATACATCGCGACGGAATTCTGAAACGTATCAAATGTACATTCAACATATTTTTCAAAAATAAAATTCACTCGTGAACATCACATGTCTTTCGAAAATAAATATAAGATGTTATTGTTATTTATGTTTTTGGTTAATTTATCGAAAATTACAAATAAAAACGGTATGCAAAATGAGCAAAAAAAACTCGATTTACGCATTCTGCGTAAATAATCAACAATGTCAATAATGTCAAATACATAATGTCTCCTTGTTAGTTGGTACATGGAATTGAAGCTTCTAATGTGTCCCATAAGGGTTTACATTTTTCTTGCACCTTCCCTATTCCTTCACACACACACACACTTACTTGTTGGTGGAAGGGGGACCTACAGTTTAAGGTGGGTTCCGAACCACCAAGAGCAACGTCTTGAAGTACTTGAGAACGTTTTTCTCTAGACTCTAGAGGTACCGGGCTGCCGAGGTTCTTCCAGAGTGCGAGGCGGGAATCGAACCCGAAAGCCGATGGAGTGGGTCCAAAGCCTACGCCTTAGCCCCCACGACCATCGTCCCACTCAGTTGGTACAGTAAAGTCTTTTCTTATACAGTTCAATCAACGCCATTGCCATTATTCAATTCAGATAAATAGTCGGGAAATACGGACATGGATATTTTGGAAAAGCCTTGGCCACCATCATCCATAATTTTAATAAGGATATTTCCAGTTATAATATTCCGTTCCTGTATCAGCCTTCAAAAGAAACATCCACTTGAGTCAAGAAACATCCTATTGACAGAAGGGGATATTTCTCTGAGTGGTTGTAAAACGTAATTTTTTTTTTAAATATCTCGAGAAGAGGATAATCTACGATTTCAGTGTTAGCGGCTTTGGCAAATATAATTAGTTATCTAAAAACCTATCCAAACAGTTTTTGGATCCATTTTAATCGAACCTATAGATATTTGAGGAGCACTGTCTTTTGTAGGAGATTCGTTTTTTTACTGAAATTAATTTTTAAAAATTAAAATTTAACTTTTCCATTTTTGGTCAAAAATGGATCTTTTCAGTTTAGAAATTCAACTCTTTGTTTGAAATTATTTTTAAATTTATGACATTGCAACTGTTTCGCAGAAGATTTATTTTTTTTTTATAGCAAAATTAATTTTTTTAAATGAAAATTTAACTATTTCGTTTTTGGTTAAAAATTAATCTTTTTAGTTTAAAAAGTCGTATTTTTTGGTAGAAAATTAATCTACTTGGTTGAAAATTCAACTATTTGGTTAAACATTTATGTATTTTATTGCTAATTAATTTTTTCAAATGAAAATTTAACTATTCCGTTTTTGGTTAAAAATCTATCTTTTTAGTTTAAAAATTCAACTATTTGGTCGAAAATTTATATACTTTGTTTAAAACTCGTTTTTTGGTAGAAAATTAATCTCTTGTTTGCAAATTCAACTATTTGGTTAAAAACTGATGTATTTTGTTATGAACTCATCTTTTGTGTTGGAAGAAGATTCATTTTATATTAGTAGAAGATTCGTCTTTTTATTTAAAATTAATTTTTTTCAACTGAAAATTTAACTGTTCCGTTTTTGGTTAAAGATTCATCTTTTTAGTTTAAAAATTCAACTATTTGGTCCACAATTCATGTAATTTGTTGAAAATTCGTCTTTTTTGTAGAAAATTCAACTGTTTTGTAAAAAATTCAACTTTCTAAAATAAAAATTGTTTTTCAATGGAAATTTAACTATTCCATTGGATTGGAAATTAACTTTTTTGTTGAAACTGCATATTTTCCAGTTGAAAATTCAACTCTTTTGTATAGAAAAATCATATTTTTGTCTTGAAAATTCAAATATTTGGTCGAAAATTTATGTAATTTGTTGAAAACTTTTTTTTTTGTAGAAAATTAATCTTCTTGTGAGAAAATTCAACTATTTTGTTAGAAACTTATGTATTTTGTTGAGAATTCGTCTTTTATATTGGAAGAAGATTCGTTTTTTTATTGAAAATTAATTTTTCAAATGAAAATTTAACTAATCCATTTTTGGTTGCAGATTGATCTTTTTAGTTTAAGAATGCAACTATTTGGTCCAAAATTCATTGAAAATTCGTCTTTTTGGTAGAAAATTAATCTTCTTAGTTGAAAATGCAACTATTTGGTTAAAAAATTATGTATTTCGTTGAGAATTCGTCTTTTATATTAGAAACCTAATCTTTTGGGTTGAAAATTCATCTTCTTATAGACATGAAAATTCTACATTTTAGATTATTTTTTTTTTCTTTATTGACTGAAAACCCCTTAGTTGAGAATCCAAGTATTTTGTTGAAAATTCGTCTTTTTTGGTTTAATCAGTGGTTTAATTTAACTGTTTTTACATAGTATAATAATATTATGCTATGTACAAATTATACATAAATAATAAATAAAGAATGAATGAATGGTAAATAATAAATAATAATAATAATAAATACAGGTATAAATTTTATATTGCAAAGATTTCAATGATTTCCCAAAGATTTCAATAATTTCTCAAATATTTCAGATATTTCACAAATATTTTGGATAGATTTAGGAGATTTCATAAAGACTTTAATTATTTCACAAAGATTTCCGATAGATTTCAAAGATTGCACAAGGATTTCAATTATTTCCCAAAAATTTCACAAAGATTTTAATGATTTCCCAAAGATTCCACAAAGATTTCAATAATCTCACAAATATTACCAAATATTTAAAAAATAATTCAAATATTTCTCAAAGATTTTCAAAAGATTTCACAAAGATTTGAATGATTTCGTAAAGATTCAAAATTTTTACAAATATTTCTCAAAGATATCGAATAGATTTAAAAAAATTTACAAAAACTTCAATTGTTTCACAAAGATTTTAATGATCTCCCAAAGATTTCACAAAGAATTCAATAATTTCTCAAAGATTGCACGAAGATTTCAATAAATATTCAACGATTTTACAAAGATTTAAGTGATTTCCTAAAGATTATACAAAGATTTCAATCATTTCACAAATATTACCAAATATTTCAAAAATATTAAAAATATTTTGCAAAGATATCAGAAAGATTTTACCAAAATTTCACAAAGATTTCAATAATTTCCCAAAGATTTCAAAGATATCAGATAAATTTAAAAGATTTCAGAAATATTTCAATCACTTCCCAAAGGTTTCACAAAGATTTCAATAACTTTCCGACGATTTCACAAAGATTTCAGGTTAATTTAAAAAATTTCACAAAGATTTCAATGATTTCCCAAAGATTGCACGAAGATTTC
>CAKNYM010051511.1:139108-149508 GCA_932195095.1 Andricus curvator
GCACGAAGATTTCAATAAATATCCAAAGATTTCACAAAGATTTCAGTTATTTCCTAAAGATTTTTACAAACATTTTTTTTATTATAATTTAAAAAATAAAGATAAAATTTTTTTTTCATTCTTCTTTGATTGTACAAAGATTTCAATAATTTCACAAATATTACCAAATATTTCAAAAGTATTAAAAATATTCCGCAAAGATTTCTAAAGATATCAGAAAGATTTTACAACAATTTCACAAAGATTTCAATAATTTCCCAAAGATTTCACATAAATTAAAAAAAATTTCACAAAGACTTCAATAACTTCCCAAAGGTTTCACAAAGATTTCAATAATTTCACAAATATTACCAAACATTTCAAACATATTAAAAATACTTTGCAAAGATTTCTGAAGATATCATAAAGTTTTGACAAAGATTTCACAAAGATTTCAATAATTTGCGGACGATTTCACAAAGATTTCAGGTTGATATTAAAGATTTCACAAAGATTTCAATAATTTCTTAAATATTTCAAAGGTTTCAGATAAATTTAAAAGATTTCAATGACTTCCGAAAGGTTTTACAAAGATTTCAATAATTTCAAAAATATTTCAAACATATTAAAAATACTGTACAAAGATTTCTGAAGATTTCAGTGAAATTTGACAAAGATATCACAAAGATTTCAATAATTTTCCGACGATTTCACAAAGATTTCAGGTTGATTTAAAAAATTTCACAAAGACTTCAATGATTTCCCAAAGATTTCAATAATTTCACAAATATTACCAAATATTTCAAAAATGTTACAAATATTTCGCAAAGATTTCTAAAGATATCAGAAAGATTTTACAAAGATTTCACGAAGATTTTTGTAATTTCTCAATGATTACAAAGATTTTGCAAAGATTTCGGATAGATTAAAAAGGTTTCACAAGAATTTCAATGATTTTCCAAAGATTTTTAATCTTTTGCAAAGATTTCAGATTGATTTAAAAGATTTCATCAAGACTTCAATGATTTTCTAAAGATTTCGATAATTTTACAAATATTACCAAATATTTCAAAAATATATAAAATATTTCACAAAGATTTCAGAAAGAATTCACAAATTAGAATGATTTCCTGAAGATTAAAAAATTTCACAAAAATTTCTGAAGATTTCGGAAAGGTTTCACAAAGATATCAATGATTTTCCAAAGATTTTTAATCTTTGGAAAAGATTCCAGATAGATTCAAAAGATTTCACAAAGACTTTAACGGTTTCCCGAAGGTTGCAATAATTTCACAAATATTATCAAATATTTCAAAAATATTTCAAATATTATGCGAAGATTTCCAAAAGATTTCAGAAAGATTTCAATGATTTTCTAAAGATTTCGAAGATTGCTAAAAGGTTTCCAAGATTTTTATTATTAAATCTAGAAATAGGCATTAGTTAAAGTAAGATTTTTCAGTCACATTTTTTAAACAAACACTTGTGTTTTACCTAAAAAACATGAAATTTTTTTACCGGAAAAAATGAATTTTCATGCCAAAAGAACGAATTTTCAACAAAAAAGTTACTTTTCAACCAAATTTGGACTTTTCACCAAAATAATGAAATTTTTAACAAAATACATGAATTTTCATCCAAATGGTTAAATTTTCATACCGAAAATATTAATTTTCAACGAAAAAGGTCATTTTTAACCAAATAGTTGAATTTTCTACCATTTTCAAACCAAAAAGACAAATTTTCAACAAAAGGGTTAAAATTTAACAAAAAAATTGATATTCAACCAGATATATGTTTTTTTTCAAGAAAAAAGTTACTTTTCAAGCAAATAAAATAGTTAAATTTAAAAAAAAATGCATGGATTTTCGACCGAAATAGATGAATTATCAACGAAAAATATAATAGCTGATATTATTCCAATAAAAAAAAAAGATTTTAATTTGAAATCAAACACAGTTGAATTCAATCAAAGAAAGAGGAATTTTCAACAAATTAGCTGAATCCTCAACCAAATAAGATTAATCTTCTATAAAAATAGTTGAATTTTCTACCACACTATAATTTGTCAAATTTCTTACATTTTCAAAAAGATATGAAAAATTAATTTATGGGCAAAAACTTAGTTTGAAGAATTCGAAAAAAGATATAAGCTTTTTAATAATTATGAAAGATTTGAGAAAATTAAATTTTATTCTTTATTTGTGGGAAAATTTTTAATGGTTGAGGTTTTATTTTAAACGAAAATTTTTTATTTTTATTTTATTAAATATTTCAAATGATTGTTCTGCAATGAATTCCAAGAGAAAATTGAAAAAGATTATAAAACATTTTCAATTATTTCCTAAAATTTAAAAAAAAAAAGTGTAAAAGATCTTAAAGTAAAATTGTGCAACTTTACCATATTACATAATTTTAGAAAAAATGTGAGAAAGTTTAAGAGATATTCAGACGTTTTGCAGCGATTCAAAAATAATTAAATAATTAAATTGTCAAAGAAGAATCTAAAAGATTTTAAGGCAATTTTTTTAATTTTGCAGGATTAAAAAAAATGCAGGAAAAATTTGAATAATTTTTAAAGATTAGAAGGTTTAGGGGGTAGAAGGTCTGAAAAGTTTAAAAAAAGAATTTTCTTAAGATTCATGTGAAAATTTGTTATGATTTTTTATTTTCAAAAATGAACTTTAAGAGAAAATTAAAAAAGATTTTCAAAATTCATAATTTTTTGATCAATTTTATATTTTTTTTAAAACAAATTTAACAAAACAAATGCATTATTGGGGCATCTGTCGACGGAAAAATTCTTTTTTTTTCGATGTCAGACTTTTTAATTGGGAACTTATTGATAATTGCAGCAACATTCATAATTAGTTGATAAATTTGATGATTTCTTTCAGGAGAGGTGATTTATACTGTTAAATTTAAACACTATTGCCGAAAAACAGCGAAGCTTTACATTACCCTCCACAGTCCCAATTAAAAAGACGGACATCAAAAAAAAATATTTTTTCATCGGCAGATGCCCGAATAATGCATTTGTGTATTAAATTTGTTTTTAAACAAATATAAAATTGATCAAAAAATTATTAATTTTGCTGAGGTTCTCATAAATTTCCTAATTAAAAAAGTTGACATAGAAAAAAAAACGACTTTTTCTGTCGACAAATGCCCGAATAATGCATTTGTTTATTAAATTTGTTTTTAAAAAAATATAAAATTGATCAAAAAATTATGAATTTTGCTGAGGTTCTCATGAATTTCCTATTTAAAAAAGTTGACATAGAAAAAAAAAATTTCCTGTCGAAAAATGCCGGATTACTGCATTTGTTCATTAAATTTGTTTATAATATAAAAAATTTTAATCTTCAGAGAAAATTTTTCAAATATAATATTGTTTCCATTCAAATTTCTTGCAATATAACTTTAAAAAACGTATAATTATGGAAAATCGTAGAAAACATTTTTTCAAGAAATAATTTGTTTATGAACATTTTCTTTGTTTATTGTATAATATTGGAACATCTTTAACTAATGTTAATCCATGAAACTTAGGCGATTTCAACAATTGTCCTGTTATTGACGAGCATCGGGAACGTCAAATAGAAAAAATGGCAATATTTTTCATCATATTTGTTTATTTATGAAAAAATTGAAAACCTAATTCAAAAATCAGGTTCGACAACTCTCTTAGAAATCTTATCAGCTTTTTTTCAATTTTTTTTTGTCCAAATCGGTCAATATTTGTCGGCTCTACGTAGTGTTCTAAAGATTTAAAAAATTGTATTTTTTATCTTTATTAATAATAATTGCATTATTTAAATTTCGCGGGAAAATGTATCGCTTCTAAATGGAAAGAGCGCTAAATTTAAATGATAAAAGAAGTCAAAGTAATGGAAAACATATTACTTGCATTAAACAGTGCCTTACTCAGGGTTGCTGCAATAACCCAATTTCTAAATTCTTCTAGGTATAAAACCAACCATACACCTAGGAGATTAATAATATTAATGGAAAAAAATGGTGTTTCTAAATATATTTTAAACACTTTTTAAGTGTGTTTTCAAGTCAACAAGATAAATTTTTAATCAAACAAATGAAATTTTAACTAAAATTATGAATCTTTAACCAAAAAACGGAATTTTTAACCACATAGTTGAATTTTCAACAAAAAATAGAAGAGTTAAAATGTTGGAAAAATAAATGTTCAAGAAAAAAAAATGTTGTAACAAAATAGTTTTTTTTTCATAAAAAAAATGATTTTTCAACCAAAAATAGAAGAATTAAATATTAAGTTAAAAGAATCAATTTTCAACCAAAAAAAAAAAATTCTCACAAAAATAATTCAATTTTAATTGAATTTTCTACAAAAAAAAAAGGTTCAATAAAATATATGAATTTTCAACTAAAAAAGATAAATTTACAATTCAAAAATAAAAATGTTTTTATTTGCAATTAGGAAAGTAAATTTGAAATAAAAAAACGAAATTTTAACCAAATTAATTAATTTTCCACTAAAAATATATAAATTTTCAAGCAAAAATGAAATGGTTACATCATTGGACTGAAGTTTCAGACGTCATATGACGAATTTTTTTTTTTAATTTTTGGCTTATATATTGTCCAAAAACATAAAAAAAAATGCACAGAAACTGTTTCTGTACTGGCTAAGGCGATTCCAGTAACAAAAAACCGGAAAAACCATGCTCGCAAAGATAGAAAGTAAGTTCTCCCCCAAAACGAAGAGGGGGTGACTATTTTAACCTACCCTATTCGAAAGGTACTATCAAGAGGTGATAGAAAAAAATTTTTAAATAATTTTTCCATTTGCGGACAATAGCTTAAATTGAGAAAAACCGTCAGAAAATCGTGTTCTCCAGGGAAAACGGTGAGTTCTCCCCCAAAAAGAAGAGGGAGTGACATTTTTAACATACCCTATTCGAAAGGTACCATCAAGAGGTATTAGAAAAAAGTTTTAAAATAATTTTTCCATTTGCGGACAATAGCTAAAATTGAGAAAAACCGTCAGAAAATCGTGTTCCCAAGGGAAAACGGTGAGTTCTCCCTCAAAACATAGAGGGGTGACTTTTTTAACCTACCCTATTAGAAAGGTACCATCAACAGGTATTAGAAAAAAATTTAAAAATAATTTTTCCATTTGCGGACAATAGCTAAAATTGAGAAAAACCGTCGAAAATTCGTCCTGCCAAGGATATACGGTGAGTTCTCCCCCAAAAAGAAGAGGGAGTGACTTTTTTAACATACCCTATTCGAAAGGTATCATCAAGAGGTATTAGAAAAAAATTTAAAAATAATTTTTCCATTTGCGGACAATAGCTAAAATTGAGAAAAACCGTCAGAAAATCGTGTTCCCAAGGGAAAACGGTGAGTTCTCCCACAAAACAAAGAGGGGTGACTTTTTTAACCTACCCTATTCGAAAGGTACGTGTTCCTTGGGAACACGATTTTCTGACGGTTTTTTTAAATTTTAGCTATTGTCCGCGAATGGAAAAATTATTTTTAAATTTGTTTCTAACACCTCTTGATGGTACCTTTCGAATAGGGTAGGTTAAAAAAGTCACCCCTCTTTGTTTTGGGGGAGAACTCACCGTTTTCCCTTGGGAACACGATTTTCTGACGGTTTTTCTCAATTTTAGCTATTGTCCGCAAATGGAAAAATTATTTTAAAATTTTTTTCTAACACCTCTTTATGGTACCTTTCGAATAGGGTAGGTTAAAAAAGTCACCCCTCTTTGTTTTGGGAGAGAACTCACCGTTTTCCCTTGGGAACACGATTTTCTGACGGTTTTTCTCAATTTTAGCTATTGTCCGCAAATGGAAAAATTATTTTTAAATTTTTTTCTAATACCTCTTGATGGTAACTTTCGAATAGGGTATGTTAAAAATGTCACTCCCTCTTCTTTTTGGGGGAGAACTCACCGTTTCTGTGCATTTTTTTTATGTTTTTGGACAATATATAAGCCAAAAATTAAAAAAAAAAATTCGTCATATGATGTCTGAAACTTCAGTCCAATGGTTACATCTTCAATTCAAAAAACTAATTTTCAACTAAAAAGAAACGAATTTTCAAAAAAATATTTTTTTTTCCTAACAAAACAATGATTTTTTAACAAAATAATTCAATTTCAAACTGAATAAGTTAAATTTACAAACCAAAAATATAAATTTTCAATTTGCAGTCAGAAAAGTAAATTAAAAAAAAAATAGTTTTCAGCTAAATTAATTTATTTTCAACTAAAAATGTAAATTTTCAAGCAAAACTGGAATAGTTATATCTTCAATAAAAAAAATTATTTTTCAACTAAAAAGAAACGAATTTTCAACTAAAGAAATTAATTTCTAATCACAATGATGTATTTTCAACCAAACTAGAGCCTCATACGCGCGCTCCGCGCGCGACCAATTTGTTTAAATTAATTTATTTTATTTGGAAATGAATTTCAATAAAATACCATAAAATTAATTTTTACTTTAATAATTTTGATTTATACATGGCTTCGCATGGATACCCTCTCACGATGCACAATAAATAATTCTGTAAAAAATTGAGCCTATTCGTTGAAAAATAGCCAGACTCTAAATTTTTAAATCGAAATTGTTTAAATAATTAATAATTCTTGTACATTTACAAAACATAGTGAAAATTCATCGGAAAGACAATCTTAGTTGATTCCGCAAATAAATTGTTCTGAATGTGTTTATGAAAATTGTTTAAATAATTAATAATTATTGTAAATTTTCAAAGTA
This sequence comes from Andricus curvator, assembly GCA_932195095.1. NCBI lineage: Eukaryota > Metazoa > Arthropoda > Insecta > Hymenoptera > Cynipidae > Andricus > Andricus curvator. The sequence goes on from CAKNYM010051511.1 coordinate 145,853, forward strand.
TCATAAGAAAGAGCTATTTGAAAAAACATTCTATTATTGATTCCGTAAACAAATTGAGCCTATTCTTAAAAAAAGCCAAACTCTTGATTTGTTGATCAAAATTGTTTAAATAATTATTCATTCTTAGAAATTTGCAGAGCATTCTAGCAAAAAGTAATTGGAAAGCTATTCTTACTTAATTCTATAAAAAATGGATCCTGTTCGTGAAAAAATAGCCAAACTCTCAGTTTTTTAATTAAAATTTTTTAAATAATTGAAAATTATTGTAAATTTACAAAGCAAAATATAAAACAGTCATCGGAAAGATATTCTAAGTTGAATTCGTAAACAAAGTGAGCCTATTTGTTGAAAAACAGACAAACTCTGAATATGTTTATGAAAATTGTTAAAATAATTAACAATTATTGTAAATTTGCAAAGTAACATAGGAAAGACTTATTTTTAATACATTCTTTTCGGTTCTGTAAATAAATTGAGCCAATTCGTTAAAAATAATGATATTACTATTAATAATTCTTGTAAATTTAAAAAGCAGCATATAAAATAGTCATCGAAAAGACATTCCTAGTTGATTCCGTAAACAAATTCTGCCTATTCCTTAAAAAATAGACAAACTCTGAATATGTTTAGGAAAATTTTTAAAATAATTAATGATTATTGTATATTTTCCAAGTATCGTAGAAAAGATTTATTGGGAATACATTCTTTCTTTATTCCCTGAAATAATTGATCCAATTCGTTGAAAAATGACCGAGCTCTTAATTTGTTTATGAAAATTGTTTAAATAATTAATAATTTTTGAAAATTTGCAAATCATCATACAAAAAAGTAATTGGAAAGACATTCTCAGCTAATTGTGTAAACAAATTTAGCATATTTGTTAAAAAATAGCCAAACTTTAAATTTCTATATCAAAATTGTTTAAATTATTATTAATTCTTGTAAATTTACAAAGAAACATAGAAAAGAGTCATCGGAAAGACATTCTTAGTTGATTCCGTAAACAAATTGAGCTTATTCGTTTATAGAAATTGTTAAAAAAATTAATCGTTCTTGTGAATTTACATAAGCAACATAGAAAATAGTCATCAGAAAGACTTTTCTTAACATCATAGAAAAAAGTAATCTGAAAGATATTCTTACTTAAGTCTGTACAAAATTGAGCCTATTCGTTGAGAAATAGCCAAACTCTTAATTTTTCAATCAAAATTGTTTAAATAATTAATAATTCTTGTACATTTATAAAGCAACATAGAAAAGAGTTATCGGAAAGATATTCTCAGTTGACTCCGTAAAAGAATTGTGCCTATTCCTTAAAAAATACCCAAACCCTAAATATGTTTATGAAGACTGTTTACATAATTAATAATTATTGTAAATTTGCAAAGCTTCATAGAACAGAGTCATCGGAAGGATATTCTTAGTGAATATTGTAACAGAAATTTAGCCTATTCGTTTGAAAAATAGCCAAACTCTGAAGTTGTTTATGCAAATTGTTTGAATTATTAATAATTATTGTAAATTTACGAAGCAACATAGAAAAGTGTCATCAGAAAGAAATTCGTAGTTGACTTTGTAAACAAACTGTACCTATTCCTTGAAAAATAGCCAAACTCTAAATATGTTTATGAAAATTGTTAAAATAATTAATAATTATTATATATTTGCAAGCTATCGTAGAAACGAATTATTGGAAATACATTCTTTCTTGATACCCTAAACTAATTTATCCTATTCGTTGAAAAAAGGCCAAGGTCCTTCTGAAAAGTTAAACAAAAATGTAAAGTTGGTTTTTAAATAAAAAATTAACAAAATTTATCATAAAAAATCCAAACACAATAAAAAAATAAATGGTACTCAAAATTTCGAAAGTTTCAAACATTTTGAAATATAAATGAACTATGACAAAAGCGTTAAATCGAAAATGAATCTTTCAAAATACGAATAAAATATTAAAAATGTTAATTAAAAGCCTTCTTTTTAAAAAATGCGTGAAAGGAATCGATATATACCGAAGTATAAATGCATATACTTCCACTAAGCTTCTTATGAAAACAAACATCTCGAGTTCAAATAAACACAGATCGCCCATGGTCGATGAGAGCGCCTTATGGTTAACTAAGTAACGGTAACGGTAACTAAACGACGAATACCAACTTTCAAAGATAGGAAAAATGAAATTTTGAGCAAATAGTGGATTTTTCAAACCAAAAGATGCATTTTCTATCCATAAAAAAAACGAATTTTCAACTAAATATATTTTTTTTTAATGAGAGAAATGAATTCTTAACAAAAAATAGAACAGTTAAATTTTTTACTGAAAAGATAATTTGCTAATGAAAAAGATTACATTTCTATCAAAAAAGGTAAATTTTCCACAAAAAATTAAATAGTTAAAGTGAATTTTCATCTAAAAAAAAAATTAATTTTTAACCGATTACATATGTAAATTTTAAACTAAAAAGATAAATTTTCCACCAAAAATAAAGAAGAGTAATTTTCAGTTAGTAAAATAAATTTTCAACCAAAAAAATATCGAATTTTTAACAAAACAGTTACATTTTTTACTAAAAAGATAATTTTCTAATGAAAAAGATTACATTTCTATCAAAAAAAGGTAAATTTTCCATAAAAAATTAAATAGTTAAAGTGAATTTTCAACTACAAAAAAAAAAATTAATTTTTAAAGTCGGGTAATTTTCAGTTAGTAAAATAAATTTTCAACCAAAAAAATAACGATTTTTTAACAAAACAGTTAAACTTTCAACTAAGGAAAGTAATTTTCAACCAAAAATATGAAATTTCAACTAATGAGAGTTCAGAGTACTCTTTTACCAAAAAAAGACGAACTTTCAACAAATAGTTAAATTTTTACAGAAAAAACAATTAAAACAATTAATTTTCATCTAGAAAACATAATTTTCAACAAAATAATTAAATTGTTAACAAAAGAAGGAGGTTTCAACTAAAATGATGAAAAATCAACCAAATAAATGAATTTTTAACAAAGTAGTTCCACTTTCAACTAAGTATGTAGTTCAATTTTCTACCAAAAAATATGAATTCTCGACGAAAAACGTGGTAAATTATATTTCAGCCACAAAAAGGATGTTAATTTTATACCAAAAATAGTTGAATTCAATGAAAAAAGATGAATTTTCAACCAAATATTTTAAATCCTCAACCAAAACAGATTAATTTTCAACCAAATATTTACGATTTTCAACCAGAATAATAAAATTAATTTCAACTTTAATTTATCGGAAATTCCCTAACTCTGTCAGGTTTTCCCTGACATTCTCTGACTTTCTGGAATTACCTGACCTGTATCAACTCTGTAATTTAAAAAAGTATCCCTGGCGAAAATATCGGATAGGAATTACTTCCGAATCATTCCGGAATCTGTATCCGAACCAATCCGAGTCAATTCGAACCAATCCGAAAAAAGTTCTACATTTCGTTTGACCCAAATCGTTTAAAAATTAATCCGACTCAATTCGGTTCAATCCGGTTCAATCCGAATAAATATGAACCAAGTTGTCAATCCGAATGAATCCAAAGTCGGATTGACCTATAACGATTTTCAATCCGAATGAATCCGAGTTCGGATTGAATTGGATTCATTCGGATTGAAAATCGTTTTAGGTCAATCCGAC
>CAKNYM010051511.1:149908-187427 GCA_932195095.1 Andricus curvator
GAATCCAATTCAATCCGAACTCGGATTCATTCGGATTGAAAATCGTTATAGGTCAATCCGACTTTGGATTCATTCGGATTGACAACTTGGTTCATATTTATTCGGATTGAACCAGATTGAGTCGGATTAATTTTTGACCGATTTGGATCGAACGAAATGTAGAAATTTTTTCGGATTGGTTCGAATTAACTCGGATTGGTTCGGATACAGATTTCAGAATGATTCGGATGACTTCGGATTGGTTCGGAAGGAATTCCTATCCGATACTTTCGCCAGGGGATATGTTTATATCACTCTAGAATGTTTTTGTAAAAATATATGTATTAATTATGATATATATAGGGTGACCAGATTTCTGCTTCAACAAACCGGGACACATATTTTCCGACCATTTTTTTTGAATATTTAGTAATATCTTACTTTTTTATTTAAAATGAGCAATTATAAATAAAATATTAAAAACTAAACAATTTTAAACTGAACTATTTGAAATAGAAAGCCTTGAATCGTTAATATTTCAGAGTGTTAAATTGAAACTTTGAACGTTACAATTTTAATTGCACTATTTAACAAATTTTTAATAAATGTAAGTGAAATTACTGAATTTGTTTGCATAATTAACAATTGAACAATTATCAATTTAGAAAAAATTTGAGTCGAAATAAAAGTTTCGAAATAAAACTTTGAAGCTTTTCAAGGATCTTTAAAGGTTTTAAGAAAATAAAAATAAATTCTTAATTTTGCTGGGAAAATTTAAAATGATTTTTTATTTTGAAAACTCAATTGTAAGAGAATACTTGAAAAGATTTAAATCAAACTTTTTTGATTAATAAATGACAATTGAACAATTATTAATTTGGAAAATAATCGAGCAAATTTAAAATATATTTAGAAGTTTTGCAAAGATTCCAAAATAATTTAAAGTGTAAAGATTTCAAACCATTTAATACACAATGTAGATTTTTGAAGATATTGAACACAAAATTTATAAGCTTTTTAAGCAATTTAAAAGGTTTTTAATGAACAAAAAATGTGTATCAAAATTCATAGAAAAACTAACAACAATTTTTTTCATTTGAAAAATCAATTTTGAAAAGAATATTTAATAAGATTTCCAAAATTGTCAAAAAAGAATCTGGATGATTTCAATGTAGTTTTTTTTTACTTTTGCAGGATTTTTAAAAAATTGTAGGAAAAATTCGAGTTCCAAGATAATAATATTATTATTAGATTCCCGGATATTTTTTAAATTATTTTTTTTAAACAAATTTTTAAGAGATTGTTTAAAAAGACTTCAAAACAAATTTGAATGTATAAAGTAATGTTTCTAGCTTAAAATGGCTTAAAAAATATAATTTTGAAATTTTATAAATTAAAAGTATAAAAGTTAAAATTTTGCAGTTTAAAGGCTTTAAATTAAAGAAAAATTCAGTTAAAAAGTATTAAAAGCTTCCGTTTTATACGCGTAAATTATTGAGCGTTTGAATTAACATTTTTTTAAGCTTTAATTGTAGAAGTTTAAAATTCAAATGTTCAGGTTTTATAACTTCAAGTGAAATTTTTTTTATCTTTATGAGTTCTAACCTTTGAATTTCAATGAACGTGATCAATTCTTTCTCAATTGTTCTATTTCTATCTTCAGTCAAAAAGTTATTCTTTTTCGACCTAGGATGACAAATATTGAGAATATTGCAATTACATAATTTTAAATGACATATATATGGTGTCCAATCGATTGCTATTGTATATTTTTTTTAAACTTCAAATTTAAGGTTTTTTGTTGTTTAATAATGATTATGCATCATTGTCTTTTAATATTCTATCATTCCTTTCAAGTTTAAACATAGAAGCTTTTTTTGTAATAGCGATCATGTACACATGATCGCATCTTAATTTAAAATTATCTTATTACAATATTCTAAATATTTGTCATCCTAGGTGGAAAAAGAACAACTTTTTGGCTGCGAAACATGTAAATTCCTGTAGATTCGTGTAGTTGTAATTTTTTATAACTTCCGGTAGAAAATTGAAACTACAATAAAATACAACAATGTACATAAAAATACAAAAAAGTACAAAATTCGTCTCAATCATAGAAAAAAGTTATACTTCTTGGTAATTTTGGTTGTAATTTATTGTATTTATTTATAGATTCCTGTAAAAATAGTTTTAGTTTTCTGTACTTTTTTGTAAAAAATTTTCCACCAGGGTATATCATAAATAAAGTAAACTTGTTATTTTTCGCAAAAAAGGAACTGTAGGAAAATGTGTTTTTTTCAAGTTCGGTATTTCGACAAAAACCGGGACATTTTACTACAAACCGGGACGCTTCTCAAAACACCCAAAAACCGGGACATGTCCCGGAAACCCGAGACGTCTGGTCACCCTAGATATATATATTAGGCTGGTTCAAAAAGCGACTATTTCTTTTTTCGAAACTCCCACGTAAAAACTTCCGGAAAGGTGTAAAAAGACGCCTGTGAAAAGCAGAGCTCTTAATATTAATATTTAGAGGTCGCTCATCGCGAATTTCTATTTCCCATTTAAATAGCATGAGAAATTTTTTTACATTCTCATTCTAATGAGAAGGTATTAGTTTTATGTAAAATTTGACATAGTCGGTTTTCATCAAATCTCCACGTTTTGAGACCTCCTGAGTCAGAAAAAACGATTTTTACGAAGGTGGCTGTCTGTCTGTCCGTCTGTCTGTCTGTCTGTCTGTATCGTGTAGGCACGATAACTTTCGAGAGATTGATCAGATTGGATTGTGCTTTGGCACACCTTTTTATGGCCTACAAAGAAAGAACGAGTTCGTTAACCCGCTATTTTGGATGAAAATTCAAAAAGTGAGCACATTTTGAAAATTTTTGAGACCACTTTTTTTGAAGATTTGAAAATTCTATGCACGGTTATTAGTAGTAGGCAAAATGACGAACAAAATATCCTCATGACTTTTCGTGATAAAAAAAAAATTACTGGAGTTATAGCATTTTCAAAATTCCAAAAAACTAACGAAAATGAACATTTTAGGCCGAAAAACGCAAGATTTGAAAAAAAAGTCAAGAGGAGAAAAACGTTGCTTTTTGAACACCCTATAATATTTTCATAACAACTTTTTGAATTTTTTGAAAAATCAAAAATTCAAATTTTGATCGCACAAAAAAATAATGAAAAATCTGCCCGCTTCGCGGGCATTTTTCGGGCATTATACATTTTTATGTGGGGGTTTCGAAAAAAGAAATAGTCGCTTTTTTTGAACCAGCCTAATATATATATTTAGGGTGACCAGACGTCTCGGGTTTCCGGGACATGTCCCGGTTTTTGGGTGTTTTGAGAAGCGTCCCGGTTTGTAGTAAAATGTCCCGGTTTTTGTCGAAATACCGAACTTGAAAAAAACACATTTTCCTACAGTTCTTCTCATCGCGCGCTTCGCGCTCGATTATGTATTCACCTCGCGCTACGCGCTCGGGCGTATCTACATCGCGCTTTACGCTCGGTGCCTCTAGATTTTTGAACTTTGTGTTCGACTTCGATGAAAAGAAAAAGTTTGTTTGCAAATATTATAAAATTTATTATCAAAACCTCTACACATTAAGTGATTGTTAAATTTGTTTTTATTTTAGACTGAAAAGGAACTTTATTTACTCAAGGTTCTATCGAGCTTAAGGAACACATTCTCATCCAGACACTCGCGCTCGATATTTGATTTGAAAATCATTTGAACCTTGCGTTCCACGCTCGGTTCTGTGCACCGTATGATAGAAACAAAAAAGTTTGAGTGCACTTACGGCTCGCGATTTGGTCGTCGCGCTTCGCGCTACGAAATACATTGATCGCGCACTTTGTGCTTCGTGTTATATGTTCTTCAGGTACAAATTACTAAATTTGTATTTGATTTCGAATGAAAAATAATGATATAATTCAGGCGACAAATTTTATTAGTTAACATTTTATTTTAGCTTGTGCCGTTTTTCCAAAAACTTGATTTTTTTCATTTTGAATATATTCTTACCACAAAAATTGAATACAAGTTTGTAAATATTTTTTGAATGAACAATTTTTGTTCATTTATCTGTTTTCGTACCTTGCATTGTTTTTTCAAAAATTTGATTTTTTTTTACTGTCAATGTTATTTTCACGAATAAAACAAAAACTACGTATGCTATGGAAACATGATTTTCAACAAATTTGTACCTCTTCCTTGGATGAACCAATTTTGTTTCAGTGCTGTTTATTTCGAATAAAACAAAAACTACGCGTCATATCAAAAAGTGAATAATAACAAATTTGTAGATCTTTTTTAGGTGCACAATTTTGGTGGAATCATCTTTTCTCGTATCTTGCATAGTTTGACAGAAAAATGGAATTTTTGATTTTTCATTATTTTTTTGTGCGATCAAAATTTGAATTTTTTATTTTTCAAAAAATTCAAAAAGTTGTTATGAAAATATTATAGGGTGTTCGAAAAGCAACGTTTTTCTCCTCATGACTTTTTTTCATCTCGTGCGTTTTTCGGCTTAAAATGTTCATTTTCGTTTGTTTTTTGGAATTTTGAAAATGCTATAACTCCAGTAATTTTTTTTTATCACGAAAAGTCATGAGGATATTTTGTTCGTCATTTTGCGTACTACTGATAACCGTACAGAGAATTTTCAAATCTTCAAAAAAAGTGGTCTCAAAAATTTTCAAAATGTGCTCACTTTTTGAATTTTCATCCAAAATAGCTGGTTAACGAACTCGTTCTTTCTTTGTAGGCCATAAAAAAGTGTGCCAAAGCACAATCCAATCTGATCAATCTTTCGAAAGTTATCGTGCCTACACGATACAGACAGACAGACGGACAGATAGACATACAGACACCTTCGTAAAAATCGTTTTTTCTGACTCAGGAGTTCTCAAAACGTGGAGATTTGATGAAAACCGACTATGTCAAATTTTACATAAAACTAATACCTTCTCATTAGAATGAGAATGTAAAAATAAAAAATTATATTTTGCTGTCAAACTATGCAAGATACGAGAAAAGATCATTCAACCAAAATTGTGCACCTAAAAAAGATCTACAAATTTGTTATTATTGACTTTTTAATATGACGCGTAGTTTTTGTTTTATTCGTAAAAAACTGCATTGAAAATAGAAAAATGCAATTTTAAGACGAATAACACGAGCTACGAAAAAAATGACAGAAACAACATTTGTTCATTCAAGGAAGAGGTACAAATTTTCTCTGAATCATGTTTCGATAGGATGCGTAGTTTTTGTTTTATTCCTGAAAATAACATTGCCAGTAAAAAAAATCAAATTTTTGAAAAAACAATGCAAGGTACGAAAACAGATAAATGAACAAAAATTGTGCATTAAAAAAAGATTTACAAAATTTGTAATCAATTTTTGTTGTAAGAATATATTAAAAATGAAAAAAATTAACTTTTTTGAAAAACGGCACAAGCTAAAATAAAATTTTAACTAATAAAATTTGTCGCCTAAATTATATCATTATTTTTCATTTGAAATCAAATACAAATTTAGTAATTTGTATTTGAAGAACATATAACACGAAGCACAAAGTGCGCGATCAGTGTATTTCGGAGCGCGAAGCGCGACGACCAAATCGCGAGCCGTAAGTGCGCTCAAACTTTTTTGTTTCTATCATACGGTGCACAGAACCGAGCGTGGACCGCAAGGTTCAAATGATTGTCAAATCAAATATCGAGCGCGAAGCGCGAGTGTCTGGATGAGAATGTGTTCCTTAAGGTCGGTAGATCCTTGAGTAAATCAAGTTCCTTTTCAGTCTAAAATAAAAACAAATTTAACAATCACTTAATGTGTAGAGGTTTTGATAATGAATTTTATAATATTTGCAAACAAACTTTTTCTTTTCATCGAAGTCGAACACGAAGTTCAAAAATCTAGAGGAACCGTGCGTAAATCGCGACATAGATACGCCCGAGAGCGTAGCGCGAGGTGAATACATAATCAAGCGCGAAGCGCGAGATCCAACAGTCGTGCGCCCTAGGCGCGCTCAAACTTGCGAGCGAAGCGAGCCGCGCGCAGAGCGCGCGATGAGAATGTGCCCGCGAGGCGGGCAGATTTTTTTATTTGGAATTTTGTAACTCTTCAACGGCTTAATGAATTGCTAAGCCCATGACATATTCTTGTAGGGAATTCGACGCTCTACAAAAAAGGTTTCTTAGGATTTTTTCATAAATTTACTCCTTCAAAAGTTATTTAAGGTTAAAGTTGAACACATAATGAATTTCTCGTGTTTTTTCTTAATTTTTGGCAAAATTTTGAAATTTATCACTAATTATCGTAATAGTTTTTTCGGAAATTTTATAGTTTAAAATTTTCTCTAAAAAAACAATAATCTAACTCAAATCATTACATTATCAAGTTTAACATTGTTTGAACATTTGTCTTTTATTGTTTTTACCGATAGTAAATGATGTAGCAGAACGCGGTATTGCATTAATTGATGAATACAATAACTGCTTAACAAAAAACGAGGACCAACTTCAATATCTTTTACAAGTTGTGCAAGAACATCGTCGACGATTTCCAGATTGTAACATGAAAACATTAAAATAAGAGTTAATGTTCGTACTGATAATTTTAACGCAAAAACTTATAAATAATGTTGTTTTAGTATTAATATTTAAAATTGTTTATATTGAATTTTATTTTTATACTATACACATAGAAACATACTGTTTTGTATTTATAAATACAAAACAGTATGTTTCTAAAAGTGACGTCTTTTCATTAGTATCACAATTATAAGGCCATGTGACAAGTGGGTCACGTGACCGGATTCCTACCTTACCGACACTTTTTTTCAAAATCAACTTACGTTCAAACGAAACGCGATATCGAGTTGAAAATTTGGGATAATAAATAAGAAGCGCTAAGAAAGGCGGCTCTGGTCCTAAATTTTTATAATTATGAAAAAAGTCTTTTTTTGTCAATAATTTTTTTTGCTTTTTTCATGAGTATTAAAATTTAGAACCAGAGCCGCCTTTCTTAGCGCTTCTTATTTAATATCCCAAATTTTTAACTCGATATCGCGTTTCGTGTGAACGTAAGTTGATTTTGAAAAAAGTGTCGCTAAGGTAGGAATCCGCTCACGTGACCCACTCGTCACATGGCCTTTCTATACTACTATTTTAATAAGAAATAAGCAGGTAATACATAATGATACTGGGCTTTTCGATTTAAAAAAAATTGTTAAACGATCTTTTTTTTCAAGGAAAATTATAAACTATAAGATTTCCGAAAAAAAATATTACGATAATTAGTGATAAATTTCAAAAATGTTCCAAAAATTAAGAAAAAAAACGATACATTTATTATGTGTTCAACTTTAACCTTAAATAACTTTTGAAGGAGTGAATTTATGAAAAAATCATAAAATACCTTTGTTGTAGAGCGTCGAATTCCCTACAAGAATATGTTATGGGCCGTTGAAGAGTTACAAAATTCCAAATAAAAAAAAAAATTCACATGCTATTTAAATGGGAAATAGAAATTCGGGATGAGCGACCTCTAAATAATAATATTAAGAGCTCTGCTTTTAACATACGTCTTTTTACACCTTTCCGGAAGTTTTTATGTGGGGGTTTTGAAAAAAAAGTAGTTGATTTTTTTTAACCAGCCTAATATAAAAAAAATATATATATATATATATATTTGTTTAAACAATAAATGCTTTAAATTCTCTGAAATGCTCTATAAATGCTCTTCTTCTCGAAAGCATTTGCTCAAGATAAATTCTCGGGCATTTAAAAACTCAAGCTGTAGGTTATTTTGAATGAAAAAAGTCATTATTCCCCACGTGCGGCGCTGAGGCAACATCGGTAAAGTTATAATCATAATCATACTTGATATGTAAAAAATGTTTACACACTCTATCTGGATCGTGAAATCAGAAATTTAGCAGACAAAGGATATTGAATTCGAGTGTAAACACGCAAATGTAACTCGTCATACATGGACATACATTCATCGGATTTTGAAGAGCGCAGGTCCAAAGTGTGATACCACCCGTATCTAAATCTAAAAGTATTGCGCACTGAACCAAACTGGCTCATTGCAAATAAATACACCTCGAAAGACGGTCGAATCCGCAGGTCAAGTTCTTTGCTTACTTCGTCGAAAACAAAAAAATCATCATGAGTTTAGTGCGACAAAATTTTCACGACGAGTGCGAAAATGCTCTCAACAAACAAATCAATTTGGAGCTTTATGCAAGTTACGTGTACCTTTCTATGGTGAGTACATTTTTCGTATATATTGATTTTATGATGTTCCTACTGTCATTCTGACGTTTTGTATTTCGTCAGATCGTACGCCGTACTTTAAAAACAATAATAAACAGTCCACGCAGAACACTTTTATTTAAAAATGGATTCATGAATGTTTTTAGGAATTAGCTTTGTTTCGCGCGGTGACAAAGAAAATTCATTTTCGGAGCATTTTCTTTCAATTTTCCTGCGTTCTGAAATGCGAATTGCGACTCATAATAATAGTATCAATATGGAGCGGGCTTTGTTTCATTTTTTGAACATTGTTTTTCGATTTTTCACGTTTTCGTTGTGTTTTTTTAATAAACTAGCATTATTAGTTTGAGAACAAAGAAATAAGTATATTTTCAGTTTGTTTTTAAAGTTAAATTTACAAACAAACTAATAATATTCTTCTAATATTTTTAGGATTACTGAGGAAATTCAAAAAGATTTTTAAAGATTTCAGATATATTTTTTTGAATGTTTTGAACTGTTAAAAAATTTTTTTTTAATTAATTTATCGAATCAAAAATTATTTTAAACTTTTCAAGGAATCTTAAGAAAATTTGTTTGTTCAGAGTTGAAAACTTTGAAAATCCTTAAAAAGCTTCTAAATTTTTCGTTGAAAACTTCAAAAATGTATATTATTTTGTTTAATTTTCTAAAACTTCAAATTATTTTTAAATCTTTTCAAATTTTAAATTATCTCTAAATTTTTTTCAAAACCTAAACTTTCTAAAATCTAAATATCTTTCAAAGTGATCAGAATTTTTCCTAATTTTTTTTTCAAATTCTGCAAAATTAAAAAAATTTCCTTTCTGACAATGTTCGAGATTTTTAAAAACATTTTTAGAAATATTTTTGAATATTTTAAAATCTTTTGAATTAAAAAAAACTGAATTATCAGAATCAAAAATTATTCCAAATTTTTCGATTAGAATTTTTCCTAAAATTTTTTTCAAATTCAGCAAAATTAAAAAAACGGCCTTTCTTACAATCTTCCACATTTTTAGAAATCTTTTTTAATGTTTTGGAATCTTTTTAATTTTTTAAAAATTAATTGATCAAAATCAAAAATCATTTTGAACTTTCCAAGGAATATTAAGATCATTTTTTAGTTCTATTGAAACCTTTGAAAATTCTTAAAAAGCTTCCAAATTTTTCGAAAACTTCAAAAATCTGCATTTTGTTTAAAAATTGGAAAAATCTTAAAATTTTTAATGATTTTTAAATCTTTTTAAATTTTAAATTATTTAAAAATCGTTTCAAATTTTTAATTATTTTTAAATTCTTTCAAAACCTAAAGTTTCTAAAATCTAAATGGCCTTTCTTACAATGTTTCAGATTTTTTTTGACATTTTCAAAAATATTTTTAAATGTTTTAAAATCTTTTGATTTTTTTAAAAATGAATTTATGAAAGCCAAAAATCATTTAAAATTTTCCAAGGAATCTTGAGACAATTTTCTTTATTCAATTAAAACCTTTGATAATTCTTAAAAAGCTTCTAAATTTATTTTCAAAAACTTCAAAAATACACATTTTGTTTAAAATTTTGTTAAAAATCTTTTCAAATTTTAAATCGTTTCAAATTTAAATAATAATTATAATAATAATAATTTAAATTTAAATGATTTTAGAATTTTTCCTAAAATTGTTATTCAGATTTTTTTTCGATATTTTTAGAAATCTTTTGGAATGTTTTAAAATCTTTTGATTAAATAAAAATTAATTTTTCAAAATCAAGAATTATTTTTATCTTTCCAAGGAATCTTAAGATAATTTGTTTGTTCTATTGAAACCTTTGAAAATTCTTAAAAAGCTTCCAAATTTTTCTTCGAAAACTTCAAAAATCTGCATTTTGTTTAAAAATTGGAAAATTGGAAAAATCTTAAAATTTTTAATTATTTTTAAATCTTTTTAAATTTTAAATTATTTAAAAATCGTTTTAAATTTTTAATTATTTTTAAATTCTTTCAAAACCTAAACTTTCTAAAATCTAAATGGCCTTTCTTACAATGTTTCAGATTTTTTTTGACATTTTCAAAAATATTTGTAAATGTTTTAAAATCTTTTGATTTTTTAAAAAATGAATTATAAAAACCAAAAATCATTTTAAATTTTCCAAGGAATCTTGAGACAATTTTCTTTATTCAATTAAAATCTTTGATAATTCTTAAAAAGCTTCTAAATTTATTTTTAAAAACTTCAAAAATACACATTTTGTTTAAAAATTTTTTAAAAATCTTTTCAAATTTTAAATTGTTTCAAATTTTAAATGATTTTAGAATTTTTCCTAAAATTCTTATTCAGATTTTTTTCGATATTTTTAGAAATCTTTTGGAATGTTTTAAAATCTTTTGATTAAAAAAAAAATTAATTTATCAAAATCAAGAATTATTTTTATCTTTCCAAGGAATCTTAAGATAATTTGTTTGTTCTATTGAAACCTTTGAAAATTCTTAAAAAGCTTCTAAATTTTTCTTCGAAAACTTCAAAAATCTACATTTTATTTATAAATTGGAAAAATCTTCAAATTATAAATTATTTTTAAATCTTTTCAAATTTTAGATTATTTTTAAATTCTTTGAAAACCTAAAATCTTTTCAAATTTTAAATTATTTTTAACTCTTTTCAAATTTTAAATTATTTCTAAATTTTTTCAAAACCAAAATTTGTAAAATCTAAATATTTTTCGTAATGATTAGAATTTTTCTTAAATTTTCTATCAAATTCTGAAAAATTGAAAAAATGGCCTTTCTTACAATATTCCAGATTTTTTTTGACAGTTTTAAAAATATTCTTCAATATTTTAAAATCTTTTGAATTAAAAAAAAATGAAACTAACAGAATCAGAAATTATTTAAAATTTTCCAAGGAAAAAAAACCTTTGAATTTTTTTAAAAACCTTCTAAATTTGTTTTCAAACTTTTCAAACATAAACATTTTGTTTAAAATTAAAAAAAAATGATTTTTCAATGTTTTCAAAACTTCTAAAGTTTCTAAAATCTAAATATCTTTCAAAATGATTAAAATTTATCCTAAATTTTTTTTCAAATTCTGCAAAATTAAAAAAATGGCCTTTCTTACAATCTTCCACATTTTTTTCAACATTTTTAGAAATCTTTTTTAATGTTTTGGAATGTTTTTAATTTTTTTTTAAGTGAATTTATCAAAATCAAAAATAATTTTGAATTTCCAAGGAATATTAAGATGATTTGTTTGTTCTATTGAAAGCTTTGAAAATTCTTAAAAAGCTTCTAAATTTTTCTTCAAAAATCTACATTTTCTTAAACAATTTATTTAATCTTTTGAAGTTTTAAATTATTTTTAAATCTTTTCAATTTTTCAATTATTTCTAAATTTTTTTTAAAACCTAAACTTTGTAAAATCTTAATATCTTTCGAAATGATTAGAATTTTTCTTAAATTTTTTGTCAAATTCTGAAAAATTAAAAAAATGGCCTTTCTTACAATATTCCAGATTTTTTTCGACATTTTTAGCAATCTTTTTGAAAACTAAAAATAATTAAAAAATTTTCAAGGAATCTGAAGACAATTCGTTTGTTCTATTGAAAGCTTTTAAAATTTTTAAAACGCATCTAAATTTGTCTTCAAAAACTACAAAAATCTACATTTCGTTTAAAAATTTTGAAAATCTTTAAAATTTGTAATTATTTTGCAATATTTTTGAATGTTTTTCAATCTTTTCAAAACTTTCTAATATCTTTTGAAATGATTATAATTTTTGCTAACTTTTTTTTCAAATTCTGCAAAATTAAAAAATGGCCTTTCTTACAATCTTCCAGATTTTTCTCGACATTTTTAGAAACCTTTTTGAAGTCTTTTCAAGAATTAATTTATGAAAACCAAAAATCATTTTTAAATTTCCCAGGAATCTCAAGATAATTTGTTTGTTCTATTGAAACCTTTCAAAAATTCTTAAAAAGCTTCTAAATTTGTCTTGAAAAACTTCAAAAATACGCATTTTGTCTAAAAAAAATTATAATCTTTTCAAATTTTAAATCATTTCTAAAGTTTTTTCAAAACCTAAACTTTCTCAAATCTAAATATCTTTCGAAATGATTAGAATTTTTCCTACATTTTTTTTTAATTCTGCAAAATTAAAAAAGTGGCATTCTTACAATGTTCCAGATTTTTTTGTTGACATTTTTAGAAATATTTTTGAATGCTTTAAAATCTTTTGAATAAAAAAAAAATTTAATTTATGAAAACTGAAAATAATTTTAAATCGTCCAAGGAATCTGAAGGCAATTCGGTTGTTCTACTGAGAGGTTTTAAAATTCTTAAAAAGCTTCTAAATTTTTCTTCGAAGTCTTCAAAAATCTACATTTTGTTTCACATTTTTTTTAATCTTTTCAAATTTTAAATTATTTTTAAATCTTCTCAAATTTTAAATTATTTTTGAATCTTCAAAGTTAAAATTTTTTTTTAAATCTTTTTAAATTATTTCGAAGTCTTTTCAAAACTTCTAAACATTCTAAAATATAAATTTACATACAGAACAAAAGAATCATTTCAAAAAATATTTATATCTTTTGAAATTATTAGAAATTTTCCTATTTTTTTTCAAATTCTGTAAAATTAAAAAATTGGCCTTTCTTACAATCTTTCAGATTTTTTTCGACATTTTTAGCAATCTTTTTGAAAACTAAAAATAATTGAAAATTTTCCAAGGAATCTGAAGACAATTCGTTTGTTCTATTGAAAGCATTTAAATTTTTTAAAAAGCATCTAAATTTGTCTTCAAAAACTTCAAAAATCTACATTTGGTTTAAAATTTTTTTTAATCTTTAAATTTGTAATTATTTTGCAATATTTTTGAATGTTTGGAATTTTTTTTGAATATTTGGAAATCTTTTGAATTTAAAAAAAATCAATTTATGAAAATCAAAAATAATTTTTAAATTTCCAATAAATCTTAAGACAATTTTTTTATTTCTATTGAAACCTTTCAAAATTCTTAAAAAGCTTCTAAATTCTTTTTCAACACCTTAAAAAATCTACATTTCGTTTAAACTTTTGTTTTAAATCTTTTCAAATTTTAAAAGTATTTTTATATCATTTTAAAACTTCAAAACTTTCTAAAATCTAAATATTTTAAAAAATGATTAGAATTTTTCCTAATTTTTTTTTCGGTCTGCAAAATTAAAAAAATGCCCTTACAATCGTAAATCTTTATTTTCTCGCAACAAAATAATTTTTTTTTATGAAAACTTTATTATTCTTTATTGAGCCTCCCTATATCTGTAGGACAAATTTTTATTATTTTTTTAAATTAAAAAATAGATTTTTAGTCGCTATTCAAAAACGATTCTCAAAAACCCATATTTGAACCTCCAAATTCTTGACTGATTTACTCGGCTTTGATTAACTTTTTCTAATCAGACTCATTTTCTGTCAGTTTAGCAACTCAATATCTCTAGAATAAATTTTTATTTTTTATTTAAACTGAAAATTGTTCTTTTTATCGTGATCCACATCCGAGTCTGTTCTAATTTTAGGTTACTGTCACTTTGAGATTGTAAACTTCACATTGTAATTCTCGGAACTGGATAATTTTGTTTAATCATACTTTTTTGGCCTCAAATAAGAAACAATTTAGCTCGGGCGTAAACTTTTGTTTTATCTTTAAATGTTGATTTATTTCTATTTTAAGGAATGTTATTTCACTCTACTAATGAAAAATTCCGATTTTGTTGGTTATCCAGTTCTGTACTGCAACCCAATTTTGTATTAAAATTCATTTTTCAAATTAAAATAGATTTTAAGGCAACTTTTTTTATTTTACAGAACAAAAAATTAGGAAAAGTTCAAATAATTTTAAAATTATTTCAGAAGTTTTAGATATTTCGAAAAGATTCGAAAATAATTTAAACTTTGAGAAAATTATAAAAAAATTCAAACAAAATGTAGATTTTTGAAGATTTCGAAAAAAAAGAACAATTTTAAAAGATTTCAAGATTCTGAAATGCGAATTGTGATTCGAAAATTAAGACAAAATTCAAGTAAGTTAAAGAGATATTTAGAAGTTCTGAAAAGACTCAAAATTAATTTAAAACTTGTGATGTAAATGTTCCAATAATCGTGAAATTTTGTTATAATATGAATATATAGTTTTAAAAATTGTTAAAGTAACATATTGTGATAAACCTCATTTATTTTTAGCATTTTATAGTATCAAATGGTATTTGAATGACGTAATTCAGATTATATGAAATGCATGAAAATGGGCGTTTCAATTTTTATTTTATTTGTGCTTTTTAACAAGAAAAAATGCGAATAATTTTAAAATATTTAAAAAGTTTTGAATTATTATTATTAATCATTATTATTATTATGAATAATATATATATAAATAATAATAAATAGTAATCATAATAAAAGAATTGTCCTCAATTTTTCCAGATTCTTTTTCGAAATATTTTGAAATTTTCAAAACTTAAAATTAATTTTTTTAAATGAAACCTAAATCATAAAAAATTTTTCCAGAAATCTGATTGTCTGTACATTGTGAAAAAGTTGACAAATTATATAGTGTGGTAGCTGTTAGAAAAATTTTAAGAACATACTTATTTCTCAATATTGAAAAATCGTTTACAATTAACATTTTCTCTTTGATCAGTAATGTTTAGAAACATTTAGAACTAAATTTTATCAATAAATTCAAAATTTGCTAGGATATATTTCCAATCAAAATCGTTCAAACTGATGCAATTTTCAAATTGTATGCCTTGCAAGTTATTCTAACAAAAAATTGTATTGTCATTATTCAAAATTTATATCAATTACCAATATAAAGTAACTAATCGGAGTGGAAATTTGCTTTTTTCAGGCATACCACTTTGACCGAAGCGATGTAGCGTTACAAGGCATTTCAAAATACTTCAAAGAAGCTTCTGAAGAAGAACGCAAACATGCAATGAAATTTATGGAGTATCAAAACAAACGTGGTGGATCGATTGCCCTTACAGATGTGAAAAAGCCCGAAAAAAGCAACTGGGGCACTGCTAAAGATGCCATGATCGACGCTTTGAATTTGGAGAAACATGTTAATCAGGTAATTAGAAATTAAAATAATTTGTAGAATATTATCTTCATTCAATTTTGTTCATCCATTTAACTTTTATACGGGATTCCCTTTCAGGGCGGCCGTTTTAATCGAGGAAAAAGTTCCCGGGTTTTCTCTGTTCGCAAATATTTTCACGGTCATTAAAATTGAAAAATTGGAATTCTTAAAATTAATTTTTTTCATTTGACTTATCCAAAACTGAACTGCAATTAAAAGCACTCAAAGTAGAACTCTTTTGAATTTTAAACTTTTACAATTGAAGCTTAGAACATTTTTAATTCAGAATTTCCAATTTAACAATTTAAAATTAAATACAATTAAACTGCAAATGAAAAATTAAAAAAAACTCTTTTCTAATTCATTAGAAAATTGAAAATAAAAAGTTCCCCCTTTCATCTAAATGTTAAAAATACCAAATGTTCCCTCTCTCAATTCAATACAAATTTGAATAGTAAAAATTGGTCTCTTCTGATTCAAAAAAAGAATTTTTACCAAAAATTTCCTCCATTCCAACTTTATAAAAATCTTAAAAATAAAAAAATTTCCCTCGAATTCAGAATTCCCATTCCAACTCAATAAAAATATTCAAAACAAAAAAGTGCCTCTTCTAGTTTAGAAAAAATTTTAAACAAGAATTTCCTAATTTCTTACTTAATAAAATTTTTTTAAATAAAAAAATTACCTTCTTGGTAAAAATGATAAAAAGAAAAAATCACCTCTTCCAATTCAGAAAACAAATAAACAAAATTTCGCCCCTCCCAACTCTACAATAATCTTAAAAATAAAAAAGTTTCCTTGCTTCCAACTGAATGAAAATGTTAAAAATAAAAAATGATCCTTCTTTCAATTCATAAAATACTGAAAACCAAAATTTTCTTCTTTCCAACTCGATAAAAATCTTAAAAATATAAAATATCCCTCTGCCAAATTAACAAAAATTAGAAACCAAAATTTCCTACTTTTTAACTAGATAAAAATATTAAAAATAAAAAATTACCCTCTTTCAATTCCGAAAAAAGATTTAAAATAAAAAGTTCCAATCTTCAACTCAATGAAAATGTTAAAAAGAGAAAAGGCCTCTTCCAATTCAGAAAAAGTAACCAAAATTTCGCCCCCTTCAACTCCATAAACGTCTTTAAAAAAAATTTCCCTCTTCCAATCAAAGAAAATATTGAAAACCAACTGTCCTTCCTTCCAACCCAATAAAAATTTTTAAAATAAAAAATTATCCTTCCAATTCATAAAATATTGAAAACCAAAATTTTCTTCTTTCCAACTCGATAAAACTCTTAAAAAATATAAAATATCCCTCCGCCAATTCAACAAAAATTAGAAACTAAAATTTCCTCGTTTCAAATTCAATAAAAATGTTAAATATAAAAAATTACGCTCGTGCAATTCAGAAAAATATTGAAAATAAAAAGTTTAATCTTCGACTCAATAGAAATGTTAAAAAGAAAAAATGGCCTCTACCAATTCAGAAAAAAATAAATAACCAAAATTTCATCCCTTCCAACTCATAATAATTTTAAAAATCAAAAAATTTCCCTTTTCCAATTTAGAAAAAAAATTTTTAACCAAATTTTCTTACATCCAACTCAATAAAAATGCTAAAAAGAAAAAATGGTCTCTTCCAATTCAGAAAAAAATAACCAAAATTTCGACCCTTTCAACTCTATAAAAAATCTTAAAATTAGAAAAGTTTCCTTCCAATTAAAAAAAAAAAATTGAACCCAAATTTCCTTCCTTCCCAATCAATAAAAATGTTACCAATAAAAAATTATCCTTCCAATTCATAACATATTGAAAACCGAAATTTTCTTTTTTCAAATCGATAAAATTCTTATAAATATAAAATATCCCTCTGCTAATTCAACAAAATTTAGAAACTAAAGTTTCCTCGTTTCAAACTCAATAAAAATGTTAAGTATAAAAAATTACGTTCTTGCAATTCAGAAAAATATTGAAAATAAAAAGTTCAATCTTCGACGCAATAGAAATGATAAAAAGATTCAGAAAAAAATAAATAACCAAAATTTCGGCCCTTCAAACAGTTCCAACCCTATTAAAATCTTAAAAATAAAAAAAATTTTAACCAAATTTCCTTCCTTCCAACGCAATAAAAATGTTAAAAATAAAAAATTATCCTTCTTCTCATTCATAAAATGTAAAAAACCAAAATTTTCTTCCTTGCAATTCAGTAAAAATGTTAAAAAATTATCCTATCAATTTATAAAATATTGAAAACCAATATTTTCTTCTTTCCAACTAGATAAAAATCTTAAAAATATAAAATGTCCCTCTACCAATTCAACAAAAATTAGAAACTAAAATTCTTTTGTTTCAAAATCAATAAACATGGTAAAAATACCAAATCTGTATATCTTGAACTCAATAAAATTATAAAAAACAAAAAAGTCACTATTCCAATTCAGAAAAAAAAAAAAATTTCTTCCCTTTCTTTTAAAATTAGAATTGTGAAATCAGTTTATTAAAATTATTTTAATTTTAAGTCGTTTCAAATTAATAATTATTCAATTTTTTGTTCATATATCTAAATTCAACACATTCACTTACAAATTAAAAATGTTTTTAATTGTTTAGTTCTGAATATTTCATTTAAATTGTTTAATTTTTGAAATATTCAGAATTGTCTTATATTTACAATTGATCAATTTAAACCGTTTTTTATCCCAAATTTTCATTGAAAAATGAATGATTTCGTAATTAAAAAAGTTAAAAATTGAACTTAACATTAAAAAAAAAGTGATCAAGTGATTGGATAGATTTTTCTTCTAAAAATTGGTAAAATTCTCAATAAAAAAATTACCTGATTCGGTACAATCCCAAAATTTCCATCAGCTTTTTATTTTCTTCTTATTCATCATTTTTATCTGTGAAAACTGAAATGTTACAATAAATGGTCAATAAATGTACTAAAGTGCCTAAATATTATTTATTATTATAAATATTTGTTGGTTTTTGTTTAAATCAGAAATAAAATTTATATTTGTATAAATCTTCAGAAATTGATAATAATTTATTAATTTTTTAAGTTTATAAATTATATTTACGGCAACTCAATTTCATTTTAGCAACTTTTTTGGGGTAT
Source organism: Andricus curvator (assembly GCA_932195095.1). Lineage (NCBI taxonomy): Eukaryota > Metazoa > Arthropoda > Insecta > Hymenoptera > Cynipidae > Andricus > Andricus curvator. The sequence goes on from CAKNYM010051511.1 coordinate 168,394, forward strand.
TAGATTCAAAAAACCTCTTTTTTATGCAAATTATATTTTCGAGCACTACTCTCTCTTTTACGCGTGTCACTTCAACCGGGGGTGTAACTCAGTGGTAGAGTGTCCGCTTCGCATGCGGAAAGTCCTGGGTTCAAATCCCAGCTCCTCCAAGAACTTTTTTTACATTTCAGATAATGATTATTTAATTATGCATTTACAATTAATAATTTGTTAATGAACATTCACTTTTCTATTATTAATATTTTTAACGCTTTGTTAATGAAATATTATAAAATGCTAAATAATAATAAAATATAATATACTTTAAATTATTTCGTTTTCGAGCTTTTTTTTTTATTTGAACGCATCGATATACGAACTTCTTTAAATCTGGGGTTCTATTTTTTTCGATTTTACGTAAAAAGTGACTGTTTAAAACTTTGTTCAGATAAAAAAAATGAGCAATTCTGCCGAAATTAACCTGAAAACCTAAAAAAGTTTTCCTTGAGTTACTTAAAAATGTATTGGTTGAATTAAAAAGTTGTTTCAATGAAAGCTGTAGATCTCTATGAAATAAAACTTTTTTGTTTTATTAATTTTTTATTGAAACAACCCTTTTTTGTTTTTGCTTTTCTTTGTTATACCAAATTTTTAAAAATTAATTTTAAAAACATCCAATTAAATTTTTTTTCAATCCCTGGTGGAAATTTTTGTACAAATATGTATAAAAAGTGGAACCATTTTTAAGAGAAAATAGAACGAATTTGTTACTTTTTTTGTATATTGTTATATTTTATCGTAGTTTTAGTATTATACTGGAATGTTAAAGTAAGTTTCAGAGCATTAAATTAAACTGAACTTTTTTCGATTTTGTATAGATTTGTTAATTTAACTAATTTTGAATTTTCAACCAAAAATATGATTTCTCAACAAAATACATAAATTTTTAACCAAATAGTTGAATTTTCAACCAAGAATGTTAATTTTCTACCAAAAAAGATGAATTTTTAACAAATTACTTCAATTTTCAATTAAATACTTTAAACAATGGATGTGATGTCAGTCCAAATTTTATTTAATTAATTTTTAGTTTATAAATTTTTTAACCAAATAGTTTAATTTTCACCCAAGAAGATTAATTTTCTACCAAAAAAAGATGAATTTTTAACAAATGACTTCAATTTTTAATGAAATACTTTAAACATTGGATGTGATGTCCGTCCAAATTTTATTTCATTCATTTTTAGATTAAATTTTTAATTTTCTAAATTTTTTAAACCAAATAGTTGAATTTTTAAACCAAAAATGATCAATTTTAACTAAAAAGGGAGTAGTCACATTTTTACTGAAGAGATTTAATTTTCAATAAAAAAACGATGTTTCTACAAAACAGTTTAATTTTGTACCAAATAATTGAATTTTATACCAGATTGTTGAATTTTTAATCCAAAAAGATGAATTTCCTATAAAACAGTGGAGTTTTTAACCCTAGAATATGTTTAAAAAAATAAGTTTTTAACCAAAAAAATCAAGATTATGAATCTTCAACCAAACAAATGAACTATTATCAAAGTGTTTCAACTTTCAACCAAGGAGTTGAATTTGCAACCTAAAAAGATAAATTTTCAACGAAAAATGTAATAGTTGATATTTGAATAGAAAAAGATTTTTAATCAAAATAAAAAAAGTTGGATTTAACTAACAAAAACGAATTTTCAATAAGATACTTTTGACCAAAAAATCTAATTTTTAACTAATTGTATAAATTTTCAACTAAATAGTTGAAACAATGGATGTGATGCTAGTCCAAATTTTATTTGATTAATTTTAAGTTTATATTTTTCATTTAGGAGAATTAATTTTCAATTGAAAAAAACGAAGTTTATATACAAAACAGTTTAATTTGTACCAAATAATTGATTTTGATACCAAATTCTTGAATTTTCAAGCCAAAAAGACGAATTGAATTTTCTATAAAACCGTTGAATTTTCAAGCGGAGAATATGAATTAATAACAAAAATGTTAATTTACATCCAATCGGAATTTTCAACAAAATAGTAAAATTTGTAATTAAAAAATTACTTTTTTACAAAAAAAAAAACGAATTTTCAACTAAAATTATGAATCTTCAATCAAAAAAGTGAGCTCTTAAGAAAGTAGTTCAACTTTAAACCAAGGAGTTGAATTTTCAGCGAAAAATATAATAGTTGATATTTAAAAAAAAACAGATTTTAATTAAAAATAAAAAACAGTTTGATTTAACCAAGAAAAACGAATTTTCAACAAATTTCGAATAAAGTACATAAATTTTCAACCAGATAAATTTTCTACCAAATTGTTGAATTTTTGAACCGAAACTACGAACTTTCTACAAAACAGTAGAATTTCCAACCTAAAATTGTGAATTTTCAACAACAAAATTAATTTTCAACTGAAACAGATTAATTTGTAACTTTTAAAATGAACTTTTTGGTTGAAAATTCATGTTTTTAAGTTGAAAAATAACTAATTTGTAGAAAATTATTTTTTTTTTACCTAAAAATTTACCAATTTTGTACAAAATTCCACTATTTGGTTGAAATTGAACTAGCTTTTTTGTTGAAATTTCATATCCTTTTGTCGTAAATTCAACTATTTGTTAAGAAATTAATTTTTTCTATTGAAAATTCATATTTTTGAGTTGAATGTTCAATTGTTTCTTACAATGTGCATGTTTTTAGGTTAAGCATTCAACTTTTTTTTTAAATTCAATTATTTGATTCAAAATGAACTTTTTGGTTGAAAATTTAACTAATTTATAGAAAATTCGTCTTTTTTACTTGAAAATTTAACAATTTAGTAGAAAATTCAACTATTTGGTTGAAAATTAATTTTTTTGTTGTTGTTGAAAATTTATCAGTTGTGGTTGACGATTCAACTACGATTCAAGTCCATTGCCTGAATCAGAAATCTTTAAAAATCATTTAAAATCATTAAAATCTTTTGTAGATTTTAAATCAATGAAAAAAATAAAAACTTCCCAATTCGAAAATTCCTATTCCTATACATTTCTCCAAATAGTTTGATTTTCTACCATGTTATTGAATTTTCTACAAAACAGTTAAATTTTCAACAAACCAAAAGGTGTTTTAATCAAGAAAGAAATAAAATTTCAATTTTTTTACCAAAAAGACGAGTTTTCAAAAAATTACATAATTTTTCAACTAAATAGTTTAAACAATGGATGTGATGTTAGTGTAAATTTTATTTGATTAACTTTAGTTTATATTTTTTTCGATTCTTAAATTTTTTAAGTTAATAGTTGAATTTTTAAACTAAAAAAGATCAATTTTGAACCCAAAATGGAGTAGTTAAATTTTCATTCAAAAAAATTAATTGTCAAGAAAAAAAATTGTTTTCTACAAAATAGTTTAAATTTGTTCCAAATAGTTAAATTTTTTACCAAATTGTTGAATTTTCAAGCCAGATATAGACGAATTTTCTACAAAACAGTTGAATGTTCAACCCGAGAATATGAATCTTAAAACAAATGAACTTTTAAGACAGTAGTAAAATCTTTCAACCAAGGAGTTGAATTTTTAACAAAAAATTTAATAGTTGACATTTTAACGAAAAAATATTTTCGGTTTAAATAAAAAACAGTTGAATTTATAAAAAAAAAACGAATTTCTAAGTAATCAGTTGAATTTTCAACAAAATATCTAAATTTTCAATTAAAAAAGTTAATTTTCAACAAACAAAGAAACTAATTTACTACAAAAGAGTTGAATTTTCAACCCGAGAATATTATTTTTTTAATAACAAAGTTAATTTTCAAGCAATCAGTTGAATTTTCAACGACAAAAAATGGATTTCCTACAATAGAGTTGATTTTTTCAACCCGGTAATATGAGTTTTCAACAAAAGAGTTAATTTTCAAGCAATCAATTGAATTTTCAACAAAAATAGTTAATTTTTTAGTTAAAAAAATTAATTTTTAACATTAAAAAAACGAATTTTATACAAAAGAGTTTAATTTTAAATCTGAGAATATGAATTTTCAACAAAAAAAAGATCATTTTCACACAGTCAGTTGAATTTTCAACAAAATAATTAAATTTGCAATTTAAAAAACTAATTTTCAACAACAAAGAAACGAATTTCCTACAAAAGAGTTGAATTTTCTACTCGATAATATGAATTTTCAACAAAAAAGTTCGTATTCACGCAATCATTTGAATTTTCAACAAAATATTTAAATTTTCACTTTAAAAAAAAGAATTTTTAGTGAAAAAAAAAAGAATTTTTTACAAAAGAGTTGAATTTTTCACCCGAGAAAATGAATTTTTAACAAAAATTTTTAACAAAAAAAAACTCATTTACTACAAAAGAGTTGCACTTTCAACCCGAGAATATTAATTTTTTAATAATAAAGTTAATTTTCAAGCAATCAGTTGAATTTCAACAAAATAGTTAAATTTAAAATTTTTAAAATTAATTTTTAACAAAGAAAACGATATTTCTACAAGAGTTAAATTTTCTACCCGAGTATATGAATTTTCAACAAAAAGATCGTTTTTACGCAATAATATGAATTTTCAACAAAAAACTTAATTTTCGAGCAATCTGTTGAATTTTCAACAAAATATTTAAATTTTCGACCTGAGAAGTTAAAAAATTAATTTTTAACAAACAAAAAAACGAGTTTTCTACAAAAAAATTGAATTTGCCACTCGAGAATATGAATTTTGAACAAAAAAGTTAATTTTCAAGCAATCAGTTGAATTTTCAAGAATTTCCAAATTAAAAAATTCGTATTTCTTCAAATTTGAAGCTTGTAAATTGAAAATATTTCTAAAAATCTAATTTTTAAATATTTTTGTTAATTTTCAGAGCCTTCTGCAATTGCATGCAGTCGCTTCAGGCCACAACGATGCAAACTTCGTCGATTTCATAGAAAACGAGTACCTCCAGGAACAAGTCGATTCTATCAAAGAAATTGCGAGTCATGTTACGAACCTGGAACGTGTCGGTGAAGGTCTTGGCGTTTTTGTTTTCGACAAGGAACTAAATGAATAAATCACGTTTTACCTCTATTGTAAAATATTTTATCATCGGAGGTAACGTCTGTGATATACTCAACTGAATTCAATTATAAGTCTCTATGAAGGCCCAAGGCCCTGTATTATTTTTAATTTTAAGAAAAAATGCAGGTTCTAACTTAAAAAAGAAAATCGTACTTAATAGCTCAAACCGCCTGTAAGCCTTATAATTATTTTGTGTTTCTTACCATTCATTTATTTTTTTTCCCTTTTATCTTTCTGAATCATTTTTCCTGCAATCGTGTGCGGCAGAAACCCCTGAGTCATCGAGACTTTAGTCAATTACGTATTTAAATTCCATACTCTAAAAAAGAAATTACTATTCCATAGAATAAGGAACTTTGCGCGAAAATCAAAAGCGTGTTTTCTATGAAACATGCAGCGAAGTACTGTAATTTTATTTAATTGTAAGAAATAAAAAGACGAGTATTTTATCGTGAATCACGTTTTTCTTAGTTTTCCTCTTCCACTTCAGTAATTAGAGAATTTCCAGGGTGGTCGAAAAACTTCATTCTCGAAATTTCCTAATCTTGTAAAATTTGTAACAGAGAATCTTTTATAAATGGAATAAAACAATTTCAGATTAAAATTTCAAATGTATTTACTTCCACCAAAATAGCTGAAATTGTATCCTAATTGTTGAATTTTCTATCCAAAAAGCCGAATTTTCCAAAAAACAGTGTAAATGTTGACCAAAAAAAAATGATTATAACAAAATACTTGAATTTTGAACAAAATAATTAAATTTTCAAAAAAATATTTGAATTTTAAACCAAATACTTCAATTTTCTTCCTACAAAGATGATTTTTCAACCAAACTTGAGTTTTTAAGCTAATAAGAAAACTTTTAAACCCGAAAAGATGAATTTTCAACAAAAAAGAACCAAATAGTTCAATTAACTGTTGAATTTTCAACAAAAATGTAAACTGTCAATGAAAAATGTAACAGTTGATATTTCAACACAAAACACAAATGAAATTTCAACAAAAAAATTCAATTTTCAGTTGAAAAAGTTAATTTATAAGAAAAAAAACGAATTTTCGACAAAAGAGTTTGAATTTTCTACCCAAGAATATAACTTTGTAAAAAAGAGATAATTTTCACACAATCAGTTGAATTTTCAACAAAATAGTTGAATTTTCAATTTAAAAAAAATATTTTTTAACAAAAAAATCTAATTTTCTACAAAAAGTTGTATTTCCAACCCGAGAATATGAATTTTCAACAAAAAAAGAGTTAATTTTAAAGCAATCAGTTGAATTCTCAACAAAATATGAAGTTAATTTTCAATAAAAAAAAAATGTAACAAAAAAAATATAATTTTGTACAAAAGAGTTGTATTTTCAACCCGAGAATATGAATTTTCAACAAAAATAGTTAATTTTAAAGCAATCAGTTGAATTTTCAGTAAAAAAATATATTTTGTAACAAAAAAAAACGAATTTTCTACAAATGAATTGTATTTCCAACCCGAGAATATGAATTTTCATAGAAAAATAATTAATTTTAAAGCAATCAGTTGAATTTTCAACGAAATAGTTAAATTTTCAATTGAAAAAATGAATTTTCTACAAAAGAGTTGAATTTTCCACAAAAATCATTAATTTTCAATTAAAAAAAAATATTAAAAAAAAAGGATTTTCTGGAAAAGAGTTGTATTTCCAACACGAGAATATGAATTTTCAACAAAAAAAGTTAATTTCAAAGCAATCATTTGAATATTCAGTCGAAAAAATTAATTTATAAAAAAAAAAGAACTAATTTTCTACAAAAGAATTTGAATTTTCTACCCGAGAATATGAATTTACAAAAGAAAAAGATCACTTTCACGCAATTAGTTGAATTTTCAAAAAAAAAAGTTTAATTTTCAATTGAAAAAAATATTTTGTAACAAAAAAAATTTTCTACAAAAGGGTTGTATTTCCAACCCGAGAATATGTATTTTCAACAAAAAAAAAGTTAATTTTAAAGCAATCAATGGAATGTCCAACCTAAAAATATGATTTTTCAACGAAAAATGTAATAGAAAATATTTTAACAATAATAGGTTTGAATTTAAAATAAAAAAGTTGAATATTGAACAAAATAATTCAATTTTGAACCAAATAATAAAATTTTTAACCAAAAAATATGAATTCTCGACAAAAAATTGAATAATAGACTTCTCAACCGAAAAGAATGAACTTTCGACAAAAAATAGTCAGTTCGCATTTAATAAGCGGAAAAACGAGAAAAAAAGGGATTAGGGAAAAGTTTGTGAAGCCTGCGATTAATAAATACGAATTTTAATAATTTATAGACTAAAGAATAACATTTTAAATGAACATTGAAGAACATTTTTAACATTTATAAAATATTAGGTGAGAAAATTTGAAATTATGCTTAGAAAATTAAGTTCATTTTCCATTGCACACTTTTTGATTTCGGACTAAAAACTTTTTAATTCGAACTACACATAAGTTTCAACTTGAAAAATTTTATGAAATATTTTGACATTATTTTTTCAAATTTGTGACACTATTTCCACTATTTTTTATATTTGAAGTGAGTCCGAGGCCTGATATTATAAAATTTAATTCGGTAAGATTTTTTATCTCATCTGATTAATTTTATACACACGTGCGTAATTATAGCATTTTATATTCGAATCAAAAGATATAAATATGTCATACTTGTCACATTCTCATAATTGATATTAAATCTACTGACATTTTATCTTTCAAAAATAGAATCTCCAGACATCAAGCCATCAGAGTTCATTCATTAGATTGAAAATTGAACTATTTTGGCGAAAATTAGTTTTTTTTTTTTTAATTAATTAAATGAAAATTTAACTATTCCATTTTTGATTCAAAATTGAACTTTTCTAACGGAAAAATCAACCATTTGGTTCGGAATGACTGAAGAATCCCGAAAAATAAAATTACTGACACTAAAATTCCGGGATTGGAAAATTCCCAAATAATAAAATTCCCGAATAATAAAATTTCCGACAGAAAATTGCCAAATTAAAAAATATTCGAACTAGAAAATTCCCGAATTTAAACAATTCAATTTTTTTATAAATATTCTTTATTTATTAAAAATACAATCACCAAATATTTTTATCAACAAAATTATTTTTAATGTTCAAAGTTTCTAAAATTATTTGAATTTAAAATAACAATAATTCGAAAAATATATTTCTGGATGAAATTTGTTTTCAATTATTGTTATTTTAAATTCAACAAATAATTTTAGAAACTTAAAACTTTACAAATAATTTTTTTATTCAAAATATTTGGTTATTGTATTTTTAATCAATAAATAATACTTATAAAAAAATATTGAATAGTTTAAAGTTGGGAATTTTTTAGTTCCGATATTTTACAATTCGGCAATTTTCTGTCGGTAATTTTCCAATTAGATAATATTATAAAATATCGGGAATAAAATGGAATTTTCTAATTCGGTAATATTACGAGTTTTCCCAGTTTGGGAATTTTACTATTAGGAAATTTTCTAATTCGGGAATTTTCAATTTAGGATTTTACAGTGCCGAGATTTTTTTTTCGGGATTTTTGAGTCGTCCCGAAATATTAATTTATTTTGATTGAAAATAATGATTAAATTAGTAAATAAAATTTTTGATAATTCAACTATTTTGGAGAAAATTAATTAAATAAAATTTTAATATTCGATTTATGATTAAAAATTTTTCTTTTTTAGTTGACAAATAAACCACTGGGTTGAAAAATTCATGTATTTTATTAAAAATTCGTCTCTTTTTGTTGAAAATCAGTCGTTTTGGTTAAAAATCTGCCTTGTTGTTGAAAAACCATTCTTTGGCTGAAAATTTAACTATTTTTTAGAAATTAGTTTTTCTTTTACTTGAAATTTTTGAATTTTTTTTTTAAATTTTGAAATTCATCCTTTTATGGTAGAAAAGTAGTGTTCTTGTTTGAAAATTCGTCTATTTTGGTTAAAAATTCCTTTTCTTGGTTGAAAATTCATCTTTTTGGTAGAAAATTATTCTTCTTGTTGGAAAATTCATATTTTTGGTTGGAAATTAATTTTGTTCTTGTTGAAAATTCAACTTATTTAGTTGAAACTCCTTTTTTTTGCTGCAATTTTTTTTTTACTGTAAATTAAACTATTACATTTGGGTTAGAAATTTCTCTTTTTTAGTTGAAAATTCAACTATATGCTTGAAAATCTATGTATTTTATAGTAAGTTCGTGTTTTTTTTTTACAGAATATCATTCTTTTTGTTTGAAAATGGTTGTAAATTTACCGATTTTGTTAAAACTTTGTTTTTAATTAATTTTTCAAACTGAATGTTTAACCATTCCAGTTTTTCAAATTAATTTTTGTTAGTTAAAAATTTTTTTTTTTTTTGTTCAAAATTAAATCTTGAACTGAAAATTAACCTAATTCATTTTTTGGTTGAAAATTTATCTTTTTAAGGATGGAAATTGAACTATTTGGTAAAACATTAGTTTTTTTGGTTTCAAATTATTTTTTTGGTTGAAAATTCGTCTTTTTGGTAGAAAATTATTCTTCTTGTTGGAAAATCCATCTTTTTGGTTAGAAATTACTTTGTTTTTGTTGAAAATTCAATTTATTTACTTGAAAATCCTTTTTATTTTGCTTGAAAATGATTTTTTTTTACTGTAAATGAAACTATTACATTTAGGTTAAAAATTTATCTTTTTTAATTGAAAATTCAACTATATGCATGAAAATCTATGTATTTTATAGTGAGTTCGTGTTTTTTTTTTTGCAGAATATCATTCTTTTTGTTTGAAAATGGTTGTAAATTTACGGATTTTGTCAAAACTTTTTTTTTTGATTAATTTTTCAAACTGAATTTTTAACCATTCCATTTTTTTAAATTTCTTTTTTAGTTACAAATTCATTTTTTTGGTTCAAAATTAAATTTTGAACTGAAAATTAACCTAATTCATTTTTTGGTTAAAAATTTATCTTTTAAAGGTTGGAAATTGAACTATTTAGTTAAACATTCGTTTTTTTTGGTTTAAAATTAATTTTTTTGGTGGAAAATTCGTCTTTTTGGTAGAAAATTATTCTTCTCGTTGGAAAATTCATCTTTTTGGTAGGAAATTATTTTGTTTTTGTTGAAAATTCAATTTATTTAGTTGAAAATCATTTTTTTTGCTTAATAATTACTTTTTTTTTACTGAAAATTAAAGTATTACATTTAGGCTAAAAATTTCTCTTTTTTAATTGAAAATTCAACTATATGCTTGAAAATCTATGTATTTTATAGTAAGATCGTGTTTTTTTGTAAAATATCATTCTTTTTGTTTGAAAATGGTTGTAAATTTACCGATTTTGTTAAAAATTCTTTTTTTTTTAAATTCTTTTTTTTAACTGAATTTTTAACTTCCATTTTTTCAAATTTATTTTTTTTTAGTTAAAAATTCATTTTTTTGGTTCAAAATTAAATTTTGAACTGAAAATTAACCTAATTCATGTTTTGGTTAAAAATTTATCTTTTTTAGGTTGGAAATTGAACTATTTTGTTAAACATTCGTTTTTTTGGTTTCAAATTAATTTTTTTGGTTGAAAATTCATCTTTTTGGTAGAAAATTATTTTTCTGAAAATTAATCTTTTTGGTTGAAAATTAATTTGTTTGGTTGAAAATTTTAATATTTTGTTGAAACTTCGTTTTTTTTAGTTGAAAATTAATTTGATACTGAAAATTTAACTTTTTTATTAATAATTTATCTTTTTTAGTTGAAAATTCAACTATGTATGTGGTTGAATATTCATATATTTTATTGAAAATTTGTCGTTTTTGTAAAATATTTTTTTTCTTGTAAATGCATTTCTTTGTTTGTAAATTCATTTCTTTGTTTGTAAATTTAACTATTTTGTTGAAAATTCGATTCTGCTTGGTTGAAAATTATTTTTTTTTTTAACTGAAAATTTAACGGTTCCATTTTTGGTTAATAATTTACCATTTTTAGTTGAGAATTCATTTCTTTTGTTGAAAATTGAACTATTTTGTTGAAAATTCGATTTTGTTTTATTGAAAATTATATTTTTTAACTGAAAATTTTATATTTCCCCCACTCAACCTGAAATACATAATAGCTTTGAAAATAAAAATTGCGTCAGTCTTTTATTTTACGTCATCAAAAATTTACAAAATGGCAAAATCTTTTCAGTTAATTTCGACTAAGTTTTCTAATAAAGCAGTTAAACTTGCAATTTTTTCAAAGTTTGGAATTCCACGTGCATTTAGCATTTTGTAAGTTTATCCAAAGAAAATGTCGATAAAATTTCATTCAATATCAAATTAATTAATTCACGATTAAAAACAGGGTTCAATTTTTATCAGAGATATTTATCTTGTTTGCTTTCTTTTTATCTTAACAACTAATTAAACTTGATAATATCACAAAATCTGATACCTAATTTAAAAACAAAATTTTTTCATGAAAGAAATGACGGATCCGAAGACCTTGCAAGAAATCTTAGAAATTCGATACCTACAAACTGGAGAATTAAAAAACCAAAAAACCGTATTTGCGAATTTCAGTTCAAAAAGTCCTATGATAAAAAATTTTACGGAACAAAAGCTCCTGACGATTCGAATTGTAAGGAATCAGTTTGTTCAGGCAAACCAACGAAATGGCCATCGGGAGTAAAAGCGAATTTCAAATTTCATTCGGAGACGGAAGCTGCCATGAACGAACAGATCAAGGCAGAATTCACGGCCTTTTATTACTACCTATCAATGGTAAATTTTTAATTTTATTTTTTTAAATAAACAAATTAAACTGGGAGAAAAACATTCTCAGGCCTCGGACTCATTTGGGAAACTCAAAACAGTGTCTACTCAAATCCTGGAAAAAAATCCTGACAATTCCATGTTTTTCCAGGTAGGGGAAACCTCTCTACAGTGGATAATGTAATGTACAGTGGATAATCATTAATTAAAAATACTAATGTATCTAAAATAATTCATTTTATTTAATTAATAGTTAAGACACTATACGTGTGAATAAATTTAAATTAAAAGTGTTTATTCTTCTTTTATTTGTGCTCTTAATTAATCATTATCCAATGTAGATTGGATTATCCACTGTAAGGAGGTTTTTTCCTATAATTTTTCACAGTGCAGAGCCATTTTCGCAAGTTTATTATTAAATTTTTTTTTTACTTTCTAGGGATTAAATTAATATGCTTAATTCAAAAATCTTTGACAACTTATATTACAAGATATTCTTAAATATATTAGCACCAAAGATTAATTAAATAATACTAAAAATATAATTAATCATTTCCTGAATTTGTCTCTAAAGTACATTAATTTGAATAATAATTCAAATTTTTACTTTATCTTCAATTTAAGCCGCTTAAATTCCCTAGCTTTTCGAGTGAAAATATTTGTAACCAAATAGTTGAATTTTCAACCAAAAAGATTAATTTTCTACCAAATAGTTTAAAATAAAAATATTGCATTTTCTGAATTTTTAGCCAAGTATAGTTGAATTTTTGACCAAAAAGATTAATTTTCTACTGTTATCTACCAAAAAAGATGACTCCTCAACAAAATACTAAAAAAAACTAAAAAATGATCCATTTTCCACCAAATAGTTCAATGTAAAAATATTGTATTTTCAACAAGATAGATGAATTTTTGGCCAAATAGTTGAATTTCCAACCAAAAAGATTAATTTTCTACCAAAAAATACGATTTTTCGAACAAAATACATGATTTCTCAACAAAATAGTTGAATTTTCAACCAAAAAACATCAATTTTTAACCAAATAGTTGTTTTTTAAGTAAAAAAATCAATTTTCAATAAAAAATGGAATAGTTAAATTATCATTTAACAAAATTAATTGTCCACCAAAAAAACAAATTTTCAATCTGAGTGATGAATTTTCAACTGAAATAATTAAATTATGAACAAAAAAGATCAATTTTCTACTAAAATTAGAATGATTGGAATATTTAAATTTTCAGTAACCTAAAAATTAATTTCCAAAGGAGATGATTTTTCAAGAAAAAATACATGAATCTCAACGAAATAGTTGAATTTTCAACTAAACAAGATCAAGTTTCATCCAAATAGTTTAAAATAAAAATATTGCATTTTCTGAATTTTTAGCCAAGTATAATTGAATTTTCAACCAAAAAGATTAATTTTCTACTGTTATCTACCAAAAAAGATGACTATTTAAGAAAATACTAAAAAAAACTGAAAAAGGATCCATTTTCCACCAAATAGTTCAATGTAAAAATATTGCATTTTCAACAAGATAGATGAATTTTTGGCCGAATAGTTGAATTTCCAACCGAAAAGATTAATTTTCCATCAAAAATACGATTTTTCAACAAAATGCATGATTTCTCAACAAAATAGTTGAATTTTCAACCAAAAAGATTAATTTTCTACCAAAAAAAGACGATTTTTCAACAAAATACATAAATTCTCAACGAAAATATTTGAATTTTCAACTAAAAAAGATCAATTTTCAACCAAATGGTTTAAAATAAAAATATTGCATTTTCTGAATTTTTAGCCAAGTATAGTTGAATTTTCAACCAAAAAGATTAATTTTCTACTGTTATCTACCAAAAAAGATGACTATTTAAGAAAATACTAAAAAAAACTGAAAAAGGATCCATTTTCCACCAAATAGTTCAATGTAAAAATATTGCATTTTCAACAAGATAGATGAATTTTTGGCCAAATAGTTAAATTTCCAACCAAAAAGATTAATTTTCCATCAAAAAAGAAGATTTTTCAACAAAATACACGATTTTTAAACCGAAAAACATCAATTTTTAAGCAAATAGTTGATTTTTGAACTAAAAAAATCAATTTTCAATAAAAAATGGAATAGTTAAATTATCATTTAACAAAATTAATTGTCCAACAAAAAAACAAACAAATTTTCAACCTGCTGATGATTTTTAGCTAAATAGTTGAATTTCCAACCAAAAAGATTAATTTTCTACCAAAAAAGACGATTTTTCAACAAAATAGTTGAATTTTCAACCAAAAAACATCAATTTTTAACCAAATAGTTGATTTTTGAAGTAAAAAAAATCAGTTTTCAATAAAAAATGGAATAGTTAAATTATCATTTAACAAAATTAATTATCCACCAAAAAAAAAAAAATATTTCAACCTGAGTGATGAATTTTCAACTGAAATAATTGAATTATGAACAAAAAAAGATCAATTTTCAACTAAAATTAGAATGATTGGAATATTTAAATTTTCAGTAACCTAAAAATTAATTTTCAAAAGAGACGATTTTTCAAGAAAAAATACATGAATACTCAACCAAATAGTTGAATTATGAACCAAAATGATGAATTTTTAAACAAGAAAATTAATTTTCTTGAAAAAAAAGATTTTACAACAAAATACATGAATTCTCAACCAAATAGTTGCATTTTTAACTAAAAAAGATAAATTTTTAACCAAATACTTGAATTTTGTACAAAGGAAGATCAATTTTTTACTAAAAATGGAATAGTTAAATTATCAGTTAACAAAATTAATTTTCCTGAAACAAACAAAAAAAAAATTTTCAACCTGAGTGATGAATTCTCTAAAGAGACGATTTTTCAAGAAAATGCATTAATTTTCAAATAAAAAAGATAAATTTTCAACCAAATAGTTGATTTTTGAACTAAAAAATAGAATTTTTCAACCAAAAATGGAAAATTTGAAATATCAGTTAACAAAATTAATTTTCCTACAAAAAAAAACAAATTTTCAACCTAAAGTGATGAATTATTAACCAAAATGATGAATTTTCAAACAAGAATTCCTTTGATTTTTTTTAAATGTCGTATTAATGCCACGAAATCTTAGGAAATCTCATGAAATTTTTCAGAATATTTTTAAACGCACTTTAAAATACTTCTTTAAAATTCTAAAAAAAATTTCTAAAAAATTGACAAATTTTCAACAAAAAATGGTATAGTTAAATTTTCAGTTAAAAAAATTAATTTTCAATTAAAAAACAAATTTTAAACAAAATAATTGAATTGTCAACTAAAATAATGAATTCTAAACTAAAAAATTAATTTCAAACGAAAAAAATTGATTTTTAACAAAGCATTTCAATTTTCAAGACCTTATATTTTTTTTATAATTTTATAGATGCTTTTAATTTCTTTTGAGATCCTATAAATCCCCAAAATATTGTAAAATTCCTTTGAATTTTTTTTAAATGCCGTAATAATGCCACGAAATCATTATAAATTTCTCAGAAATTTTAAAATCTCTTGACATTTTTTATAATTCTGAGAAATTCTTTGAAATCTCATGAAATTTCTCAGAATATTTTTAAATACACTTTAAAATACTTCTTTGAAATTCTAAAAAAAATTTCTAAAAAATTGATAAATTTTCAACCAAAAATGGTATAGTTAAATTTTCAGTTAAAAAAAATTAATTTTCAATTGAAAAAAAAAACAAATTTTAAACAAAATAGTTAAATTTTCAATCATAGAGATGAATTTTCAACTCAAATGATGAACTCTAAACTATAAAAATGAATTTTCAGCCAAAAAACTTGATTTTTAACAAAGCAGTTAAATTTTCAACCAAGTAGTTGAATTTTTAACCAAAAAAGATGAATTCCCAAGAAAAAAGACGAATTTTCTACAAAACAGTTGAATTTTCAATCAAGAAGATTAATATTCTACGAAGAAAGACTTTATACTTTTTTATAATTTTATAGATGCTTTTAATTTCTTTTGAGATCCTATAAATCCCTCAAATATTGTAAAATTCCTTTGAATTTGTTTTAAATGCCGTAATAATGCCACGAAATCTTAGAAAATCATTTTAACTTTCTTAGACATTTTTAAATCTCTTGACATTTTTTATAATCCTGCGAAATTGTTTGAAAACTCATGAAATTTCTCAGAATGTTTTTAAATACACTTTAAAATACTTCTTTAAAAATCTAAAAAATTGATAAATTTGCAACCAAAAATGGTATATTTAAATTTTCAGTTAAAAAAATTAATTTTCTATTGAAAAAAAAAAAACAATTTAAAACAAAATAGTTGAATTTTCAATCATGGAGATGAATTTTCAACTAAAATGATTAACTCTAAACTAAAAAAATGAATTGTCAACCAAAAAACTTGATTTTTAACAAAGCAGTTAAATTTTTAACCAAAAAAGAAGAATTCCCAAGAAAAAAAGACGAATTTTCTACAAAATAGTTGAATTTTCAATCAGGAAGATTAATTTTTTACGAAGAAAGTCTTTATACTTTTTTATAATCTTATAGATACTATTAATTTCTTTTGAAATCCTATGAATCTTTTAAATATTGTAAAATTTCTTGAATTTTTTTAAATACCGTAATAATGTCATGAAATCGTTTTAAATTCCTTACAAACTTTTAATTTCTTGAAATTTTCTATAATCCTACGAAATTCTTTGAAATCTCATGAAATTACTCGGAATATTAAAAATATTTAAAAAAAACGACTTCTTTAAAATCCCTCAAAATTTTTAAAATTCCTTGAAATCTTGTGAAATCCCGCTCATCTTGAAAATTGTAATATCTTTAAAAATTCCTTTAAATATGTTTAAATCTTTGAAATCTCCAGAAATTCTTTGAAATTCCCTGAAATCCCTCGGAATCCTTTGATGTCATTGATACCCTTTTAAACTCTCTTGAAATTTTTGAAGCTCTTGAAATTTCATGGAATCTTATAAAAAACACTAAAATTTAAAAAAAAAATTGAAATCAATTGATTTTTTTAAATATTAAAGTCCTTGGAGGTCCTATAAAATCGCATCGTTAAAAAAAGTGAAAAAAAGTGTCAAAAAGTGTCAATAGTGTCGTGAGTCCGAGGCCTGCTTTCCTAAAAATAGAAAGTAAAACCTCTGATTAATACTGGAATTACATTTATTCATTTTTAATCGAACAGGCATCGTATTTTGGACGAGTCGATGTTGCACTTCCAGGCTGCGAATCATTTTTTACGCAAATGCATCATGAAGAACACGGTCATGCCTTAAAGTTAATGAATTATATAAAATTGAGAGGAGGTTCAGTCATTTTGAGCCCAATCCAAACTCCTGATGATCAAGATTGGAAAAGCCCTCTAAATGCATTCAAAGTAAATTTACAATATTCATATAACACAGGGGCTGAAATTTTACAAGAAGAAACTGAAAAAACATCAAACTATAAAATCTAAAAAAAAAAACGTTGAATTCCTAACATTTAAAGTGATAATATTGCATTTTTAAACAAATAGTTGAATTTTCAACCAAAAAGATGAATTTTCAACTAATAATTTGAATTTTTAACTAAAAAAGATATTTAACTTTTTTAGTTGAAAATTAAAATAAAAATAAAATGAATTCAACCAAAAATACAAGTTCAACTTTCAGTTTAAAAAATTAATTTAAAAAAAAAACGAGTTTCCAACAAAATAGTTAAATTTTTAACCAAAGAGGTGAATTTTCAACTAAAATGATAAATCCTAATTTAAAAAAATTAATTTCGATTTGATGAAATTTAAACCAATAAATTGAATTTTCAATTAAAAAGACATTTCACTTTTTTAGTTGAAAATTCAAAAAAGTTAAATTAATTCAACCAAAAATGGAAGTTGAATTTTCAGTTAACAAAAATTCATTTAAACCAAAAAAAATGAATTTCCAACAAAATAGTTGAATTTTAAACTAAAGAGATGAATATTTAACCAAAATGAATTCTCATCCAAAAAAATTCATTTTTAACAAAGTAGTGCAACTTTGAACCAATTAGTTGAATTTGCCACCAAAAAAGATAAACTTTCAACAAAATAGATGAATTTTAAACAAATAAGTTAAATTTTCAACTAAAAAGACACTTCACTTTTTCAGTTGAAAATTCAAAAAGTTAAATTCATTCAACCAAAAATCGAAGTTAAATTTTCAGTTAACAAAAATTCATTCTCAATCAAAAAAAAAAAAAAAACAACGAATTTCTAAAAAATATTTAAATTTTTAACTGAGATCGTCAATATAAAAAAATATGAAATTCCTAGCAAAATAAATAAATTTTCAAGTCAAAAAGACGAATTTTTTTAACAAAACTGATGAATTTTCAATCGGAAAATATGAATTTTTAATCAAATAGTTGATATTTCAACCAAAAAATGGATTTCCAAAAAGATGACTTTTTAACAAAATAGTTGAATTTTCAACCAAATAATAAAATTTTAACAAAAAAGAATTGAATTTACAAGCAAATAGTTGAATTTTAAAATTACAAAGATAAATTTTCGACCAAATGATCGAATTTTCAAACAAAAATGTTTTTCTGTTAACCAAAAACAGTTTAATGTTCTACAACAATAAAATTAATTTTTACATTAATTAACTTAATTTCACTTAATTTTCAACATTCAACAAAAGAGTAGCATTATTAACCAAATAATACGATTTTCCAGCCAAAAGACTATTTTCTTAAAAGACAGTTTAAGTTTCAATTTCAAAGAATGAATTTTCTATAAAAAAAGATGACTTTTCAAGAAAATAGTTTAATTATCAAAAAAATAATTAAATTGGTGACAAAATATTTGAATTTTTAACCAAAGGGACGAATTTTCAACTAAAATTATGAATCTTCTACGACAACAAAATTAATTTTCAACAAAGGAGTTCAACTGAGTAGTGAAATTTTCAACAACAAAAAAACGAATTTTGAACAAAATACATGGATTTTCAATGAAAGAATTAAATTTTCAACCTAAAATGGAATAGTTACATTTTCAGTTTAAAAAAATGAATTTTTAATTAAAAAACGAATTTTGATAAAAACATTTGAACTTTCTACCAAAATATGACATTTTTTTTAAGTTGAATTTTCAAACAAATGATTAAATTTTCAACAAAAAAAAGTTAAATTTAAAACATTAAAAATAATTTTTAATTAAATAAGTTAAATTTCAACGAAAGAAATGAATTTTCAAAA
>CAKNYM010051511.1:188352-220542 GCA_932195095.1 Andricus curvator
TAACCAAATACAGAAAAGCTTGACTCATTCATTCCACGATTTTCTTCACATTTTTAACCATGAAATCATTTTATAAAAAATATTTAAATTTTCAATGAAAGAAATGCATTTTCAACCACAAAAAAATGAATTTTTCAGTAAGTTTGTCAATATTCTGCCATAAAAGACAAATTTTCAACAAAATAGTTGAATTTTTGACCAAAAAAAGACGAATTTTTATCAAAATACATGAATTTTTGGACTGAAAAGATCAATTTTCAACCAAAAATGGAATACTTATATTTTCAGTTAAAAAATTAATTATTAACAAAAAAAACGAATCTTCGGAAAAATAGTTACATTTTTAACCAAAGAAATTAATTTCAACAAAATAGTTGAATTTTCAATAAAAAAAAAATGTCTACCAAAGGGATGAATGTTCAACCCAAAAAGAAAAATTTTCAATCTGAAAACAAAAATTTCGACAAAAGGATGAATTTTCAACCATAAAGATTAATTTTTGACCAAAAAAGACTAATTTTTATCAAAATACATTAATTTTCGACTAAATAGATAAATTTTTAACCAGTTTTCAACCAAATAATTAATTTTTCAACAAAATAGTTGCATTTATAAAGAAACAGTTCAATTTTCAAACCAAAAGACGATTTTTTTAGAAGAGTGTTGAATTTTCAACCGAAAAGGATGAATTTTCTGTAAAAAAAGATGTTCAACAAAACAGTTAAATTTTCGACAAAGAAAGATGAATTTTTTAACCAAAATAGTTAAATTTTCATGAAAATGATCGAATTTTTAAACAGAAAAGCTTAAACTTTAATCAAAAACAGTTGCATTCATAACTAAATAGTTGAATCTTCAAGAAGACGATTTTTTTTTAAGATAGATGAATTTTCAAACAAGAACTTTTCTATCAAAAAACATGAAGTTTCGATCCAAAAAGACCAAAAAAAAATTAATTTTGAACAAAATAGTTGAATTTTCCAACAAATAATTAAATGTTCAACAAGTTATAGTTATAACCAAATATTCGAATTTTCAAGCAAAACCGACGAATTTCCATTCAAAAAGACGAATGTTCAACAAAACAATTGAGTTTTTAAACAAATAGTTGAATTTCAAAGCCAAAACGAGGATTTTTTTAGAAGATAGATGAATTTTCAACAAAGCAATTGAATTTTGGACAAAAAATATGAATTTTCAACAAAATAGTTGAATTTTCAAAAAAATGAATAAATATTTTGTTTAAATTGAATTTATAACCAAAAAGTTGAATTTTTAATCTAAAACGACGAATTTTTAAGAAGACAGTTGAATTTTCGATCCAAAAGGAGGAATTTTCTATCCAAAAAGACGAATGCTCAACAAAACAGTTGAATTTTCAACCAAATAATTAAATTTCAACAAAACATTTGAATTTATTACCAAATAGTTGAATTTACTATGAAAAAGGACGAATATTCAACAAAACATATCAAATTTTTCGAAAAAAAGATGTCTTTTTAAAAAAATAGTTGAATTTTCCACTAAGAAAAAAGGAATTATTAACAAAATAATTAAATTCTCAACAAAGGAGATCAATTTTCAAATAAAATGATGAAGCTTCAACTAAAATTATGAATCTTCAAGAAACAAAAAATCAATTTTTAACAAAGCATTTCAACTGTCGACCAAGCAGTCTAATTTTCAATAATAAAAGATAGGTAGGGCTTCAACTGCAAAATATTTTAATTTTGATTCAAAAACAGTTAAATTCAGCAAAAAAAAAAGAATTTTCAACGAAAAATGTGATAATGGATATTTCAACCCAAAAAGATTTTAATTTGAAATAAAAAAGTTTAATTCAGCCAACAAAGACGTATTCAACAAAATAGTTAAATCTTAAACCAAAAAAAATTAATTTTTAACCAAAAAGTTAATTTTTAACCAAATAGTCGAGTTTTATACCAAAATAAAGAATTTCTAAACCAAAAATACGAATTATCTATGAAACAATTCAAATTTTAAGACACATATATAAATGTTCAACAAAAAAGTTTATTTTGAGCCAAATAGTTGAGTTTTTTTCCCAAAAAAGACGAATTTTTAAACAAAAAGTTGCTCGAAAATTACGTAATGTCGGATTTCAACGTTTTAAAGAATTCCAGCGTTTTTGAATATACAGAAGAGTCTCTAAAGAAAGTTAAAAGAAGTAGAAGTAAAGAAAAAGAGTAAATTTTTTTTCTTTTTGTATGCATAATTGTAAAATCCGTTTTTATACCGTTTGTGAATAATAAAACTTAAGTATCTTAGACAATCTTTATTATTAAGTATTTTTTTTTAATGTGGACATGATTATAGACAATGAGACACTCTTGATTCATTCTGAGCACGTCTTAAATTTCAGCAGAAAAGCTTGACTCATTCATTCCACGATTTTCTTTACATTTTTAACCATAAAAAATAATTTTCAACCAAACAGTTAAATTTTCAACGAAAGAAATGAATTTAAAAAAAAAAAAATTTTCAGCAAGAAGATTAATATTCTACCATAAAAGACGAATTTCCAACAAAATAGTTAAATTTTTAACCACGGAAATAAATTTTCATTTACAGTGATGAATCTTCAATAAGAAAATTGAAGTTTTAACCAAATAGTAGAATTTTCGATCAAAAGGATGAATTTTGAACCATACAGATTAATTTGCTACTAAAAAAGGCGAATTTTCATCAAAATATAAGAATTTTTAACTGAAAAGAAAATAATTTTTAACTATAATGATGCTTTTTCAATAAAAAAAATTAATTTTCAACCACGTAGTTGAATTTTCGACCAAAAGAATGAATTTTTAACCATAAAGATTAATTTTCTACTAAAAAAAGACGCATTTTCATCAAAATACAAGAATTTTTAACTAAAAAAAAATTTGAACTATAATGATGAATCTTCAATAAAAAAATTAATTCTCCACCAAATAGCTGAATTTTCGACCAAAAGGATAAATTTTTAACCATAAAGATTAATTTTCTATTAAAAAAGGCGAATTTTCTTCAAAATACAAGAATTTTTAACTAAAAAATAAATAAATTTTGAACTATAATGATGAATCTTCAATAAAAAAATTAATTTTCAACCAAATAGTTGAATTCTCCACCAAAAGGATGAATTTGCAGCCATAGAGATTAATTTTCGACCAAAAAGACGAATTTTTATCAAAATATGTGAATTTGCGACTAAAAAGATAAATTTTCAACCAAAAATGGAATACTTATATTTCCAGTTAAAAAATTAATTGTTAACCAAAAAAAACAAATTTTCGGAAAAATAGTTAAATTTTTAACCAAAGAAATTAATTTCAAGAAAAGGGATGAGTTTTCAACCCAAAAAGACGAATTTTCAACAAAAAAATTAATTTTTAACCAAACAGTAGAATTATTAAACAAAAAATATTAAATTTCAATGGGAAACAGTTGCATTTATAACCACAGAGCTGAATCTTCAAGATAAAAAGACGAATCTTTTAGCAGATAGATGAAGTTTCTACCAAGAACTTTTCTACCAAAAAAGATGAATTTTCAATCCAAAAAGAAGAATTTTCGATCCAAAAAGACCCATTTTCAGCAAAATAGTGAAATTTTCCACCAAAAACGATGTTTTTTTTTAAAGATGAATTTTCAACCAAATAATTAAATTTTCATCAAAACAATTGAATTTATAAAGAAATAGTTCAATTTTCAAACCAAAACGGCGAATTTTTTAGAAGGCAGTTAAATTTTAAACCGAAAAGGATGATTTTTTGGTGAAAAAGTTGAATGTTCAACAAAACAGTTAAATTTTCGTCAAAGAAAAATGATCGAATTTTCAAACAAAAAGTCTTAAACTTTAATCAAAACCAGTTGAAACCAAATAGTTGAATCTTCAAGACAAAAGACGAATTTTTTAGAAGATGGATTTTCAATCAAGAACTTTTCTATCAAAGAACATGAATTTTCGATACAAAAAAGACCAAAAAAGATTAGTTTTCAATAAAATAGTTGAATTTTCTACCAAATAATTGAATTTTCAACAAAAGAAGTTGAATTTCCAAGCCAAAACGACGATTTTTTTTCAGAAGAAATTTGAATTTTTATTCCAAATGGACGAAATATCTATTTAAAAAACGAATGATCAACAAAACCGTTAAATTTTAGAAAAAAAGATGACTTTTTTAAAAATAGTTACATTTTCAACCATAGAGTCGAATTTAAAAAAAAAATTAAACTTCATTAAAATCTTTAAGACAATAAGAGGAATTTTTATAAGACAGATGAATTTTCAACAAAGCATATGAAATTTCGAAAAAAGTTGAATTTTCAACAAAAGTATTGAATTTTTAACAAACAAGTTGAATTTATAACAAAAAAATTGAATTTTCAATCCAAAAGGAGGACTTCCGTTTCCGGCATGAAAGTGTAAGGTAGCGGTAATTGAGTGGTGCTAATTGTAGTGAGTTTACAGTGGAATTGGAGGTGAGTTGATGGGACGACTGTGTTGGAGGGTTTTGTGAGTGAGGGTTTGCATGTTTAAAATAATTAAAGTGAAGATTTGTGTGATATTTAGAGAGATTGAGACTATTTTGGGTAGGCTGAGAGGTTTAGCGTGAGGAGCAAGGTGGGGAGACAGGTGCAGCCGAGTAGCGGCGACAGGGAGGGATAGGGAGAGAGAGGCACGGAAGAAGGTACGGTAGCAGGTTGAGGTAGCGCTGTGGTGACAGTAACTACGCGGTACGCAAGTTACGCTTTAATGGATTCTGTCGAGGACGTATTCTACACGCCGAAAAGTGAGACAAAAAGAAGGGGTCAGTATAAGAAAACGGTAGAGAAGGAGAGACTGAGGGCAGATAGTTTTGGCTCAATCGAACCGTTTATAAATAGGAAGAGGGATAGGGCAGAAAGAGGAAGTAGCGAAGACAAGTTAGAAGTAGGGTCCACCCTGAAAGCCCCGAAAATGATCAGAACACCACCGGGAAAAGAACAGAATAGAGCGGGGGAGAAAGACAAGGGCAAAGAAGAAGACAAAGTTGAACCTAGAGGGCCGATAGAATTTGAAAAGTTAAAGTTAGAAGAATTGCGTCAAATGATGATAGAGGTAATACAGATGAACGAAAAACGACAGGAAGAAAGAGGAGAGGAAATAAAACAAGAAATTAGGAAAGAAATGGCCGAACTTAGAAAAGAGATGCGGAAATGGGAAGAAGTTCGAGAAAATTTAGAAAAAAGGATGCAGATTTTAGAACAAAGATTAGAAAAACAGGATGAGCATAATAAAAAGGTAGCACAAATAGAGGGTAGGATAGTGAAGATCGAAAAATCAAAACTAGAGTTTAATGTAGGGGAGAGTGGGAATAATGAAAGGGAAAGGATAAGGGAAATAGAAAGAAGATTAGAAAGGAAAGAAAGAGATGAAAGGAAAAGAAACATAGTGATAAAGGGTCTAAGATTAGAAGGAAAGGAATTGAAAGAAGGAGTGGAAAATGTGCTAAAAAGGATAGATGCTAAAGTAGAGATAGAGGAAATGCGAAGTGTAGGAAAGGAAACGCGAAGAGGAGAGAAAATGGTACTAGTGAAGCTGAAGAAATGGGAACATAAAAGGGAAGTGATGACAAAGAAGAGGTTGTTATATGGAAGCTCGGAGAGAATAGAGGACGATTTGACATGGGCAGAAAGGAATATGCAGTATAAGTTAAGGCAAATAGCGGAAGAGGAAAGAAGTAAGGGAAAAAGAACGTGGGTTAAGTATGGCAGAATACAGCTAGAAGGAGTATGGTGGGATTGGGACGAAGAAAGTGAACAGATAGTAAGAAATGAGGTACCGGGAAACTAGGAGAGAAAGGAACGGGAGAAAGGAAAATAAGAAATAGTAAGAAGCAAAGAGAGACGAGACATGAAGGTAGGGAAGACTGGAGGATATGTTACTGGAATATAGCAGGATTGGAGAGAAAGGATAGGGAGTTTATGAGAAATCTGGCACAATGGGATGTAGTAGTACTGATGGAGACGTGGCTAGATGAAAAGGGATGGGAAAGAGTAAGGGGACGGTTACCAACAGGTTACAAATGGCAATGTCAAAATGCAAAGAGGAAGAATAAAAAAGGCAGAGCAATGGGAGGAATGGTGATGGGAGTAAGGAACGAATGTATAACAGGGAAGGATAAGAAAGAGATGAAAGAACGAAAAGAAGGATTAATAATAGAAGAGGTAAAGATGGGAGGAGAGAAGTGGAAGATAGTGGGGGTTTATGTGAACGGTGACATGCAGGAGAAATTAGAGGAGATGAAAGAAATGATTGAAGAAAATAAAGAAGAGATTAGGCTTATAATAGGGGGAGATTTCAATGCCAGAACAGGAGATAGTGGAGGAAGGGAATGGGGAGGAGAGAGAGGAAGAAAATCCAAAGACAAGATACTAAATGGGGAGGGAAAGAAATTGTTAAAGAGCTTGGAGGAGTTGGGATGGTTTATCTTAAACGGAAATATAGAGGGAGATGAGGAAGGGGAATATACACGCTCAGGAGGTGAAAGGGGAACGGTAATTGATTATGTGATAGTAGATGATGAGGTAAGAGAGATGGTCAAGAAACTAGAGGTAGGGGATTATATAGATTCGGATCACTTTCCCATAATAGTGACTTTAGAGGGGGAAAAAAGTAATAATATGGATAAAAAGGAAGCAAAGGTAAAAAGAGCAGGAAAAGGGGATTGGTCAAGGGAAGGAAAAGAACAGTTTAAAGAAAAGGTCAGAAATATCAAAATGGGAGAGGGAAATGTGGACGAGGAGATGGAAATAATGATAGGAGAAATAAAAAGAGGATTAGAGTGCACAAGCAAAAAAGAAATAAATAAAGGGGGAAATATAAGTGGATGGGATGAGGAATGTAAAGAAAAAAAGAAGGAGGTCAGAAAGGAACTAAGAAAATGGAGAAAAGAAAAAAGTAGTGGAGAAGAATATAGGAGAAAAAAGAAGGAGTATACGGAGTTGTGTCATCAAAAGAAAGAGGAGGAGAATAAAAGGTTTGAGGCAGAGGCGGAGAAGGCTAGGACGGAAGAAGAGGTTTGGAAGGTAGTAAATAAAGAGAGAAAAAGAAGAAAAAGAGTAAATCAGGATATTGAAATGGTAGAATGGAAAAAATATTTTATGGATTTGCTAGGAGGGGTAGAGAGAAAAGTTAGGAAAGGAGCGAAACATGGTAGAGAAAGAGATGAGGAAGAGGATATAACAAGGGAAGAAGTAGGCAAGGTGTTAGGAATAATGAAAGATGGAAAGGCACCTGGCATAGATGAGATTCCAAATGAAGTCTGGAAATATGGGGGGACAGAACTAAAGGAATGGGCATGGATAATGTGTAATAGAGTATGGAGAGGAGAAGGGTGGCCAGAGTTATGGAAAGAAGGAGTAGTGGTACCCATAGTGAAGAAAGGCAAAGGGGAGGAGGTTAAAGATTATAGGGGTGTAACGCTAATGCCAACATTGTATAAAGTATATGTAACTGTTTTGTCGGAGAGATTGAAGAAAGAAGTTGAGGAAAAAAAGATACAGCCACCGAATCAGACAGGGTTTAGAAAAGGAATGGGGGTTATGGACAACATATATGTTCTGAATTATCTAATAAATAAAAGGATTAAAAGGGAGAAAGGGACAATGATAGCAATATTCGTGGACTTAAAGGCGGCATTCGACTCATTGGACAGAGTCGAGCTAGAAAAAGTTATGGTGAAAAGGGGGATACGACAGGGCTTAATAAAGAGAGTATCGGAAATCTTCAGAGAGACAAAAAGCAGGGTAAAGGTAGGAGAGCAAGTAGGAGAAAGTTTCTGGTTAGTTAGAGGAGTAAGGCAAGGATGTCCCCTGAGTCCACTTTTATTCAATATATTAATCTCAGACCTAGAAGATGAAATGAAGAGAAAGGGATGGGGAGGAGTTAGGATGGGAGAAGAAAAGATATATACACTGGCATACGCGGACGATATAGTGTTGATGGCAGAGGATGAAGAAGGGATGGCAGGCTTAATTACAGGATTGGAGAAATATTTAGATGGGAAAAAATTGAATTTAAATGTAGAAAAGACAAAGATAATGAGGTTTAGGAAAGGAGGGGGAAGAAAGAAAGAATGGACTGGGAGATGGAAGGGAGTAAAGTTAGAAGAAGTAAAGGAGTTTAAATATTTGGGATATACCTTGCAAATGAATGGAGATCATAGAGTTCATATAAGAGAAAGGATAAAAAAAGCGGCAGGGATAATGAAACAGATATGGGCAATAGGAAAAAGAAGGTTCAAGAAAGACTGGAGAAGGAGAATGTGGTTATTTGATACGCTGGTATGGCCGGTAATAGGTTACGGAGCGGAGATATGGGGATGGAAGGAAAGGAAAGAGATTGAAAGTTTACATGAAAGGTATGTCAGGTGGACGCTAGGAGTAGACTGGAGGACGCCTGGATATATGGTGAGAGAAGAAGCACAGAGAGATAAATTAAGTACTAGAGCGGGTAAGAGAGCATGGCAATTTGAGATGAAGTTAAGGGAGGGGAAGGGAGGGGAGTTAGCGAAAAAGTGCTTGAAGGAGGTAGAAGAAAGGAGCGGGAGGGCAGTAGAACTAACAAGATGGGAAGAAGAAAGGAGGGAGTTTTTTAGTGCTAGAGATATAGGAGAGGGAAGTGGAGTAAGCTATGAAGAATTGGAGAGAAGGGACAGGGAAAGACAATTAATGGAAAGATGGGGAATGATTGAGGAATCAAAATATAATAAATGGTATAAGTTGATAAAAAAGGAAGGAGTACCAAAGTATTTAGAAAAGGGATGGGGAGAGAGACGATGGACCAGAATAGCAAGATTTAGATTGGGAAACGAGGTAAGGGAGGGGATGTATTGGGAAAAGGAAGAGAACAGAAAGTGCAGAATATGTGAATGGGAGGAGGAAACATGGGAGCATGTATGGGACGGATGTAGGAGAGGAATGGAAGATAAAGGAAGCTGGCAAGAGAATGTGGTAAATATTCTAGGTGAGGATGGAATGGGTGAGGAGTGGATGAAGGAGTTGGAGGGGGCTAGAGGGGCGAATGAGAAAGAATGAAAGAATGGATATGGAAAAATGACAAAATGAGAATGAGATAGAAGAGAAGTGCAAGTGAAGGACAAAGGAAACGGAAGTCGCATAGATTAGAAGCGTAAAGGTCTGTAAGTAGTTACATGTAGATATTATGTAATAGTATAAGTAGATTAAGATGCGGATGCGCTCGTTCTCACTCGCTCGCTCTCTCGCTCGCTCACTCTTCCGACAGTAAATTGGCGCTAGATTAATATAGAAGTAAGGAGATAGATATAAGAGTTGATGTAAATTTTTGTAAATAAATGTAAATAGTAACGATAAGATAATATAAAGTTTGTAGATGGTCTTGTAAGAAACGGAGGTCATGTAAACCCTTAGGGGACACATTATGAATAAAGAATCCAAAAGGAGAAATTTTCTATCCAAAAAGATGAATGTTCAACAAAACAGATTAATTTTTAACAAAATAGTTGAATTTTCAACCAAATAATTGAATTTTGAACAAAAAAAGTTGAATTTCCTAGCCAAAACGACGATTTTTTTAAAAAGAAATTTGAATTATTATTCCAAATGGACGAAATATCTATTTAAAAAACGAATGATCAACAAAACCGTTACATTTTAGAAAAAAATTATGGCTTTTTTTAAAAATAGTTACATTTTCAACAATAGAGTCGAATTTTCAAAAAAAAATTAAACTTCATTAAAATCTTTAAGACAATAAGAGGAATTTTTATAAGACACATGAATTTTCAACAAAGCATATGAAATTTCGAAAAAAGTTGAATTTTTAACAAACAAGTTGAATTTATAACAAAAAAATTGAATTTTCAATCCAAAAGGAGAAATTTTCTATCCAGAAAGATGATTGTTCAACAAAACAGTTGAATTTTCGACCAAAAAAGATGACTTTTTAACAAAATAGTTGAATTTTCAACCAAATAATTGAATTTTCAACAGAAAAAGTTGAATTTCCTAGCCAAAACGATTTTTTAAAAAAGAAATTTGAATTATTATTCCAAATGGACGAAATGTCTATTTAAAAAACGAATGATCAACAAAACCGTTAAATTTTAGAAAAAAAAGATGGCTTTTTTTAAAAATAGTTACATTTTCAACAATAGAGTCGAATTTTCAAAAAAAAAAATTAAACTTCATTAAAATCTTTAAAAAAATAAGAGGAATTTTTATAAGACATGAACTTTCAACAAAGCATATGAAATTTCGAAAAAAGTTGCATTTTGAACAAAAGTATTAAATTTTTAACAAACAAGTTGAATTTATAACAAAAAAGTTTAATTTTCAATCCAAAAGGAGAAATTTTCTATCCAGAAAGATGAATGTTCAACAAAACAGTTGAATTTTCGACCAAAAAAGATAACTTGTTAACAAAATAGTTGAATTTTCAACCAAGAAAAAAGGAATGATTGACAAAATAATTAAATTCTCAATAAAAGAGATCAATTTTCAAATAAAGTGATGAAGCTTCAACTAAAATTATGAATCTTTAACAACAAAATAATTTTTAACAATGCATTTCAACTGACAACCAACAACCAAGTAGTTTGATTTTCAATAAAAAAGATAAACTCTAAACCGAAAATATAATAGGCAGTTGATATTTCAACAGAAACAGATTTTAATTTTAAGCCAAAAACAGTTAAATTCTTCAAACAAACAAAAAATCTTAACGAAAAATGTCGAATTCAACAAAATAGTTAAATGAATAATAAGACTTAAGTATCTCAGACGGTCTTTATTATCAAATATTTTTAAAAATATAGACACAATTATAGATAAGACACTCTGCTTGATTCATTCTGAGCACGTTTCACATTTCAAGAAAAAATCTTGACTCATTCATTCCATGATTTTCTCTGCATACAAAAACACAAAGTTCTCTTTGTCAATGATCCATTGAGAATATTCTCCTTCAAAATCTAATTTTCCCCACCCCTAATACAATTTAACTTAAGGCGCATTATTTAGAAAACAGGATAGCTACAAAATACAAAAATTCCCTGACTTTTCAATGACCAATTTTATCATTTTCTCTGACCGATAGAAATCTTTCTTTCAGGTTCAAATTTCAACAAAAAAGATGAATTTTTAAGAAAAAACATGAATTTACAAACTAATAGTTAAGTTTTTAACCTAAGATTGAATTTTCAAATAAAACGAGGAATCTTTAACGAAAAAAAAAATGAATTTTCAACCAAGAAGATTAATTTTCTACCAATGAAGCCGAATTTTCAACCAATAAGATTAATTTCTATAAAGAAAAAGCGAATTTTCAATCAAATACAAGAATTTTCAACTAAAAAAGATAAATTTTAAACCTAATCTGGCATAGTTATATTTACAGTTTAAAAAATTAATTTTTAATTATAAAAACGAATTTTCGAAAAAAATAGTTAACTTTTAACCAAAAAAATTAATTTTCAACTAAAAAAATATAAGTTTTCAACCAAAACTAGAATAGTTAAATTTGTAGTTCACAAATTAATTTTCAACCAAATTAAAAACGAATTCTAAACAAAATAAATAAATTTTTAACCAAAGAAATGAATTGTCCACTAAAATGAGAAATCTTTAACTAAAAAAAAAATAAATTTTCTACGAAAAAAGACAAATTTTCCTGAAAATACATAAATTTTTAACTAAAAAAGATCAATTTTCCACCCAAAATGAAATAGTTATATTTACGGTTAAAAAAATTAATTGTTAATCATAAAGAATGAATTTTCAACCAAAGAAATGAATTGTCAACTGAAAAAATGAATTTTTCGCCAAGAAGATTAATATTCTACCACAAGACGAATTTTTAACAAAATAGTTACATTTTTAACCAAAGAAATGAATTTTGAACTGGATCTTCAATAAAAAATCAATTAAATTTATATCAATTAGTGGAATTTTCGACTAAAAGAGATAAATTTGTAATCAAAAATGGAAGTTAAATTTTTAGTTCAAAATTAATGTTCAACCAATTAAAAAATAATTTTCAACAAAATAATTACATTTTTAATAAAAGACAGTAATTTTCAACTAAAATGAGGAATCTTTAACCAAATTAATTAATTTTCAACCAAAAAGATTTATTTTCCACCAAAAAATACGATTTTTCTACAAAATAGATGATTTTCAACAAACTACGTGAATTTTCAACTAAAAAAAATAAATTTTCACGCAAAAATGGAAGTTAAACTTTTAGTTAAAAAATTAATTTTCAACCCATTAAAAACGAATTTTCAACAAAAGAAAAATGTTTTTGAATTAAAATTATGAATCATCAACCAAAAAAATGAATTTTTAACAAATTACTTCGACTTTCAAAGATGTAGTAGAATTTAAACTAAAAAAAGTTTTCAACTAAGAACGGAATAGTTAAATTGTCAGTTAAAATATTATTTTTAAACAAGAGAAAATAGTTAAATTTTTAACCAAAAAGATGAATTTCGAACTAAAATCAAGAATCTTTAACCAGAAAAATGAATTTTTAACAAATTAGTTCGACTTTCAATCAAGTAGTAGAATTTTCAACTGAAAAAAAAATTTCAACTGAAACGGGTATAGTTAAATTTTTAGTTAACAAATAAAATTTGAACATAAACAAAATTTCAACAATATAACTAAATTTACAATAAAAAAATACGAATTTTTAACAAAACCCTTGAATTTTGAACTAAAAAATTGACTTTTCAATAAAATTGTTCAATTTTGTACAAAGTTGATTAATTTTTTATCAAAAGATGCGAATTCTCAACGACAAATTTAATATCTGATACTCCAACAAAAATTATTTCAACCTGAAACCAAAACCAGTTGAATTCAACCAAAAGACGAATTTTCAAAAAAGTATTTGAAAAACCTCGATCGAAAAAGATTAGAAATTTCTATAACAACAGATGAATTCTTAAACTAGGAAGACGAATTTTCAACCAAGAAATATTTTTCAGTCAATAAAGAAAATAAAATGTAATAAAAAATGTGGACTTTTTATGCTAAAAAGACAACTTTTCTACAAAATAGTTGAATTTTCAAACCGAAAATATGAATTTTAAACATAAGTATTATGTTAATATTCGATCAAATAGTTTATTTTTCAAACAAAAAAGACCAATTTTCAACAAAACAGTTGAATTTTTCACCAAAAATATTGACTTTTTTTTAAAACAAAATTGTTGAATTTTGAACAAAATAATAAAACTGCATGTTCATTCCCTACATTTATAAATTATACAAATAACTTTTCCAGGGTCAACATTTTTATTTAAATAATTTTGTACAATTTGTACAATATCTTCATTATTTTAAATACTTTTTCAGAACTTCGAAATTTTTTAAGCAATTCAATGTTTTCCTTTCTTTTTAAAGACTATTAAAATTCCATACATGTAACATTTTTGAAATTGAATTGAACAGTCACAACGAGACTGCGCCCTCAGAAATTGTGAACAAAATTTAAATCCACGATATAAAAATCGCGAATTTTTGTTTCCGGGCACGAAAAATCAGTACAAAGCACAAAAAATCATAAAAGCGATAAAAAATCAGGACACGCCCTGACAAATCAGGACGTCTGGTCACCCCCAGGATATTTCCGATAACAAAAAAACAATTGCAATGAATTATAGACATCAAACTTTTTTGAAGTTGCAAAATACACAATAATGTACTGTGTATTGTTTTTTTTAAACTTTGTGCAGTTACTGGATTGAAAAAATGAAAAAATAAATGCCTGATTGCAGAATACCTTCTTCCACTGATTTCTAAGAGTCTAACTCGATTTCGGTTTACTTATCTTCCACGCGCCGATTTTGTATCGCAACCATATAAGGCCTAAATCGCGACCCATCTGGAGCCAACTCCAAATCGGTACCAATTTTGATCCTTCGATTTCGGTCCAGTTGACTGCTATTTCCGTTATAGGAATTTGCAGAGCCTGTGCGATGTAGAGCATTTCAACGTCGAAAGCCCATCGCTCCACGTGCAACACATCAAAAATAACCCTGGCAGATTTCCTCGTCAAAAGTTTAAATCCACACTGAGTATCGCGAACTCCCCTCACACAGAAAAACCAGACTAGAAAGTGGAAACCATACATCAAGAAAAGTCGAAAAAAGGATCGTGTGGCTATCTCTTGTTCCTCCAAATGAGCACGAGATCCACAGATAACGGCCTGCTGAGCAGCAACTTTTTCCGGATTTTTTGTGTAGTCATCTGTAATTAAAATATTGTTAATTTAGTTATGATTTTTTCTAATTCAGACTTCACAGCCCAAAATGCTTTAAAAACGGGGGAAATAGGGTGATTTTTCAAGGAAATAGGGGAATAATAGGAGGATGAATTTTTTTAAATCAAATTATTGTTAATACCATATTCAGGGCTCGGAACTGCTCATGCTTTAAAAAATAGTAAAATAGTAACCATACTTCTCTCAAAAAAGTAACCGAAAAGTAACACTAATGTGGCAAAAAAGTAACCAAAAAGAAAGATTTTTTATAAAAAAAGACGAAGTTTCCACTAAAATTATGAATCTTCAAAAAAAAAAGTATGTTTAAGAAAGTAGTTCCACTTTTAACAAAATGGTTGAATTTTTCTGACTAAAGCAGATGAATTGTTAACCAGGGTGGCGATTCGGCGGACGATTTCAAATTCCCGGTTTTCCCCGGTCAAGTTTTTCAATTTTCCCGGTCAACTCAAAGTAACATATTTATATCTGCCGCAAAACGCAAACATTTATTTTAATTCATGACGTTCGTTCTAAACATCTTTTAACACAACAGAGCAAAACGTTGCAAAATAAATGAATTTTGAAAAAAATACTTAAATTTTCCACTAAAAAATATCAATTTTTTACAAAAAAATGGAATAGTTAAACTTTCAGTTGAAAAAATTAATTTTCAACAAAAAAAAACGAATTTTCAATAAAATAGTTCAATTTTCAACCAAAGTGATGAATTTTCAAATCAAATTATGAATCTTTATCTGGAATAGTTAAATTTTAAACCAAAAAGATAAATTATCAACTAAAATGATGAACATTTAACTGGAAAACTCGAATTTTCAACCAAAAAGACGAATTTTTAAAGAAGATTACATTTTAAATAAAAAGATTAATTTTTTACCCAAAAATACAATTTTTCAACCAAATACATTAACTTTTAAAGAAAGGTTTGAAGTTTTAATAAAAGAAGACAAATTTTCAACCAAATAGTTAAATTTTGAACTGAAAAAATAATAATTTTCAATCGAAAATGGAATAGTAACATTTTTAGTTTAAAAAATTATTTGTAAACCAAACATAAGAGTTTTCAACTAAAACAATGAATCTTTAACTGAAATAGTTCAATTTTCAAACCAAAAAATTAATTTTTACTAAAAAAAGATAAATTGTCAACCAAAACTTTAATAATTAAATTTCAAGTTAAAAAAATTAATGTTTAACCAAACAGATGAATTTTCAACAACAGCTATGGAATTTTCAATTGGAATAAATTAAATTTTCAGTTAAAAAAATTAGTTTCAAACAAAAAAAAATTACTTTCAAAATAACAGTTACATTTTCAACCAAAGTGAAGAATTTTCAAATAAAATTGTAAATATTTAACTGCAATAGTTGAATTTCAAACCAGAAAGATGAATTTTTAACTGAAATGATGAATCATTAACTAGAATAATTGAATTTTTGACCAAAAAGATTCATTTTCAACCAAGAAGATTAATTTCTACCAAAAAAGACGAATTTTCAACTAACAAAGATAATTTTTCAACCAAAAATTGAATAATCAAATTTTTAGTCAAAAATGAATGTTCAACCAAAGACATGAGTTTTGAACTAAAATTATGAAATATTCAACTGGATTAATAGTTACGTTTTTAGTTGAAAAAAAAAAATATTTTCAACCAAAAAACATCAAAAGAAAAAACAAATTTTCAATCAAACAGCTCATTTTTCAACCAAAGAAATGAATTTTTAATTAAAACTATGGATTTTCAACTAAAAAAAAAATTAATTTTTAACAAAAGAGCTTAACTTTCAACCAAATAATTTTATTTCAAACCTAAAAGATGAATTTTCAACTAAAATAATAAATATTTGACTGGAATACTTGAATTTTTAACCGAAAAGAAGAATTTTTAAACAAGAAGATTAACTTTCAAAGAAAAATAAGATAATTTTTTACCAACAAAAAAATAGATTTTTTAACAAAATACATGAATTTTCATCGGAATAGTTAAATTTTCAATTAAAAAGACAAATTTTTATCCAAATTGTGGAATTTCGAACTTGAAAATTTTAATTTTCAGCTCAGAATGGAACAGTTAAATTTTCGTTTAAAGAAATTAATTTTCAACCAAACTGGTGAATTTTCAAATAAAATGATGAATCTTCAACTGAAATGATGAATCTTTAACTGGAATAGTTTACTTTTATGCCAAAAAGATGAATTGTCAACCATAAAGTTTAATTGTCTACAAAAATAGATGAATTTTCCACAAAGTACATACATTTTCAAACAAATAGTTTAATTATTAAATGGAAAATATTAATTTTCAACCAAATAGTTGAATTTTCATCAAAAAAAGATTAATTAATTTTTAACAAAAGTTTAACTTTTAACCCAGTAGTTGAATTTCTAACTAAAAAACGATGAATTCGCAAAGAACAATGTAAAAAAAATTTCTATTATAATTCAGAAATATTTCTTCTTTGAAATTCTACTTCTACTCTGAAAACTGCTTGAAGTACTTTTATTACCTAAAATTTAGAAGAGGGAACTTTCAAATTGTGACGAATTCTGACTTGAAAGAGGCATTTTTAAAAATTCCTTTTTTCTCAATCCGAATTATAATTCCTTTAAAAAATTCCCATTCCATGTAAAACATTCCCTGTTCCAAGTGAAATTATATTTCTTGAATTTTGCTATGATCAGAAGTAAATTCCCGGTTTTTAAATTAAATTCCCGGTTTTTTCCCGGTCAATAAAATTCCAGGTCATTTCCCGGTTTTCCCGGTCAAGTCGCCACCCTGGTTAACGAAAAATGGAATATTGCTATGATAACCAACAAAGATTTTAATTTAATATAAAAAATAGTAGAATTCATTCAAAAAATACGATTTTTCAGCAAAATATGTTATTTTTCAAACAAATTGTTGATCTTTTAAACCAAAAAGACCAAATTTTACAACACAGTTAAATTTTCAACCAGTAAATATGGATTTTTGACAAAAAGTTTATCTGTCAACCAAATAGTTGAATTTTCTATGAAAACAGGGGTATCGTCAACCGAAAAAAAAACAAATTTTCAACAAAATAAGTACATTTCGAACTAAAAAGATGAATTTTCAAATAAAATGATGTATTTTTAAACAAAAGGGTGATTTTCAATCAGGAAGATTAATTTTCTACCTAAAAAGGCGAATTTTCAACTAAAATGACGAATTTTCAACAAACAAATAAAGTTTTAACAAAAATGATTTAACTTTTAACCGAATTTCAACCAAAGAAGATAAATTCTCATTGAAAAATATAATACATAGTTGGATATTGCACCAAAAAAAGATTAAAATTTTTAATTAAAAACTAGAAATTTTAGACAAATTGCAATTTTTATCAGGATTCATAATAATTCAATTGATAGCCCTTTTTATACATTTTATATAGGAACTAATTATTATTTTATTGTTATTCTCTAATTTTCTCGGCTCTAAAGTTTCAAATTTACTGAAAAAATTTGAATTTTTACATTCTTCACAAGTTTTTAAATAATACGATTAATGAATTTATTTATTTCGTTATTTCGAGCAAAAAATGTTACCAAAGTAACCTTTTCATAAAATAAGTAACTTTATACTTATAGTAACCGCGGATCAAAAAAGTAACTAAGTTACTAAAAAGTAACCCGCTCCAAGCCCTTCATATTGAATTCAATATGAAACGCTTTATATTCTTAGGATTACAAGTTGAATATTCAATGAAAACAAATTTTCTACCAAAAGGGATTAATTTTCATCACCAAAAGACGAATTAAAAAAAAAATAATAATTTTTAACAAAACAGATGCATTAACAGCCATTTTTAACTAAATAGTTGAATT
This sequence comes from Andricus curvator, assembly GCA_932195095.1. NCBI lineage: Eukaryota > Metazoa > Arthropoda > Insecta > Hymenoptera > Cynipidae > Andricus > Andricus curvator. Next base: position 206,517 of record CAKNYM010051511.1, read on the forward strand.
TTCAATATACAAAGATGAATCTTCAACTAAAAGATATTTTTTTAACCAAAAATAGAATTGTTATATTTTCAGTGAAAAAATTACTTTTTTTATTAAAAAAAACGAATTTTCGAAAAAATAGTTAAATTTTCAACCAAAGAAATTAATTGGCAGCCAGAAAGATGAATTTTTCACCATGAAGAGTAATATTCTACCACAAAAGACAAAATTTCAAAAAATTAGTTCAATTTTTAACCAAAGAAATGAATTTTCCACTACAATGATGAATCTTTAATAAAAAAGAAATGAAATTTAAACCAAATAGTTTAATTTTCAACCAAAAAGGAGAATTTTCAACCACAATGATTAATTTCCTACCAAAAATGACGAATTTTCAATAAAAAATGGAATAGTTATATTTTCAGTTAAAAAAATTAATTTTTAACCAAAAAAAAGACAAATTTTCAACAAAACACATGAATTTTCAGCGAAAAATGGAATAGTTAGTTCAGTTGAAAAAAATTAATTTTTAATCAAAGAAAAACAAATGTTCAACTAAAAAAGATAAATTACAAACCAAAAATGGAATAGTTATACGTTCAGTAAAAAAAAAAATTAATTTTTAACCCAAAAAAAGGATTTGCAACAATATAGTTCAAATTTTAACCAAAGGAATGAATTTTCAACTGAATGCATGAATTTTCAACTAAAAAATATCAATTTTCAACCAAAAGTGGAATAGTTAACTTTTTAGTTAGAAAATTAATTGTCAACTAATTAAAAACAAGTTTGCAATAAAATAGTTAAATTTTCAACCAAAAAGATGAATTTTTCACGAAGAAATTAAATTTTTAACCAAAGAAATGAATTTTCAACTATAATGATGAATCTTTAATAAAAAAGGAATTAAATTTAAACCAAATAGTTGAACTTTCGGAAAAAATTATGAATTTTTAACCATAAAGATTAATTTTCTACCAAAAAAGACGAACTTTCAACAAAATACATCAATTTTCAACTAAAAAAAAATCTTTTCAATCAAAATACATGAGTTTTCAACTAAAAAAAGATAGATTTTTAACAAAATAAAAACGAATTTTCAATAAAATAGTTAAATTTTCAACAAAAGAAAAATGTCTTTGAAATAAACTGATGAATCATCAACCAAAAAAAATAATAATTTCTATCTAAGTATTTCGACTTTCAACCAAGAAGATTAATTTTCTACCGAAAAAGACGAATTTTCAACAAAATACGTGAATTTCCAAACAAAAATGAAACAGTTAAATTTCCAGTTAAAAAAATTCATTTTCAACATCAAATAAACGAATTCTCCACAAGGCAGTGATACTTTCAATCAATAAAATGAAATTTTTAACAAAGGAGTTTGATTTTCAACTAATTTTCCACAATACAGTGAAATCTTCAATTAATAAAATCAATTTTTAACAAAGTAGTTTAACCATGAACTAATTAGTTGAATTTTCAACCAAGAGGATTCATTCTCCACAAAAAAAGACGAATTTTCAACAAAATACATGAATTTTCAACCAAATAGTGTAATTTGTAACTAAAAGTTATCAATTTTTAACAAAAAATGAAACAGTTAAATTTGCAGTTAAAACAAATTAATTTTCAACAACAAAAAACGAATTCTCCACAAGGCAGTGATACTTTCAATCAATAAAATGAAATTTTTAACAAAGGAGTTTAATTTTCAACTATGTAGCTAAATTGTCAATTAATAAGATTAATAAGATTTTTCTATCGAAAAAGACGAATTTTCAACAAAATACATGAATTTTCAACCAAATAGTGTAATTTTTAACTAAAAACTATCAATTTTTAACCAAAAATGCAATCGTTAAATTTTCAGTTAAAAAAATAATTTTCAACAACAAAAAACGAATTATCAACAAGACAGTTAAAGCTCAATTAATAAAATAAATTTGTAAAAAAGTAGTTTAACTGTAAACTCAATAGTTGAATTTTCAACTAAAAACTATCAACTTTCAGCCAGAAATAGCTGGATTTTCTTATATATATATTTAGGTGAAAAAAGAGAAAAAAAGGGGAAAGAGAGAATAGGGGAAAGATTGTGAAGTCTATAAATTGTAATTTGAATAATTAAGAAGTTGTGTTAAGCATGGAGTAAAATAATCGACAATTACCTTCTAGGACTTCATTTAAACTTGTTTCAAGTTTAGCCAAGTCGGCGAATTTAGTTGCGCCATCGGCATCTGCAAAGAGAAGAACACTTCCTCTAGCACTTTGCATTCCCTGAAAAATTCAATTATTTACTTGGGGTATCGAATATTTAAAAAAATAAAATCACATAAAAATGAAAAAACTTACCAATCTAACAGCTCCTCCTTTTCCGCGGTTTTTTACTAAAGCTAGAGTTCTCACAGTCTCATATTTTTTTGCGTAACTATGTGCAATTTCCACAGTTTTGTCCGTACTTCCATCACTAACGATAATAACTTCGTAAGTGAGACCAGACTTTTTACGATTTTCTAAATATTCGAGACATTCATCCAACATTGGAGGTACTATTTAAAACAGAAAATGTGGTTTAAATTATGTAGGATTTTAGTTTAAATAGTCAATCAAAGCTGACAAAGAATACAAAAAAGATTCAGAATGTATCTAAAAATTTTCATTTTAAATCAAAAACACTTGAATTGAACCACAAAAAGACAAATTTTCAACAAAATATTGGAATCCTCCACAAAGAAAGATTTGTCAGTCAATAAAGAAAAAAAAATTCATCCAAAAGTAAAAAAAGATGAATTTTCAAGCAAGAAGATTAGTGTGCTGCTAGAAAAGACCAATTCTCAACAAAATACATAAATTTTGAACCAAATAGTAGTAGCAGTAGTAATTTTCAACCAAGAAAATTAATTTTATACCAAGAAAGACGCACTTTCAACAAATTGCATAAATTCTCAACCAAACAGTTGAATTAAAAAAATAAAAAGATCAATTTTTAACCAAAAATGGAATAGTTAATCTTACATTTAAAAAAATTAATCTTATAATATTTTTTTTTAAATCCTGGACAAAAACAGATTAATTTTCAACCAAACAGTTGCATTTCCAAACAAAAAAATAGATTTTCTACTTAAAAGACGAATTTTCAACAAATTACATAAATTATCAACCAAACAGTAGAATTTCTAAACTAAACAAATAATTTTGTAACAAAAATAGAAGTTAAACTTTGATATAAAAAAATTAATTTTCAATGAAAAAAAAAATCTACAAAATAGTTAAACTTTCTACCACATAGTTGAATTTTCTATAAATTGTTGAATTTCCAAGACAAAAAAGACGAATTTTCTATACAAAATAATTGAATTTTCAACTCGAAAATATAAAATTTCAACAAAAAAGTTCATTTTCAACCAAATAGTTGAATTTTGAGTTGAAAGAATTAATTATGAATCTTTAACCAAAAAAAAATAATTTTTAACAAAGTAGTTCAACTTTTAACTAAGGAGTTGAATTTTCAATAAAAAATATAATAGTGGACATTACAACAACAACAAAAGTGTAGTTTTGAATTCTTAACCAAAACAGATTAATTTTCAAACAAACAGTTGCATTTTTAAGCAAAAAATTTATTTTCTACCAAAGAAGACAAATTTTCAACAAAATGCATACATTTTTAACCAAAAATAGAATAGTTAAATTTTCATTTAAAAATTAGTTTTCAATAAAAAAAACGAATCTTCTACAAAAATGTTGAATTTTCAAGACAAAAAAAGAAATTTTCAACAAAAAACGTAAATTTGTATCAAAATAGTTTAATTTTCAACCAAAAAGATTAATTTTCTACCAAAAAATACGACTTTTCAACAAAATTCATACATTTTTAAGGAAATAGGTAAAATTTCAATCAAGAAGATTAATTTTCGACCAAACTTTTAGTCTAAAAATGATCAATTTTGACCAAAAATTGAATAGTTACATTTTCATTGAAAAAAAAATTTCGATTTAGAAACGCGAATTATTTACAAAACAAGTCGAATTTTCAACCTGAAAATATGAATTTTCACGAACAAAATTGAATTTTCAACAACAAAATTGAATTTTTAAGCCAAAAAGACAAATTTTGTACAAAATATTTGAATTTTCAACCCGAAAATATAAAGTTTCAACAAAAAAGTTAATTTTCAATCAAATAGATAAATTTTAAGGTAAAAATAATTTTTTAAACTAGAGAAGAAATTTTCAACAAAAAGCATACATTTTTAACCAAATAGAATTTTCAACCAAGAAGATTAATTTTCTACCAAAAAAGACGACTTTTAAACAAACTACGTAAATTTTCAACCAAATAGTTGCATTTTTAACCAAAAAAATTGATTTTCTACCATAAAAGACACATTTTCAACAAAATTCATATATTTTTAAGCAAATAGTTGAATTTTCAACCAAGAAGCCTAATTTTCTACCAAACTTTTAGTCTAAAAAAGATCACTTTTTAACAAAAAATGAAGTAGCTACATATTCATTGAAAAGAAAATAATTTTTGATTTAGAAAAGCGAACTTTTGAGAAAACAGTAGAACTTTCAACCTGAAAATATGAATTTTCAACAAAAAAATTGAATTTTCAAGCCAAAAAGACGAATTTTCTACAAAACAGTTGCATTTTCAATTCGAAAATAAGAATTTTAAATAAAAATGTTTATTTTTCTCAAACAGTTCAATTTTCAACTAAAATTATGAACCTTCAACCAAAAAAAATTAATTTTTAATAAAGTAGTTCAACTTTCAACCAAGGAGTTGAATTCTCAACCTAAAAAAATGAATTTTCAATCAAAATTGTACCCCGTGTAAGATAGCAAAAAAAATTGTTGCCCTACAACCCCATCCAAAAAAAATTTACGCAATTTCTGCACGGCCCCGAATATGCACATACTTTTAGGTTTTTTTTTATAAATGTGGAGACTATAATTGAAAAATATAAATAACATGAAATTCGTCGCCTAATTATATTCACTTTAAAAAATTCTTTTAAATCATGGGTATTAAGTCTTACATCGCTCTTCTTCGTTGTAAGCAGGAACAATAACACTCAGATGAATACTCCATTCGTCTTTTATTGAAGGAAAAGCTTCCTTTTTTCCAGATACTGGATTAAAATAAAATCTTTCTTCGTCATGTCGCCACACATTAGGATACGGCTGCGTTGTCACGTACAATATCACGCAAAACTAAAAACAAGTAATTAAAAAAAAAAAATCCACATCTGATGAAACAAGATTTTCATAATTTTTTGAGAAAAATAACAAACAATTAGAGATGAAAAATTATAGAGAGATGTAAAATAATTGTATGAACAATTCGAAGAAAAAAATTTCATATTGTAAATAAATGCATCCCCAAATTCGCTAAAAGTCATCCCTCAAGATATTATAACTCAATTTTTAAGTATCTTTTCTGAATTTTATGAAAATGAAATAAAAAATTTTAAGGGAAAATTATTTTGAAAATGTATTATACAAATATGGAAAAAAACTACCCTTTCGGTGATTTACAAATAGATTTAAAATCTCGGTGAGACATAAATATAAAAAAATATTAAAAAACTGTGTTGTACATTTTTTTAGTATTATGTCAAATGGGAAATTAAATCAAAATTTATCAAAGTAATAAATCCGCTTCCTGCAAGTTTTTATTGTTGACTACAATTATATTTTTTTGTAAAATTAGAATTCAATTTTACCATACTTTTTTTCTTCGAATATTAAAAACTTTATTTATTTCAACTAAAAAATATGACTTTTCTACAGTAAAAGATGAGTTTTCCACAAAACAGTTGAATTTTCGACCAAAAAGATGACTTTTTAACCAAACAGTTAAATTTGCAACAAAATAATTAAATCTTCAACAAAATAGTTGAATTCTCAACCTTCAAAGATTACCTCTCAACCAAACGGTCGAATTTTCAAACAAAAAAGATTAAACTTCAACCAAAAACTGTTACAATTGCAACCGAATAATTGAATTCTGAAAAGACAGTTGAATTTTCAACAAAAGAAGATGAAATTTTAATTCAAAAGAAGGAATTTTCTGTTCAAATAGACAATTTTTCAACGAAACAGTTGCATTTTTAACCAAAAAAGAGGAAATTTCAAACCAAGAAGATAAATTTTCTGCCAAAAAAGATGAATTTTCAAATAAAAAGAATCAATTTAAAAAAAATCAATCTTCAACTGGAATAGTGAAATTTTTAGTTAAAAAATTAATCTTTAACAGCAAAATACATTTTTTAACAAAATGGTTCAACATTCAACCAAAAAGATTGATTGAAATATGAATTTTCAACACAATAGTTGAATCCTTAACCAAAGAAGATTAATTTTCCACCAAAAAGTTGAATTTTTATTCAAAAAAATCAAATTTCCACTAAAACTGATGAATTTTTAAACCAAAAAGACGAATTTGCACCAAAATAGTCAAAGTTTCAACCAAAGAGATGAATTTTCAACTAAAATCATGCATTTTCCAACTAAAAAGACAAATTTTTACCAAAAATCGATTTTTCAATCTTCGGTAAAACTGTAGAATTTTCAACCAAATTTCAACCAAAGAAGAGGAAATTTCAAACCAAGAAGATTAGTTTTCTACTAAAAATGACGAATTTTCAACAAAAAATGGAAAAGTTACATTTTCAGTTAAAAAATTAATTTTGAAGGAAAAACAAACGAACTTTCAATAAAATACAACAATTATCAACTGAAATTATAAATCTTCAACTGAAACAGTGAAATTTACAGTTAAAAAAATTAATTTTCAACCCAAAAGAAACGATTTTTCAATGAAAGAGATAAATTTTCAATTAAAATAATAAATCTTCAACTCAAAATATATATTTTTTAAGTGGTTCAACATTCAACAAAAATAATAAATTTTTAACGAACAATGAAATAGTAAATGCATAAATATATTTGAAGCAAAAAAATTTGTAATTTTAAATCAAAAAGGTTGAATTCAACCAAAGAAGACAAATTTTCACCAAAACAGTCAAAGTTTCAACCAAAGAGATGAATTTTCCATCTAAAAAGAGGATTTTTCACAAAATAAATATTTTTCAGTCAAGAAAGAAAGAAAATCATCCAAATTGTTGAGCTTTCAAGCCAAAACACGAATTTTCAACAAAAAAAATCAATCTTCAACGAAACAGTTGCATTTTTAACCAAAAAATGGGACATTTCAAATAAAGAAGATTAGTTTTTTACCAAAACTGATGAACTATTTACTGAAAAAGATCAATTTTCAATCAAAACCGGAAAAGTAACATTTTCAGTTTAAAAAATTAATATTAACCCAAACAAAGGATTTTCAACAAAATAATTAAATTTTCAACCAAAGAGGTGAATTTTAAACTAAAATGATGAATTTTCCAACCAAAAAGACGAATTTTCAACAAATAAAGATTTTTCAGTCAAGAATGAAAAATAAATTCATCGAAATTGTTGAACTTTCAAGCCACAAAACGATTTTTAGGTACAAATGTTGAATTTTCAACCCGATTAATTGAATTTTCAACAAAAAGTTACATTTTTAACCAAAAAAGAGGAAACTCCAAAGCAAGAAGATTAGTTTTCTACCAAAAATGACGAATTTTTAACAAAAACAAGATCAATTTTCAACAAAAAATGGAACCTTTAACCAAAAAAATAATTTTTTTACAAAGTAGTTAAACTTTAAACGAAAGAGATGAATTTTCAACTAAAATGATTAATCTTCAACTAGAATAGTTAAATTTTCAGTTAAAAAATTTAATTTTCAACCAAAGCAGATAACTTTTTAAAAAAATTGCTGAATTTTGAACCAAATAATACAATTTTTTACTAAAAAATGTAATCGTCAGGAGGAATCAATTGCAAACATAATATAGAAATAGAAATACAAGGCAAATAAATTACGCACTGACTAGAGTATTACGGAATTTTCCGTAAGATCAAGTTTCAACAAAAATTATAAATCTTTAACTAGAGTAGTGACATTTTTAGTTACAAAATTAATTTTAAACAACAAAGAAAGAAGATTTGTTCAACGAAAGAGATAAATTTTCAACTAAAATGATAAATCTTCAAAAAAAAAAAATATTTTTTAACAAAATGGTTCAACATTTAACCAAAAGGATTCATTTTTAACGAATAATTAAATAGTAGATGTATAACAAAATGGTTCAATATTCAACAAAAAAGATTAATCTTTGACGAACAATGAAATAGATGTATATATTTGAACCAAAAAATTTGTAATTTTAAATCAAAAAAGATGAATTCAGCCAAAAAAGGCCAATTTTCACCAAAACAGTCAAAGTTTCAACCAAAGAGATGAATTTTCAACTAAATCATGAATTTTCCGTCTAAAAAGAGAAATTTTCACAAAATAAATATTTTGAATTTGAATGAAAATATTGTAAAATATTTAATATAGAATCTTTCATAAACGGAATAAAGCAATTTCAAATTCATTATCCTTGACAATTATTTAAAGTGCCTCTTATACAAATTGCCCTGAAATTTTCAAGATTTTTTTTTAAATCCTTGACTTCTCCCTGATTTTCAGCGCAAGTACTTTCAGGTTGAATTTCATGTTCATTAAGGCGATAGACTATTAAGAGAGAATACTATATTACTATTCTGTTTTTATATACATTAAATAAATTTTTGAGAAATGTGAGAACGGTGAGTATAAAAATATAACCTCAAATAATTTGACATATATGTATAAAATCTGTAAACTTAAAAAATATACGCAAAAACTAATAAATAGAATTGTGCAATGATATTGAACTGATTACAAAGAGATAACACAAGACTATTCTGTCATTTTTATCTATTTTAGTACTGTTTCTCGTGCAAACTGACAATACACATAACCTCAAATTAAAGTGAAAACCTTGACAACTTACCAAAATTAGAGAAACTGCCAATATTGGAAGCACATAGCCAAATATTATCGTCAAAAACATGATTATACTAATAAAAATTGTAAAAACACTTTAAAAAAAGAGGCTCAGAGAACCTAGAGAGACTCTGGGAGTACGAGTACGTGGCACGTCTGGTGCTCCATTGTCGAAACTGTTTGCATGCAAGTGTTTTGTGTACATACATGCGTGTACACATGCGGTGATGCGACATTATACACGAAAATAATTTCCCTTTTTTTTATTTTTTACGCTTATTAAAAATTATAAACAATTGCTATATTTTTTCTATTTTTTAAAATCCTAAAGATTATTTAAATAAATTAAATTTAATCTTAACATGTAATTTATACTAAAATATCATCTAAAATATATAGAGAAAATGTATGGTCGTTTAAAATAAAATATTATTTTTATATTTATAGTATATTAATATTATTTATTTATTAATTTTTTATATTTAAAATACATATTTTGATATAAATTATTATTATAATACTTTATACCAAGATACAAAGAAAATGTGGGACGACTGAAAAATCCCGAAAAATAAAATTCCCGACACTGTAAAATTCCCGAATAATAAAATTCCCGAATAATAAAATTTCCGAATATTAAAATTCCCTAAGTAGAAAATTCCCAAATAATAAAATCCCGAATAATAAAATTTCCGAATTGGTAAATTCCCAAATAATAACATTTATAAATAAGAAAAATCTATTTGTAACATAATTTTAATAATTTAATTAATTTGATGATTAAAAAAATTTTTAATTGTTAAAATTCGGCAATTTTCTGTCGGGAATTTTATTATTCGGGAATTTTCAAATTCGGTAATATCACAAACTTTCAGGAATTTCATTATTCGGAATTTTCCAATTCGGTAATATTCTGAACTGTTCGGGAATTTTCCAATTCGGGAATTTTATTATTCGAGAATTTTATTGTTCGGAAATTTTTCAATTTTTCAATTTTATTATTCGGAAATTTTCCAATTCGGGAATTTACAGTGTCGGAAATTTTCAGTCGCCCCGAAAATGTATGATCATTTTAATTAAAATAAAATAATTAAACTTAATTTTTAGTATAATTTTTATAAAGTAAAATTTTATTTATTTTATTTGATTTTAAATAGATAATAATCAATCGCGCGCTATGCGCGCTGGACGGCTAACAATCCCGAAAAATAAAATTCCCAGCGCTGTCAAATTTTCGAATTGCAAAATTCCCGAATAATAAAATTCCCGAATTAGAAAATTCCCTGTCAATAAAATTCCCGAACATTTTATAATATTACCGAATTGGAAAATTCCCAAGTAATGAAATTCCTGACAGTTTGTAATATTACCGAATTTGATCATTTCCGAATATTAAAATTCCCGCAGTGGAAAATTCCCAAATAATAAAATTCCCAAATTGGTAAATTCCCGAACAGTTTATAATATTACAGATTTGAAAAATTCCCGACAGATTATAATATTAAAACAAAATTTTTAATTTAATATAATATTAATAATTTAATTAATTTTATGATTAAAAAATTTTAATTGTTTAAATTGCGCAATTTTCTGTCGGGAATTTTCAAATTCGATAATATTACAAACTTTCGGGAATTCCATTATTCGGAATTTTCCACTTCGGTAATATTATGAACTGTTCGGGAATTTTATTACTCGGGAATTTTATTATTAGGAAATTTTCCAGTTCTGGAATTTACAGTGTCGAAAATTTTCAGTCGTCCCGAAAGTGTATGATCATTTTAATTAAAATGAAATAATTTTATTTAATTTTTAGTATAATAATTATAATAAAGTAAAATTTTATTTTAAATAGATAATCATCGATTGCGCGCTATGCGCGCGGGACGGCTAAAAATCCCGAAAAATTAAATTCCTGACACAGTCAAATTTTCGAATTGCAAAATTCCCGGATGATAAAATTCCAGAATTAGAAAATTCCCTGACAATAAAATTCCCGAACATTTTATAATATTACCGAATTGGAAAATTCCCAAATAATGAAATTCCTGACAGTTTGTAATATTTCCGAATTTGAAAATTTCCGAATATTAAAATTCCCGAAACGGAAAATTCCCAAATAATCAAATTCCCGAATTGGCAATAAAATTCCCGACAGATTATAGTATTACAACAAAATTTTAAATGTAACATAATTTTAATAAATTTTATAAATAAAAAATTTTAATTGTTTAAATTCCGAAATTATCTGTCGGGAATTTTATTATTCGGGAATTTTCAAATTCGGTAATATTACAAACTGTCGAGAATTTCATTATACGGGAATTTTCCAATTCGGTAATATTATAAACGGTGCGGGAATTTTATTATTCGGGAATTTTATTGTTCAGGAATTTTGATCGAATTCGAGAATTTTATTATTCGGAAATTTTCCAATGCGGGAATTTTACAGTATCGTAAATGTTCAGTCGTCCCGAAAATATATGATCATTTAAAATAAAATAAAATTAATTTAACCAATTAAAAAAATTGTTTTTTGTTAAATATTATTTATTCAATAAAAATATTGTTTAGATTTGAAATAACAATAGTTGAAAAAATACATTTCTGAATGAAAAATTTTGTTTGAAAATGTGCATAGTATTTTTTTTAAATCTTAAAATCTTCCGGATTTGTTTTTTTATAATTTTGGAAATCTTGTGTAATGTTTTAAAATCGTTTTTAATATTCTCTTAAAATTAATTTTTCAAGATTAAGAATCACTTTAAATATTCCTAGGATTTTGAAAAAAAATTTATTATCTTGAAACCTTTCAAAATCTTTGAAAAACTTTAAAATTTTATTTCGAAATCTTCAAAAATCCACCTTTTGTTTTAATTTTTTGAAATCTTCACAAGGTTTAAATTATTTTTAAATGTGACTTATTTTTAAAACTAAAAAGTTTGAAATTTTCCCATGAATCTTAAGAAACATTTTTTTTTATTCTCTTGAAATCTTTCAAAATTGTTTTTTTTTTCAAATCTTCAACAATCTACATTTTGTTTCAATTTTCTTGACATTTTCCCAAGGTTTAAATTGTTTTCAAATCTTTTGAAAACTTCTCAATGTTCTAAATTACTTTCAAAATTATTTGAATTCTTTCTAATGTTTTTTCTGCAAATTTAAAAAAGTTGCCTTGAAATTTATTTTAGTTTGAAAAATCAATTCTAATAAAAAATTGAAAAACATAATTTCCTTAAATTTCTAAAAATAATAAAGAAAATTTTAAGGCAAACTTTTTCAATTTAAAAAAAAATACAAAATTTAAGAAAAAATATGAATAAGTTTAAGAAATATTTAGAAGTTTTATAAAGATTAAAAAATAATTCAAAATAAAAAAATCTATATATTTTGGATAATTTTGAAAAAAGAAGCTTTTTATGAATTTTGAAACGTTGAAAATTTTCTTAAGATTTCTAGAAACATGTACAATAATTTTTTTACTTAAAAAAATTAATTTTAAGAGAATATTGAAAAAGAAGTCAAAGTATTTGAAAAGATTTTTATAATTTTAAAAAAAGAATCTAGAAGACTTTAAGGCAAATTTTAAAAGTTTTCAGAATTTTTAAAAAAACGTAGGAAAAATTTGGATAATTCAAAAAGATATTTTAAAAATTTTTTAAAAATTTCAAAAGATTTCCAAAATTCTCCAGAAAGAATCTGGATGATTTTAAGACAATTTTTTTAATTTCGCAGAAATTTAAAAAAATAAGTAAACATTCTAATAATTAAAAAAAAAAAATTATATTTCAAAAGGTTTAAAAGTTTTGGGAAGATTTAAAAAAAATTTTGATTTTGATAAATTAAGTTTTAATACAAATTGAAAAGGATTTCAAAACATTTTTTTAATTTTGAAAGATTTTTCAAAACTTTAAGAAATATTCGAGTTCGAAAATTTATAACATAGTTCTAAATTTCTAAGCTTCTATAAAAGTCCTACATATCTTTTAAACTGACTCGAATTTTTCCTAACATTTTATAAAATTCTGTTAAATACCAACATTTTCTCCAAAATTCTTTATTATTATTATTTTATTTATTTTATTTTAATATTAATAATATAATAATATATTATTATTATACATGAAAAGCACCCTTGCGTGACAACGAAATGCTTAGACACTTGCGGGGAAAATGAAGAAGGCGATTATCCTGGGGTCGCTCCGTGTCCTCAGGGTGCACTAGAGAAAATGCTGAATATTTATATTAATTTTGAAAAGAGAACTTTTAAAGATTTCCAAAACAATATTTCGAGATTGAGAAAATTGAGAATCAATTGTTTTTCAACTTTCTTCTATACGAGAAATTGACCGATTTATCTGCCTTTTATAGATTTTTTTACAATTTCTCCACAGCAGCAATGTATTCTGGAAAAAATCAGCAAAACGGTGAAGAAAAGGTAAAAGTCGAACCTGTACAAGTCAATACTGAAAATGCTGCAGAGGATCATGTTGACCCTGATGATCCCTGCAAAAAACAAGACGAGACACATGCAAAAAAAGTAGAAAAAAGCAATGTTATTCGGACAGTCGGTGAAGATCCTAGGTACAAAAAAAGACCTATTGTATTCGAATCCAAAATGTCGTCAACGAAATATTTTAATTTGTTTCTGAAGAAAGAGAATTTTTCAATTTTAAACAATTTCAAAATCTAAAATTGAAAATAAACACATCAAATTTCAATAATAATTTTTTTCACAGATTTCAACAACAGAACCAGACATTGAGATGTTATGTGTCCTACACTGATTTTTTTCGCTGCCAGAAGATTCTTGGTGAAGGTCATGAAGCCTGTGATTGGTTTAAAGACGTCTATCAAACATTTTGCCCTTTGAGATGGATAGAAGAATGGGACCAGGCAAGAGAAGAAGGACGAATGCCCTACCACAAAAGAAACCAAGGCAAATTCCCTGGTGATAAATACGGCTACTGAAAAATAACAATTTTCTAACTCTATTTTCATAAATTTATCACTCTTTTTCATTAAACTAGTACTATATAAACCCGAAATCTTCGTTATTTTCTCGTCCAAACGATCGAAGTTGAAAATTCCTAGGGGTTGCTCAAAAACGGGCAG
>CAKNYM010051511.1:222784-252459 GCA_932195095.1 Andricus curvator
AAAATTAAACTTTTTTGTTCAAAATTCGTCTTTTTGAAACGAAAATTCTTTCTTTTTGATTAAAAATTCATCTTTGTATGTTAAAAGTTTAACTATTTGATTAAAATTCAACTATTTTGTTGAAAAGTTAATCATTTGGTCGAAAATTCAACTATTTTTTTAAAAAGTCATCTTGGTTGGTCAAAAATTCAACTTTTTGGTTCAAAATTCGTCGTTTTGGATCGAAAATTCTTCGAATTTGATTAAAAATTTATCTTTGTATGTTCAGAGTTCAACTTTTTGTACTATTTTGTTGAAAATTCGACCAATTTTTAAAAAAATCATCTTGTTTGGTCGAAAATCCAACTTTTTGATTCAAAATTCGTCGTTTTGGATCGAAAATTCTTCCTTTATGATTAAAAATTCATCTTTGTATGTCGTAAATATAACTTTTTGAACTAATTTGTTGGAAATTTAATTATTTGGTTGAAAATTCAACTATTTTGTTAAAAAGTTATCTTGTTTTGTCGAAAATTCAACTTTTTGGTTCAAAATTCGTCTTTTCGGATCGAACATTCTCCTTTTAGATTGAAAATTCATCTTTGTACGTTGAAAGTTCAACTATATGATTAAAATTAAACTATTTTATTAAAAATAAAATTATTTGGTTTGAAAGTTCGACTTTTTTGTTTAAATTTCATCCCTTTGGATTGAAAATTTCATCTCTGTATGTTGAAAGTTCAGCTACTTAGTTCAAATTTAACTATTTTGTTGAAAATGTAATTATTTGGTTGAAAATGTAATTATTTGGTTGAAAATTCAACTATTTTGTTAAAAAATCATCTTTTTTGGTCGAAAATTCACCTTAATTGTTCAAAATTCTTTCTTTTGGATTAAAAATTCATCTTTTTACGTTAAAAGTTCAACTATTTGGTTAAAATTAAACTATTATATTGGAAATTTAATTATTCGTTTGAAAGTTCAACTATTTGGTTAAAAAGTCATCGCTTTGGTTGAAAATTAAACTTTTTTGTCAAAATTCTTTCTTCCCTTTGGATTGAAAATTCATCTTTGTATGTTGAAAGTTGAACTATTTCGTTAAAAACTCAACTACTGTATTGAAAATTCATCTCCTTTAATTGAAATTTAAACTATTTGGCTGTAAATTTTACCGTGTTGCCTGAAATTAATTTTGGTAGTTGAAAATTCAACAATTTGACTCAAAAATCGTCTTCCTTAGTTGAAAATTCATCTTTTCGGGTTTAAAAGTCAACTCGTTGCTAAAACATTCCACTTTTTAGTTTGAAAACTCAACTCTTTCTTTGAAAATTCATAGCATAAGAAATCGAAGAAAATTTTTTTTCAAGTTTTGTGTGATAATCTGTGGAAAATAATCAAAATAGTGTGACGCAATTTTTGAACGCCCCCTAGATAAAATAATCCTAACTAAAAACTAAAACGAATTCTTAAAATAAATTAAAACTCTAAATTACTTTCAGGACCTGGGTGTAAATAAAAAAAATCTGATTACGAAAATTTATGACCTTTATTACAGAAATGCAATTACAATATTCTTATTTTAATGAGGTACGGCCAGCATATAAAAAAAGTTTTATCACTCTTGTTTCCGGGAAACGCGCATTACTATCGATTTACAAATATCGCCAACTACAGTCCTTATTTACATTATTCACATTGTCTATCGATATTATATTTAACACTTTTTACATGCTATAAAAACTTCTCTTCGCGATTGTCTCTGTGCGTGAAGCGATAAAAAAAATGGCGTGGAACAGAAAAAAAAAGAAAAAGAAAGAAAGAAAATCACTTGGATAAAATAGACGTCCTGTTCCAGAGACATTGGAAAGGCAGCGCGAGTGAATGGCTAAAACTCCTTTCTGAAGGACAACTTACCAATTAGGAGTTGCCATTATCTAAAAATATAATCCACTCATTTAAACACTGCCTCTGAAACCACATTTTCAGTCGAATCTGGTAAAGAGCCTGAAATTTCAAGAGAAAGAGAGTATTTATTGTCCATTTTGCAAATCCTGTTCACGGAATTTCATTCTTAAATAAAGAGGATTTTTTCCAAAAGAAATTAAAAAAAAATCATATAATAAAGTTATCAAGGTGGAAAGTATCCAGGATTCAGAAATTGGAAGTGACTTAATAGTTAAATTAATATTAGTAATAAAATAAAAATTTCAGTATTCAGTCACCCAAAAATAAAGATCAATACGAAACTATAAAATAGAGAAAACACAAAATTTAATGACTAATTTACTCAAAATCGAAGTCAATTGTTTAAAGAGTTAATTCTACCTTTAAACAAAATCGTTCGAACTTATAAATTAGTGACTAAATGTACCAATTACTATTCAGAACCATCTTACGTATGATAAATATGTTGATTTTTAGCCTCTAGACTTCTAATGACTAGGGTGATGGATAAATTGACATTCTCCGTCGTGGCAACTTCCCATTAATTGATATGGGCACAGAATTCCATCTGGCTGAGAGCTCCTAAATAATAAGAATAAACAAACAATTTAGACTATCCTTGTAAAATTTTATTCATTTAAATTCATATTTTCAAAATCAGGGTGGCCGTTTTGATCACAGAAAAAAATTCCCGGTCAGTTCCCGGTTCACATACATTTTTCACGGCCAATGAAATTAAAAAATTCGAACTCTAAAGCTAAAAATTTCTCCATTTGAAGTAATAAAAACTGAGCTGCAAATCATTTCAAGCAATTTTAAGCCAGAAATATTAAAAATTGAACATTACATTTTTGTTATAAACTGAACACTTCTTAAATTAAATGTTCGACTATTTTTATTTTCAAATCTTGAAACACCTACATGTTCTTTTACATTTTTTCAATTTTTAAATTATTTTTGAAATTTTTTCAGAACTTCTAAGCACATTTTAAAATGATTCGAATTCTTCTTAATTTTTTTTTAAATCCTGCAAAATATAAATATTTCTTTAAAATATTACAGATTAATTTTTAACAATTATGAAAATCATTTTAAATACTTATAATTAATTTTTCAAAATAAAAAGTCATTTTCAATCTTCCTAGGAATCTTGAGAAAATGTTTTTCATTCTTTTAAAGCCTTTCACAATTCTTAAAAAGCTTCTAAATTTCTTGTTCGAAATCAGCAAAAAACTATATTTTGTTTTAAATTAGGCCACGAGCTATTTGCACCGAAATTTCGGTACAAATAGCCGGGTTTTGTCGATATACGTAGACACTTCGTTTAAATTATTTGAAATCACTTCAAATCTTTAATTAATTTTTAATCTTTTCAGAAAATTAAATTTTTCAAATAGAAAAATTAAAACTGTAACGTTCAAAGTTTAGTTTTTTTTGTTTAGTTTTGAATATTTTTAGTCAAATATTTCTAAATATTAAGCGATTTTTCTTCTTTTTATTTAAAAAATTTCAAATGTTCAAATTTTAGACTAAAACAATATTTTAAATCTAATAAAAGCCTTTAATTATGAATATATTTATTTTGAAGTTATTTTTAAATTGAAAATAGTTTATAAAGTTTCAATCAGGCGTTTACATTTTTTTAAATACTAAGACTTTCCAATTGAAACAGTTTAGTTTTTAACGTTGAATTCTGAAAATTCTTAAATTTTAAACAGATTCCGAATCGTCTTGAAAAAAAATAATTACCTGCTATTTTTTCTTTTCTACATTACACAACTTTAAATATCTTACGAAAATTCAAAAATAGTTATATAAAAACGCGGTTAATTATTTTGTTAAAAGTTATTAAAATTTTTAATTTAAACGCTCAATAATTTACGCGCATAAATGAAGCTTTTAAAACTTTTGAATTAAACAATTTTTAACTAAATGCCATTAAACTGCAAAATTGAAATATTTAACTTTTCTAAATCGAACTGTTTAAAGAATTCTGGTTAAAAAATATAAATCCACGCTATCATTTTCAAGTTTCTAATTTAAAGAATGAATCAATACATTTCTAAATGTTCAAAATTATATCAATTTTAGGTTAAAAACATTAAAAATTCAACAATTAATTTTTTTTAATAAAAACTTTTTAAATAAGAAGTAAAATTATTTTAGTTTTAGGTCATTTTGAATTAATAATTGTTCAAGTTTTGTTTATACATCGAAATTGTACAGTTTTTAAATTTTGATTTATAATTGCTCATTTTTAATGAACAGTAAAATATTTCCAAACATTAAAAAAAAAATTCTTTTTTTAAATTAATTTTTTTAAATTGAATGAATTTGAAATTGGATAAAAGAGTTTAAATTTACTTGACTACCAAGGCTTTTGAATTGAAACAGTTCAATTTTTAACGTTAAAGTGTAAACTGTTTAATTTTGAACAAATCCAGAATTGTCTTGTGAAATCAATTAAAATAAATTATTGTTCAATTTTTAATACTCGAACTACAGTTCAATCTTAGAAATCATTAATTAATTCGTATTTACAGTCGATCAACTTAAAACATTTTTTATTAAAAATTTTCAATTTCAAGTTTTAGTTTTTCAATTTTTAATAAGAAGATCATCAGAATTTGGATTTTTTTGATCTCATAAATTCCCTATCTGAGAGTAAATTTAACGATTATTAATTTACCAAAACATTACTTGCCAATGGCAACCCGTTTACGAAATAAACGACTTTTTCACATTTTTTTGTATGGACTGAAATCTTTATTAAATTTTCATGTAAAATTATGCAAATATAACATCTTTTACAGTCGTTCTTAATTCAAAATTCGTTCTTTCTTCAAAACTCAACAGTCACAAATTGAAGAAAATTGAGAATCGAATTTTCATCTGTTGAAAATTCAAGAAAGAAGCGAATTTTGTATCAAAAAATGTGTTAAAAAGAATTTACAAAGGCAGTTTTGAAGACTTACAAGAAGATTATCAGATTTGTTTTTTTTTTAATCTCATAAATTTCCTACTTATATTAAAAAAAATATGCATGGATCGAAATGTTTATTTATTAAATTCTCATGTAAAATTATGCAAATATAACATTTTTACACTTGTTTTTAATACAAAGCAAATTGAAGAAAATTGAGAATCGAATTTTCAATCGTTGATAATTCAAGACAAAAGCGAATTTTTTATTTAAAAAGTATTAAAAATGTTATATTTACATCATTTTACAAGAGAATTTATTAAATCAACATTTCAAACCCTAATTTTTTATTTTTTTATTTAATAAATTCGATTTTTTATTTCGTAAACAGATCACCATTGGCAAATAATATTTTGGCAAATTAACAGTCATCCTCTCAATATAGAATTTATGGAATTAAAAAAAATCCAACTCTGATCATCTGGTAAATCTTCAAAACTGTATTCTAAAATTCTGTAAACTGAAAATGTACGCTTGAAAATGAAGACCCAAAACGGTAAAATTTTAAAGCAAAAGATTTTCGAAACACGCACTGTAAACTGAATGATTTCAGAATTGAAAAAGTTAACAATTAAACTTAACATTAAAAAAAAGTTGAAATCAAACTGATTTTAAATTGCATTATATCATGTGATTGGATAGATTTCTAATCTAAAAGTAGATTTACTGTCATTTCCCGGATATTCCCGGCCACCCTCACATAGTTTTGAAACGGGAACTATAAGGGAGCGTTCACATATTATGTAACATTATTTTCGACCTATTTACCCCCCCCCCCCCCCGTGTAGCACATTTTGTATTATGTTTAAAAACATAATAGACGTTTTCTAAATAAAAAAAGGTTTTTAAGATTAAGTATTGTCTAGAAATAAATAAAACAATATCTTGATGTAACAATGAATGTTTTTTCAATATAACTAAATAACTACTTATTTTTTAAACGTTTTTGAACACTTAAATTCGAGCTGAAATTAAATAAATTGTCAAGCACAACTTAAATAATTAAATTTCAAGTTAAAAAATGAATGAATAACCAAACAGATGAATTTTCAACTACAACTATGGAATTTTCAATTTGAATAAGTTAAATTTTCAGTTAAAGAATTACTTTCAAGAAAGAAAAAACTAAAAAAAAACTAGAATTTAACAAAATAGTTACATTTTTCAAACAAAGTGATCAATTTTTAAATAAAATTGTAAATATTTAACTGGAATAGTTGAATTTGAAACCAAAAAAGATGAATTTTTAACTGAAATGATGAATCTTTAACTAGAATAATTGAATTTTTTCTCAAAAAGATTAATTTTTAACCAAGAAGATTAATTTCTGCCAAAAAATACGAATTTTCAACTAAAAAAGATAATTTTTCAACCAAAAATTGAATAATTAAATTTTTAGTCAAAAAATGAATGTTCAACCAAAAAGATGAATTTTTAACTAAAATTATGGAATATGCAACTGGAATAATAGTTGCATTTTCAGTTTAAAAAAAATTCAACGAAAAAACATCCAAAGCAAAACAAGTTTTTAATCAAACAGCTCATTTTTCAACCAAAGAAATGAATGTTGAATTAAAACGATGAATCTTCAAACAAAAAAATTAATTTTTAACAAAAGAGTTTAAATTTCAACCAAATAACTTTATTTCCGATGTAAAAGATGAATTTTCAACTAAAATGATAAATATTTAGCTGGAATACTTGAATTTTTAACCGAAAAGAAGAATTTTTAAACAAGAAGATTAACTTTAAAAAAAAGACAACTTTCTACAAAAAAAAACCCGACTTTTTAACAAAATATGTGAATTTTCAACGAAATAGTTGAACTTTCAATTAAAAAGACTAATTTTTATCCAAGTTGCTGAATTTTTAACTAGAAAAGATCAATTTTCAACTAAAAGTGGAACAGTTAAATTTTCAGTTGAAGAAATTAACTTTCAACAAAACTGATGAATTTTCAAATGGAATAGTTGAATTTTATACGAAAAAGATGAATTTTCAACCATAAAGATTAATTTTCTTCAAAAAGACAAATTTTCCACAAAGTAAATACATCTTCAAACAAATAGTTTAATTTTTAAATGCAAAATATCAATTATCAACAAAATAGTTGAATTTTCACCAAAAAAAGATAAATTGATTTTCAACAAAGTAGTTACATTTTTGACCAGAGAGGAATTTTAAATTAAAATCATGAATCTTCAACAAACAAAGAAAATTTAACAAAAGAGTTTAAGTTTTAACCAAGTAGTTGAATTTTTAACTAAAAAAAGATGAATTCGCAACGAACAATGTAAAAAAATTTCTATTATAATTCAGAAATATTTCTTCTTTGAAATACAACTTCTACTCTAAAAACTGCTTGAAGTACGTTCTTTATCTAAAATTTAGAAGAGGTAACTTTCAAATTATGACGAATTCTCATTTGGAAGAGGCATTTAAAAAAAAATTCTTTTCTTCTAAATCCGAATTAGAATTCTTTAAAAAGATTCCCGTTCCATGTAAAAAATTCCCTGTTCCAAGTGAAATTATATTTCTTTACCGAAACTCCCTGTCCTAAAATAAAAACAATAATTGTCTGAAATTCCCTGTTCCAAGTCAGATGAATGAGGATTAATTAAAAAATAATGAACACTTGAATTTTGCTACGATCAGAAGTAAATTCCCGGTTTTTAAATTAAATTCCCGGTCATTTCCCTGTTTCCCGGTCAAGTCGCCACTCTGACGATGAAGTAAAATTATCTATGTTACGTAATATGTGAACGCTCCCTAACTGATATAATATTAATTAAATGAAATTCACCTGGGAGTTCTGAGATGAGACAATATTGACTCGTAAGGCCTACCCGCCTGTTTACTGGATTTATCAGACTTTGAGTTTTGATTTTGAGTAATTTCTGTCGTATGGCACATTACAGATTTAGAGTTTTCCTTCCCCGTCGAGGAAGAATCGGCATTTTCCCTATTTTCAGTATTGTCAGTTTTCTCACAAGAATCCATCGGACTTTCCTCCACGATCGGACTTTCCTCCGCGATCGGTTGAGAAACAAATTCACTGCTGCAACTCTCTAGAGGTTCACTCGGCTCGTTTTCCTTCTGAGAAAAATCTTCCTGGTTACTTTCCACCTCTGGTGAATGAACGATTTCACTCGAGACTGAATTGCTATCCCTGCTGCAACTAGCAAAAGATTCACAAGAATTCTGTCTCTCAATTTTATTCACTCGTTCATCTGATGTATCGTCAGATTTTTTCTCAGATTTCTCAGAAGACTCAGAAATACGACTTTTCTTGTCCTTCTTTCTACACAGCTGACTAGTGTGCTGAGCCACTTCTTTCAGTCTCTTGTTGACCAGTAGAACACCAGCTTCCGGTATTCTGAAAAAAAAACAATAAAAATTCAAACATTTTTATAAATCTATTGATACCAGGTCATTTCCAGGGTTCAGGGTGGCCGTTTTAATCAAAGAAAAAAATTCCCAGTCATTTCCCGGTTCGCAAACATTTTTCACGATCAAAGAAATTGAAAAATTCGAACTCTAAAGCTAAAAAGTTTTCCATTTAAAGTAATAAAAACTGCTCTACAAATTAAAGCACCCAAAGTGGAACTCTTGAATTTAAACTTTTAAAATTGAAGTTTAAAAGTTTTTTAATTAAAAAAATGTTGTATTCAAATTCTCAATAATGTACACGTATAAAATGGAAGCTAAACACTTTTCAACAATTTTTAATTAAATGCAGTTAAATGGCGAAATTGAAATTTAAAATTTTTATAAATTGTAGAGTTCAAAGATGCAGATTCAGTTCCAAAAATATAAATCCACGTTATCATTTTCCATGCTCTAAATTAAAGAATCAATCATTGAATTAAACATTTTTTTTATTATATCATTTTAAATAATTTTAAGCTAGAAATATTAAACATTGAACAGTTACAATTTTTTATAGGCAAGTAAAAATTTAAATTAAATTCTTCTTAAATTAAAAGTTAAATAATTTTTATTTCAAATTCTTGGAGAATCTGCATGTGGTTTAACATTTTGAATTATATTTGAAAATTTGTCAGAACTTCTAAAAATCTTTTTCAATGATTCGAATTTTTCCTATTTTTTTTTGAAATCCTAACAAATAAAAAAAATTTCCTTAAAATCTTCCACATTCATTTTTGACAATTCTGTAAATCTTTCTAAACGTTTTTAAATATTCCCTTGAAATTAATTTTTCGAAATAAAATTTTTTTTCAATTTTTCTAGGAATCGTAAGGAAATGTTTTTCAGTCTTTTAAAGCCTTTCACAAATCTTAAAAAGCTTCTAAATTTTTTGTTCGAAATTTTGTAATTTTCGAATTTTTTCTAAGAATAATAGGTGTTGAATTATTATTCATACATTAAAATTCAACAATTTGACTTACAAATTAAGTATTTTTAAATAGAACAATTGAAAATGTAACGTTCAAAGTTTAGTTTTTTTGTTTCTAGTTTTGAATATTTGATTTATAACCAGTGATTTTAAATGAACAGTCAGATATTTCTAAATATGAAGTAATATTGTTCTTTTTCTTAATTAAAAAATTTCAAATTGAATGGTATAAAAATCGAACATTTTAGACTGAAATAATATTTTAAATGTAATAAAATCCTTTAATTATGAATATCTTATTTTGAAGTTATTTTAAAATTAAAAATAGTTTATAAAGTTTCAGTCGGGCGTTTACATTTGTTTAACTAATAAGACTTTCCAATCGAAACAGTTTAATTTTTAACGTTAAAATCTGTAAAGTACAGTTCAATTTTAAAAATCATTAATTAATTTATATTCACAGTTGATCAACTAAAAATATTTGTTATCCAAAATCTTTGATTTCAAACGCTTCTAAATTTTAATTGTTTAAGTCTTTAAAACTGCACTGAAAAATTCTTTGAATTAAAATGTACGCTTAAAAATAAAAATCTAAAATGGACAATTTTCAAGATGAAATATTTTCGAATTACGCATTCTAAACTGAATATCATAATTGCAAAAGATAAAAATTTAACTAATTATTTAAAAAATGGTTGAAATTAAAGTTGGGCATTTTTTTTTAATTTGTAAAATTCCCGCTAAAAAATAAATTCACTGTCATTTTCCGGTTTTCCCGGTCTCATAAAATTCCCGGTTTCCCGGTCCAGCGGGCATCCTGAGAGTTTTAAAGGTTTTTTTCCAGGACAAGTTTGTTCAATTTTCCAGGTCAACTTAAAGGAACTTAATTATGATTTCTATACTATTTTAATTATCACAATAGTTTCATTTTAAAGGGAAAAATTAATCAAAGAATTTGTAATGTACAAAATTATATCATTTTAAGCAATTTTAAGCATTTTAAGCTACACTTCGTTTTAAGTTTTTGGAAATATTTTCTTTTTGCTAAAGATTTTTAAAAAATGTGAAAAAAAATTACCTTAAAATCTTCTAGATTCTTTTTTGAAAATCTTTTGGAATGTTTTGAAATCTTTTTAAATATTCTCTTGAAATAATTTTTTTTAAATAACAAAATCATTTGAAATTTTAAGAACATTTTTTTATATTCAAAATTCGAAAAAAACCTTCTAATTTTTTTTTCGAAATCTTCAAAAATCTACAGTTTGTTTCAAATTTGTTGATATATTTTTGAGTTTGAAATAATTTTTCCCTCTTTCAAAAATTTCTGAATACCTCACACTTATTCGATTTAAAAAATAAAATTTGTCATTGTTTTTCGTAATTTTAGGAAATCATATGAAATGTTTTAAAATATTTTCTTAAAATTAATTTTTCAAAATAAATAATCAATTTAAATTTTCCCTGGAATCTTAAAAAAATGATTATCTTAAAATCTTTCAAAATCCTTAAAAATCTTCAAAATTTTATTTCAAAATCTTCAAGAATCTATAATTTGTTTAAATTTGTGGAATTATTTTCAAATTTTTAATTATTTTTTGATCTTTTTAAAACTTTAAAATATCTTTTGAAATCATCTAATTTGTAAATTTTCCAAATTATGTTAAGCAATTATAAGTTAGAAACATTAAAAATTGAAAGATTACAAATATTCTATTTAACTGATCACTTTTTAAAGTAGGAGTTATTTTAAATTCACGTGGTTACAAATGATTAATTATTCAATTGTTATTCATACATCAAAATTTGTTTTGAAATCTTTTTAAATATTCTCCTTAAAAATTATTTTTGTAACATAAAAAATCACTTTAAATTTCCCCAAGAATTTTAATAAAAAATGCTATTATCCACGATTCGGAAATATTCCCACGGATTTTAGAGAATCCACTGCATTTTAAAGGAATTTCCAAAATTTCAAGGGATTTGCTAATATTTCAAGGATTTTAAGAAATTTTTTAAAGATTTTAGGGGATACTAAAAGATTTGGAATATTTCAAGCGTTTTCAAGAACTTCAGAAGATTTCACGGAATCTCAAAGAATTTTAAGGGATTTCCATAGCTTTTAAAGGCTTTCAATGGATTTCCAGAAAGTATAATCATTTTAAAGGATTTCAAGAGATTATGTACGATATTCACGAAATTCAAAGGATTTTAAGGAATTTTCGCACGATTTAAACAATTTTAAAGAATGTACGAAATCTTCAAAAGAATTCAGGGAAATTTAAAAGATTTTCAAATATATCAAAGGATTTTACGGATTTTAAGAGATTTCAAAAGATTCTAATTATATCCGCGAATTTTAGAGGATTTCCTAAAATTTCATGGAATCTCTAAGGCTTTTCGAATATTATGAAGAATTTTAAGGGATTTCGAGGAATTTTAATAGCTTTTAAAATATTATAAGAGATTTCAAAAGATTAGGAACTATTCACACGGATTTTAAAAATTTCACTGAATTTTAAAAGGATTTCAAAGATGTCCAGGGATCTTTTAATATTTCACTGAATTTTAAGGATTTTAACCAATTTTTAAAGATTTTAGGGGATACTAAAAGATTTTGGAAATTTCAAGCAATTCAAAGGATTTCACGGAATCTCAAAGATTTTTAATGGATTACCATTGTTTTTAAATTTGTTTAAATTTTCGCACTATTTAAACAATGTAAAGGGATTTTAAGAGATTTCAAAATATTTAATGGAATTTCTAATGATTTCCGAATATTATAAAGGATGTTAAGGGATTTATTTAGAGGATTTTAATCAATTTTGAGAGATTTCGAGGAATTTTAATAGGAAATATTCACACGGATTTTAAAGATTCCACTGAATTTTAGAAGGATTTTTAAGGGATCTCGTAATATTTCCCGGAATTTCAAGGATTTTAACCAATTTTTAGAAATTTTAAGGGATTATAAAAGATTTTTAAGATTTCAAGGATGTTGCAGATTGATCTTACCTATATTTTCGTCCAACAATTTCTGTTCCAAGTTGAGTACAGATTTTTGCAATTCTGTAGCATTCCTTCCTGCCGAAATTCATTTTTTCATGAACTCCTGCAACCTTCGTTCCCATGGAGGCAGCACGTTCTTTTTGTTCTTTAAGCTTCTCTTCAGCTACTCTCAGCTCTTCCCGCAATTTTCTAACCTCAAGAGCCAAGGTTTCTTGCAATTCTTTTTCTATTTCCCACTGACGAAGACTTCCTGATACTGCTGCTAAGTCGTCCAAAACGACGTACCTATTTATAAGATAAAATTGTCTACACAAAAAAAAATTTAACAATAGAGAAATCATAAGTGAATAATCATGAATCATGTCAATGATGTTCTATTTTGAAGAAAAACTTATGACTTTTCTATTCTCAAAATTAAGATAACTTAAGCAACTCATGCAAGATAGACAAAGTGATCATTTATTCGGATCAATTGCAATATATTTTTTCAGCTAAAATTATCAATTTTGAATTGAATTTGAATTTTGAAAAACAGACAGATGATTTTAAATTCCCGGTTTTCTCTCAGTCAATTTTTCATTTTCCCTATTAGTTCTTTTCGAAAATTTCCTGAACCAAATCAGAATTATAATTATTTTGGAAAATTCTCTGTTTCAATTCAAAATTGTAATTATTTTTGAAAATACTCTGTGCCAAGTCAGAATTATAATTATTTTTCTAGAAAATTTCCTTTTCCAAGTCAGAATTATAATTATTTTAGAAAATTCCTTGTCCCAGAACGGAATGATAATTTTTCTCGAAAATTCACTGTTCAAAGTCAGCATTGTTATCATTCTTTTCAAAAATTCTCTGCTCCATGTCCGAAGTATAATTTTTTTTTCAAAAAGTCCCTGAACCATATCAAAATTATAATTCTCTTTGAAAATTCCCCATTCCAATTCAAAATTGTAAATCTTTTCGAAAATTCACTGTTCCATTTAGAATTATAGTTCATTCTAAAACTTCCCTGTTCCAACTGAAAATTATAATTCTTCTCGAAAATTAATTGTTCCAAGTCAGAATTATACTTCTTTTTTAAATCCAGGTATAATTCAGAATTATAATTCTGTTGAAAAAATCCCTGAATCAACTCAAAATTATAATTCTTTTGAAAAATTACCTGTTCAAAGTCAAAACTGAAGGATGACAGTCCAAAACTAGATAACCAACATTTTTCCGAAAATGGGTTTATTGATAAATAATGCTCTTAAATAATAAATTAAAATTCATATAATAATAAAAAAAAATTTATTTGAATTTACCTTAACATTTTAGCGTAGTAATAATTTTTTTCTTCCCTTAAACATTGATATTTCTTGAAATTATTGTTTATTTAAAAAAAAAGATATAATTTTCTTCTTTTTACAGGACTTTCAGTCAGACAGAAGTTTGATTTTTTAGTATCAAAATTTGTTATTCTTATTCAGCGTCCCCATATATCAATCTCAAGTTTTTATTTATAAAAAAATTCCATTTTTAATCCCTACCTAAATAAATACCCAAGACACTGTAAGCTAAAAGTTTTTGGACGATTTACGTGGAATTGGCTACCTTTTTTACAAAAAATCTTTTTCATCTGAATTCAGAAACCCGAAATTAAGTTTTTTTTTTAAATTTAAAGTGATGATCACATATTTTATAGCAATCCACAGCCGAGCCTGTTCCAATTTATTATCAGTGTCACTTTGAGATTGCCAACTGACACATTTCCTTGAAAATGGATAACTTTTTCTGATCAAATTTTTTTGGACCTAAATCATCAACATGTCATCTCAGAAGTGGACTTCTGTCTTATCTTTAAATGGCGATTTCGATATCACAGAATGTTTTTTCGCTCTCCTGAAAAATTCCGACTTTGTTGGTTACCTATTTCTGTACTGCCACCCTTCAAGTATAATACCTATGTAATTCTTTTAGAAAATTTCCTTTCCAAATAGAGAATTACAGATGTCTCTTTCAAAAATCCCCTGTTCTAAATTAACGTATTTTTTATTTTTCATATCGTGATTGAACAAACTCAGAATAATAATATTCGTTTGAGTACCATCGAATGAAAAATCCCGGTCACTGACAGAAATTCCCAGCCATTTCACAGAGAACAAAATGCCCGGTTTGCTGGTCAGGTAAACACCCTGATTTATTGCTTATTGAATATTTTGAGCAAGAATAAAATAATAAAATCAGTAGATACAATAAAAGACTGATGATGCATCTTACCGTTTTGCAACTAAATCCTGTTCTACCTCCACCAACTTCCTCCTTTGCTCTTCCTTATCTAACTTTAATAATTTCTCCACCACAGACGTAACATCGTCTTTAATTTCATCCCACTCGTTACATTTTTCCTTATCAGCTTTAGATGCCTTCTGCGTAACTGTTTTTCCTTTCAATTTTTTTCCAGCTGTGTTTTGTATTGACTGTTCCTCATCAGCTGGTTCAGTTGATTTAGATCTTAAAGTTGATTGAGATGTTGAAGAAGCTTCAGAATTCACTGTCGTTTTTGATGATGCTAGAGTAACGCTTTTCTCTTTCATGCTTTCTCTTGACGAACTTGGCAATACTATTTCTGTAGCTGCTGCAGTTGATTTAGATGCTATTGTAAAACTAGCAGCTGTAGAATTGATTGTTGCTTTTTCTGTCGGTGGATTTGAACCTGTAGGCTCTTGTGGAACAGTTGGTGTTTTCGTAAGAATCGGTTCTTTTGGAACAGCTGGTGCTTCCGCCGCAGTAGATTCTTGAGAAACAGTAGATTTATTCGTATCAGTTGATTCTTTCGCAGCAGTAGCTTCTTTCCTAACAGCAGCTTCTTTTCTAGCAGCACCTTCTTTCCTAACAATAGCTTCCTTCACAACAGGTGCTTTCAAAACAGTCGACGTTGCTGACGGCGGTATCGATCTTTTATCCGGTGTTTCTTCAGAAATTTCCATAGTGGTAGCTTTTCCCATATCAACAGATGTTTTCTCGTTAGCGATATTGGTTCTCGGGGTGGAGTTGCTTGTACTGCTAATCTCGTTACTAAGAGTTGTACCACTTTGAGATAAGACCAAGGTTGAAGTTTCCGAATCAATACTTTTATCCACTCTACTTTTATTAACAACAGTCGCACCACTATTTGATAACATCACAGTGGAAGCCTCTGAATCATAAGTTTTATCGACTTCTTTACTTTTTGATGTACTCACAGATGAAGCTTCCGAACCATTTTTCTTTGACATTAGGCTTTCATTCGAATTCGTACTGTTCTCTATTCTAACGGCTAGTTTTTGTCTTACATTCTGATTAACAAGCTCACTTCTTTTAGCAGATGAGATATTCTTTTCAGGCGAGTTTATATTTCCTACTATCACTGTCCTTCCATCTTTTTGGTTCACCTGTACCTGAAGAAACTTCTTATTCACTTGTTCGCAAGTCAAAATTCTCAACTTAGGCATTGTAGTTTTAGGCAGGTCTTGAGAATTGTCTGGAACATTTCCCTGAGTAGATTTTTGCGTATTTGGTGAATTCCTTGGGGTAGGTAGAGTTGAAATCCTAGTAGGCGAGACACCGTCATTTCTGATTCGAATGCTCAAGTTTGGTTTTTGAGAAGCAAGTGTGGAACTTGAAGAACTCGCAGCTGGTAAATTTGTTAACTTAGGCACTGAATTTTTAGAGAGTTCTTGAGAATTCCTCGAGGCCGGCAGAGTTGAAATCCTAGTAGGCGAGACACCGTCATTTCTGATTCGAATACTCAAGTTTGGTTTTTGAGAAGCGAGTGTGGAACTCGAAGAACTTGAAGCTGGTAAATTTGTTAACTTAGGCATTGCATTTTTAGATAGGTCTTGAGAATTGCCTTGAACATTTCCTTGGACATTTCCCTGAGTCGATTTTTGGGTATTCGGAGAATTCCTTGGAGTAGGTAGAGTTGAAATCCTAGTAGGCGAGACTCCGTCATTTCTGATTCGAATGCTCAAGTTTGCTTTTTGAGAAGCGAGTGTCGAGCTTGATGAACTTGGAGCTAATAAATTGGTTGTTGGAGAGCTTTTTGGGTCTGAGAGAGCTTTTGGAAGGTTGTTTGTCACTACAGTCGAGACTGCTTTTTGCTTTGAGGAAGCTGTTGGTCCTGCTGGAGAAAGGGGACCTGGTGGTGTAACAGTATTAGAATCAGAAGACTGACCCGATCTCTGTAATTTTAATTTTTCACGTTCTAAGATCTGCTGCTTCAGCCGATGGTATTCTTCTTGTTGAGATGCTGGTAGATGTCGAACAGCCTATAACATAATCTCGATACAAGATTCACGTCAAAGGCAAACAAGCCTATCTAAAGTTACAAAACTGGAAGCTTCAAATATTAGACTCCTAACCTTCCTTTTCTTAGTTTCTTGGAATAAAATTCAGGTTTCAGGACATCAAAAAGGCAAACTATTCTAAAACAAAACCCTATTCTAAGAAAAATGTACTACACTACTTTCATTAGGATAATAACATAATTTACTTCTGTTCACTGACTTTCAGTGACTGAATCAAGTCTGAATTAAAGTTGAATGATAATGGGATTTTTTTATTAATTATTATTGTCTGCCATCTCACGATCATTTCAAGATACAAATTAAATTAATCGTTGAGGCCCTTTTTTAAAAAGTCGATTTTATTATTTAATTGATATGAAATGCAAACATATGCCTAAAAAGAAATGGTAAATGTTGCCTAATATTTTTTTACTATTTTTTTTCATTGATTATGGTTCTTTGACGTTCCACGAATATTTTAAGACATAAATGAAAACAATCGACTAATCTCCTTTTGAAGTAATTAATAAAAAAATAATTATTAAAAATAATTGACAAAACAAAATCTCATTAGCATTCAATTTTCATAGAGACTTGGTGTAGCCCGGAACATTTATTCTTAAATATGGACATGAAATTTTGGCGGCTCTGCAGTCAATGCGACTGCAGCGCCACTTTTTAATTTTACTCGGATTCCTGCTGATCACGGTGGGTCTCGACGGATTTCAACCCAAAAGAGCTTGCACCTCCCGTTTTTTTCTGTTTATACTTCTGACATGTCCTACAATAATTTCAAACCGAAATTTTGTGTTTTTTTTAAAGAGGTTAATCAACATATTTTCATGAAAATAACTTAAAAGTGGAATTTTGTTGGCCCAAACAGTTTAGTTTAGCATCCAAAAAAGGGCTGTAGGTTACCCGCGCTCCAAGATTTTTTTTTTGAAGTTTCTTGTTTGCAGAGCTTTTAATTTTTTCAAATTTCGATTTTTTTACATTCCTGGAGGTCACAAAAGTCTTCCAAATTTTTGGGGATTTGATACAAATATTTTCCAAGAGATAATCCCTATTTAATTCACCCGTTTTCAGAAAAAATTCTTAATACCTGTGTAAATAAGAGAATTTTTTTCGAGTACTTGAAAAATTTCCAGTGACAAAAATACACTAAAAAAATATAACTTGTGGTTTACTATTCCAATTTCGATTCCTGGGGCATGTTGATTTTTTTCTTGTGTATTTCTATGCTAAAAAACCTGAACACGGTCATAAAAATTGTCAACTACAAGTTGTATTTTTTTCTAGCGTATTTTCGTCACTGGAAATGTTTCCAGTACCCGAAAAAAATTCTCCTTTTTACACAGATGCTAAGAAATTGTTTCCAAAAACAGGGGTAAATTAAATAGAAATTATCTCCTAGAAAATTAATTATTCAAATCCGCAAACAATTGGAAAGACTTTTTGACTTCCCGGACTGTACAAAATTGAAACTCAAGAAAATTTAAAAACTCTCCAAACAAGACATTTTTTAAACATTTTTTACTCGCTGAATATCCATCGATTCAAAATTAATTATACTTTTTTAGGATCCCAATACATTATTTAAAAAAAAGAGAATTTTCTTTATTTCAAAAAAGTTATTCGCTCAAAATCGACTTCTGAGGACCATAAGTCGAAAACTTTTAGAGCAAAACTTTATTTTAAAATTACCTGACTTTTTCGTGACTACTTTTCCATAATAAAATTTTGTTTTATTTATTATTCTCAGGACTGCCACAGTCTAATTTATTTGAAAAAAGTGAATAAGCGGCTAATTCGCATTAATAAAGTGACTAATTTTCTTTTGAATTTAAAGTAATTCAAAAAAATTCGCTTCACAAGACTTCAAAGCAATTCCACTTAAATTCGAAAGATTCCAAATAAATTGTAAAAAAAAATTTAATCCAAAAAACGACATTAATTTCAGTAAAATTTAAGTAAATTTAGAGGAATTTAAGGGAAATTAAAAGAATTCTATGAAATTCATAAAAATGTATGGCGAGTTAAAACAAAATTCAAACAAAAACTTTTAAAAATCTGAAAAATCAATTGAATTGACCGAACTTAGAAGAATGCAAGTGAATTAAAAAAAAAATCAAGACGATTCCGAAGAATTCAGGATAAATTAATTAGAATTCAGAGTGAATTCTAAAGGAATTCAAAGGAATTGCAAGAAATATTTGAATATCTCTTAAAATCATTGGAACCATACGAAATCCCTCACTTCTTGTGAATAAATTCTTTAATATCCATTACAATATTATAAAACCCCGTAATATTATTTGAAATCTGATATTTCCTGAAGTCCTGGAATGAAAATTTTTTCAAATCCCTTAAAATCCTTGGAAATCCCTTTAAATCCCCTGAAAATGCCTTTGAATCTTTTGAAATACCCTAAAATATTTCAAATTCTTTTAAATCTCTTCAAATTATCGAAATCAATTTAAAATTCCTTGGAATATTGAAAAAATTCCCTAAAATATTTCAAATCCTTTGAAAACTTTTAAAATTCAATTAAACTTTTTAAATCTCTTGAATATTCCTTGGAATTTTTTGAAACATAAAACAATTTTTAAAATCATTTTAAATCACTTCAAATTATTGAAATGTGTTAATTCTCTAAAATATTTCAAACTTTTGGAAATCCCTTGAAATTTTGTTAGTTTCTTGAAAATGCCTTGGAATCTTTAAAAATGCCATAAAATATTCTAAATCCTTTAAAATCCCTTCAAATTATTGAAATCAATTAAAAATTCCTTGGGCTATTTTTAAATACCCCAAAATATTTCAAATCCTTTGAAATCTTTTGAAATCCCTGTCAACTTTTTAAATCTCTTGAAAATTCCTTGGAATTTTTTAAAATACACAACAATCTTTAAAATCATTTGAAATCACTTCAAATTATTGAAATCTATTAAAAATTCTTTGGAGTTTTTTTAAATTCATTAAAATATTTCAAATTCTCGGAAATCCCTTGAAATTTTTGTAATTCCTTGAAAATGCCTTGGAATCTTTTAAAATATCCTAAAACCTTACAGGTCCTATAAAATCGTTGTAATAATAAAAATAAATATAAATAAATAAATTTTTAAAAATTTTATTAATATAAATATTTTCATTAATATATATCAAGAAATAGTTTATATGAAAGAACATTAATTTTGGAGATTAAAGGGATAATTTTTTTATTATTTTTTTGAAGCTAGGAAATTCTTTAAAGCCCCATGAAAATTTGTTTAAATTTCTTAAAATCATTCAAATAATTGGAAATTCCTTGAAAACTTAAAACCTCTTGGGATGCCTTGGAGTCTTTTTAAATACCCTAAAATATTTCGAACCCTTTAATTTTTTTTTGAAATTCCTTGAAATTTTTTTAAGTTCTTTAAATCATCGTGGAATTTTTAAAAACCCCTAAAACATTTCAAATCCTTTGAAATCCGATTAAATTACTAAAAGTAAATGATTATTTCTTGGGATCTTTTAGAATACTCTAAAATATTTTTAAAACTACATTACAATCTTTAAAATCCTTTGAAATCCCTGCAAATTATTGAAATCCATAAAAAATTCCTTGGAATCTTTTAAAATTCCCTAAAATATTTCAAAATCTTGGAAATCCTTTTCAATTTTTTAAAACTCTTAAAGATGCCTTGTCATTCCTTAATCTTTTAAACTATTTCAAGTCCTTTGAAAACCCTTCAAATTATTAAAATCAATTAAAAATTACTTGGAATCTTTTTAAATTTCCTAAAATATTTTAAATCCTTTGAAATCTTTTGAAATCCTGTGAAACTTCTTAAAGCTTTTGAAAATTCCTTGGAATTTTTTTAAAATACTCTAAAATCTTTAAAATCCTTTGAAATCATCTCAAAATGTTGAAAAATCTACTACAAACACTTCAAGATATTTCAAATCCTTTAAAATCTTTTTCAATACCTTGAAATTTTTTAAAGCTCTTGCAAATTCATTGGAATTTTTAAAAATAGCCTAAAATCTTTAAAATCGCTTCAATTTATTGAAAATTACTTTAAAACTGTTTAAATGTCCTAAAATCGTTAAAAATCTTTGGAAACCTTGAAATATTTGAAATAATCCTACGAAATCCCTTTATTCTTATGAATAAATTCTTTTAAATCCATTAAAATATGATAAAATCTCCTGAAATTACATGAAATCTGATAATATTTCCTGAAAGCCTGAAAAATTTATTAAAATACTTTTTAAATCCCTTAAAATCCTTGGAAATTCCTTGAAAAATCACAACCTCTTGGGAATGGCCTTGAAATTTTTGTAAATACCCTAAAATAGTTCAAATCCTTTGAAACTTTTTAAAGCCTAAGATATTTCAAAAGAAAGAAAAGTGACTAAGGCGATATTTTTATATAAAAAAGTGACTGTGTGGCAACCTTGATATTTACTAGAAGTGGAATTAAGGAATTCCCTGACTTTTGCAACCAAACCAACAAAATTTCTGGACTTTTTCCTGATGTTCCCCCACCTCCGGTCACCCTGCTATACGCTTTAATTCTAGTACAAATTTTTGGGACCTGGAATGCGCTGGAATGAAGCCATTTTCAAAACACTAATAATTGTTCTCTTTTTTCACCTTTTTGGATGCTAAACTACACGTTTTGAGCCAGTAAAATCCCACTCTTAAGTTATTTTCATAAAAATATGTTGAATAACATCTTTAAAAAATTAGAGTTTTCTCAGGGCCCAGCCGATTTCTTGTTTTTGGGCTGAAAATAATCGTGAGACATCTTAGGACAGAAAAAAAAAACCAAGAGGTGCAAGTGCTTTCGGGTTGACCCACCGTGTGATATCAGAGAATAAAAAACTCTTACCAGCGGTGTAGCAGGCAGGGTAACTTTTCCTTTCTTCGTTGGCGTTTCAGCAGGAGGACCTTGTTTTTTTACAAGAGTGATATTGACGGGTTTCGTGGCAGCTGCTGTCTCCTGCTTCTTTCGTTGATCGCGCAGAAATTGTTCCACGCTTTTTTCAAACTCCGTCGTAGGAATCGTGAGGGGCTGACATTTCTCTACACTACTTTTGCTCGCGACAGCGACTTTGGAATATTTCCCATCCGAATTTGAATCACTATCCGAGTCCGAATTCAAATTTATAATAAACCGTTCTCCATTCTTAAACGCAGACACTTTCGGACTAATTGATCGAGTATTTTGATTTCGGTTTAGAACGCGTAAAGACCTGTTCGCTATAATTTTCCTAACATTGAACGCGTTGGCCTTCTGTTGATTCAGCCTTTTCTGCATCAGAGAATTCTGGTAGCGTTTGGCATTATTCACGACTTTTATACTTGCCGGAATGACTGTCTTTTTGGCAATTTTCTTCGGAGAGGTGACCAGCACTGAACTTGAACGCCTTTTCCCTAAAATTGAATTGGTCGCTTCGGAATTATTAACTGGCACTTTTGCAGCTTGTTTAGCTCCGGAAGCCACTGATGAATTCAAGTTAAGATTTTTCTTTGTAGCCGCCGGAAGGCTGTTAGTTTGTCTCGTTTGAATATTCTGTGCAGGCTTATTTGATGTTGCGTTGCTGGTTTTAGTTACTGCAACTTTCGGCGCTGGTTTTTCAGGTTTGGTTACAACACTTTCTGCAGCTTTTGCGCGGCTTGCTAAGGAAGCAAGCAAACTGGCTCTGAGTGCTTCTTCGTCTTCGTCGATGCTTCTTCTCCTCGGTCCCTCAGATGCTTTTGAATCAGTATCCGTGTCTTTAATATTATTTTTAGAGAGCTGTCCATCAATGATTGTTATATTGTTATTATAAGGATCATATTGTCGCTTCTTTGAATGTTCCGAATTACTTTCTACATTCATTTTTACATTTTCTAGATTTTTCTCTAATTTATTGGCCTTTGATTTATTTACATCTACACTATTGGCTTGTACGATCCTTTCAGTCTCAACAGATTTCAACCGCTTTGCAGATACTTGGTCCACAGAATTTGTCATTTCTTCAGTTTCACTTGGACTCTTTCTAGAGCTTCTCCTCTTTTTTCGAATTTTCTTTCTCTTCATACGCGAATCAGGAGTTTCCTCTTCAGGAGTATTTACAACTTTATCGTTTTCATTCTCTTCCACTCTCTTATCAATTACATTTTCGCTTATGTCAGGCATAGACCTTCCTCTAAATTGATCAAAGACTCCCGAATTTTGGGCAATCTGTTTTTTGGGTGAAGTGAGATTAATTGGCTTAAAACGTACTGCAGAACTCGAGGATTCAAGATCAGAGGCATTCTGAAACACAGGTTCTTGCGTTTCTTGTTTCCTTATAGAGAGAGGAGGTTTCTTCGGTTCTTGATGCAAATGATTTAGTCTTGAAACCGGTGCAGGTACCAAAGGTTTGCCAATTAAAGTCGGCATTTGATTCACTCCATGCAGAAGATTTGGCGAGTTTCTCAAATAAAGAGGCTGATAGGAAGGCTGGAGCATTTGATAAGAGAGATGTTCTGGAATGTGATAGTCTGCGCCTGAATCCTGCTCCATTGGCACGAGAGGACTTCCATCTAAATCAGTGTCCGGAAAATCATCGACTGTTATCAGATCACCGGGCATCATCGAATTCATGGAATGCGATATTAAATCGGTCGGCAAATTGTCCTTATCTATTTCTAACGGTTCCACGGGCCGGATGAGACTCGAATGCAATTTATTAACTCCTAAATTATTTACGTACTTATGATTTTCGGTGAGATTACTATTCACAACATTTTGGGGTAATAGAGAATATGATAAATCCGGATCATAAACTGGAGTGTCGGAAGGAGAATATGGCCTTTCCTCATTTGTAATTCTAATATGAGGATCTTTAGTAGGAGAATCGGATGAGATGGTACTACGTGAAGTGGGATACATGAAATCTGAATTTAAAGTTGTAGTGGAATAGTTGGAACTACAAAAAAGATTTCCTAACGAAGGCGTGGAAGGAGTAGATGCTCTTTCGGTACTGGCTACAGGAGACGAAAACCTAACTCGACTATTCATGTTAATTAGGGAAACATCTGTTGCATCAAGGCCTAACTGCTCCGCCTCTAAAATCAATTCACTATTAATTTCATCGGTAGGCGAATAGGGAGCATCGTCAAAATCTGTCCCTCTTTCTAAATCTGAATCCAATTCCATGTCCTCCAGACTCATACAGTCTTTCATTGCTGGTGATCTTCTGGGAGAAGTTGAAGGACTCTCATCAACGTCGGTAACATTGTTTATGAAACTGTCGCTAAATGGACTTTCAGTTCTTCGGACAGGGGACTTCTTTTTTGATGCCTTTTCTCTCCGTTGAATTCTATTGTGGTGTTTTTTATAAACCGCAGATCGAAGGGCGATCAAGCGCAACTGCAGATCCTCATCATCATCATCTTCGTTATTACTGCTTCCTTTAATATCCGATTCAATGTTGAGTGATTCTTGGCTTTTGCTCGTTTTACTTTGCTTCGTCTCTAAAGCCTTCTGCCTCAAGGCATTTAAATCATCTTCCTCTTCGCCTTTCTCTTTTTCCTTCTTATCGGTGGAATCCTCTTTCACTTGGTTAGTCACATTTTCGATGGGCTCTGGTGTAGCCTTCAGTATATTGCTCAACTTCTCTTTTAGAGATGAACCATGTTCCTTGACTTTACTCGAAACTTTATCGTTTTTCCGAGTTCCTACCATGTCCAACTGCCTCACCTTTTTCAACAACTTTGTAAATCTCACATCATTCGATGGAGAAGACGTTGCCTTGGAAGGCGATGAATGTCTCCGGACCTTTTTGTGCACTGGGTTTACTAATTTTCTTGGTGATTTGAGTCTTCTTGGAGATTTTCTCGTCGCTGCTGATTTAGCGGGAGCAGCTGATGATTTCGTTTTCTTTGCAACAGGCCGAGGTCTCACTGGAGGCGACCTGTGCCTCCTTGGAGAAGATCTCGTTTTTGGAACTGGAACTGGACTTTTTGCCCTGTGGCGTGTTTTGAGCAACCGATTCTCCTTCGAAGCTGCCGGATTGTGTCTTATAATAGTCAGATTTTCAATTATTTCGTGTGTATTTGGCGGTTGTTCGTCGACTTGCAGAGAAGACGACCGAGGCCTTCGCTTTTTTCTCTTTTTCTTCACTTTACTCGATTTTGCACGAACATTGCTTTCTGCTAGCCCCACGAGTTCCATGTCGCTGTCACTCGAGATTGGAATAAGATCATCGTTCTTTTCCTGCAGTGTAGAGCTCACATGTCTCCCTCCTAACTGTCCTGTGCCTTTTGAATGATGTCGGTTCTCCTTCCCTTGCACTGCATCTTAAGGAACAAGGCGTACTTCTACTTGATTAGAAAAAGAATCGCAAAGCACACAGATGACAAATAATTTCTTAAGACTACAGTTTATCTTTTAAAACTTTAAAAATATTCGAATAAGCAGCAGCTGTTTTAGTTTCCTTAGAAAATTAGAAATTTAGAAACTTCTAGAAGTAAGTATAACAGACCTCACAGTTCTTAAGAGAAAACAAATAGAAAAAAAAACAGGAAAGGTAAGATATAAAAAAAAAATTTAGGTGAAGAAAAAAGGAAGAAAGAAGAATAATTTAATAAAATGAACCTAAACTGGAAATTTTAGATAAGGAAACATAATTTTTTAAATTAAAAAAATATACTTTAGGAGACTAGATCAAAATAGCTGAAATAGAATAAATAGAAGATGTCAGGTCTGATACATAAATAATCGTAATAGCACAACATAGAAAAGTAGATAAGAACTAGCGTACAAAGTAGACAATTTAAATGTTAGCTTATCATTACGCTATTCTAACTTGTTCAGCTTTTTTTTAAATTACGTCTATTAATGCGAGTGAACTGCTATCAGTTCTAAAATATTTTTAAATAATCTTCGAAAGGAAAAAACACAGTAGTTATCCGTAAACGTCATGTATAGCGTTTATTTTTAATGTCGCAAACAAATAACGTAAGCTGAAAATTTTCCAGTACATTACGAAGAAAATATATTACAATGTTTAGAAAATGGATGTAATCATTTCTTAAAATGTAATCATTTAAACTCACTCTAGTAATTATTTCATTTTGTATTTAATTAAAAAACAGCGGCTGCCCATTTTGAGTTAAAAACAAAAATGACCAAGGATTCATTCATTAAATGATTACATTTTTGTTTTTATTTCAGGTCGGATAAAATGACTTAAGTTATAATAATAAAAATAAATATCAATAATAAAAACAAAATACCAGATAATAATAAAATTCCTAAAGAAGAGATAGGATTTAAATGAAAATAAAATTGCTGATTTCTATGAATCGTTTATGAATTCATTTCAGTTGTGATGAATGATTTCATAATTGAAAAAATTAACAATAGAACTTAAGATTTAAAAAAATTTGAAATCGATCTTATTTTAAATGGCATTATATCAAATTTCAAATAAAATTATTAACAAATTAGTCTAATTTTTAAGCAAAAAAGATGAATTTTCAACCAAAAACCTAATAATTTTGAAGCAAACAGTTGCATTTCCAACCAAATAGTTGAAATTTCAAGAAAAAGAGACGAATTTTTAACAAAAAAGTTGAATTTTCAACCTACTAAGATGACGGTTCAAACTAAAAGGGCGAATTTAAAAAAAAAGACTAGAATTTTCAACCAAGACACATTTTTCAGTCAAGAAAAAAAATTCAACCAAATTGTTGAATTTTCAAGCAAAAAAGGCGAATTTTCTGCGAAACAGTTGAATTTTTAACCCGAAAATATGAATTTAAAAAAATAAAGTTAATTCTCAATCAAATGAAGCTGAAAAAATAAATAAAATAAACTTTTGAACCCGAAAAGATGAATTTTAAACAAAAAATACTTACATTTTCAACCAAAGAAATGAATCTTTAACAAAAAAATGAACTTAAAAAAAAAATTTCAAACCAAAAAGAATAATTTGCAACTAAAAAAGATTTTTCAGTCAAGAACGAAAAAAAAATGTCAACCAAATTGTGGAATTTTCAATCCAAAAAGGCGAATTATCTACAAAATAGTTACATTTTCAAATAAACAGATGAATCTTAAAATAAAAAATTAATGTTTTACAAAGTAGTTCAAGTTTCAAACAAGTAGTTTAATTTAAAAAAAAACAAAGATGAAATTTCAACTAAAAAAAGACAAGTTTTCAACCAAATAAATAAATTATCAATTAAAAATTATAAATTTTCAAGCAAAAATGGTACAGTTACATTTTAAGTTAAAAAATAATAATTTTTAAATAAACAAAAAACAAATTTTCATCATAATAGTTCAATTTTCAACCAAAGAAATCAATTCTTAAGCAAAATGATGAATATTCAACCAAAAAAAGAATAGTTTAATTTTCAGTTGGAAAAATAAATTTTCAATGAAAAAAAAAACGAATTTTCAATCAAATAGATTCATTCTCAACAAAAGAAATGAATTTTGAACCAAATACATGAATTTTCAACTAATGAGATTACTTTTCTACCAAAAGATAAATTTTCAACAAAATAGATGAATTTTCAACTAAAAAAGATCAATTTTCAAACAAAAATTTATTTTTTAATTTAAAAAAACTAACTTTCCACCGAAGAAATGAATTTTTAACCACAAAAATTAATTTTCAACCAAGAAGATTAAGTTTCTACAAACTTTCGACAAAATGCATGAATTATCAACCATATAGTTGAATTTTCAACTAAAGATCAATTTTCAACCAAACGCGGAGTAGTTACATTTTCAGTAAAAAAATAATTTTTATTTAAAAAAATTAATTCTCAATCAAAGAATCAATTTGCAAAAGCAAAATGAATTTTTATTCAAAAAGGCACATTTTTAATCAGGAAGATTAATTTTCTAACAAAAAAGATTAATTTTTAACATAATACATAAATCTTCAAAAAATATTTGAACTTTTAAATTAATTTTCAACCGAAAAGTTTCAACTTCATCTGAATTTTCATCCAAAAATAGATTAGTTTAATTTTTAATTAGAAAAATAAATTTTTAATAAAAGAGAAACAATTTTTCTAACAAAATAGTTAAATTTTCAACCAACGAAATCAATTTTTTCCAAAAAGATGAAGTTTCAACAAATAAGATTACTTTTTTACCAAAAAAAGGGAGAAATGGAATAGTTAAATTCTCAGTTAAAAAAATTAATTTTTGAATCAAAACCCCTACCTTTCAAACAAAGAAATGAACTTACACCAAAAAATGAATTTTTATCAGAAAAGATAAGTTTTTAATCAGGAAGATTAATTTTCTAACAAA
The DNA here is from genome assembly GCA_932195095.1 of Andricus curvator. NCBI lineage: Eukaryota > Metazoa > Arthropoda > Insecta > Hymenoptera > Cynipidae > Andricus > Andricus curvator. The sequence continues at coordinate 250,652 of CAKNYM010051511.1, forward strand.
AAAGATTAATCTTGAACATAACTTAACTCAAAATTTAACTATTCCATGTTTGGTTCAAAATTCATCTTTTTTTTGTTGAAAATTAATTTCTGTTGTTGAAAATTGAACTATTTTGTGGAAAATTCACCTGTTTTAGTCGAAAATTAATCTTATTGGTTGCAAATTCATGCTTTTAGTTAAAAATTCGTCTTTTGTGGTAGAATATTAATCTACTTCGTGAAAAATTCATCTTTTTGGTTAAAAATTAATTTCTTTTGTTGAAAACTGAACTATTTTGATGAAAATTTACCTGTTTTAGTAGAAAATTAATCTTATTGGTTGCAAATTCATGCATTTAGTTAAAAATTCGTCTTTTGTGGTAGAATATTAATCTACTACGTGAATAAATTCATCTTTTTGGTTAAAGATTCCTCATTTTAGTTGAAAATTAATTTGTTTTGTTGAAAATGTATCTTTTTGTTTGAAAATTAATTTTTTGGTTGAAAATCCATGCATTTTGTAAAAAATTCGTCATTTGTGGTAGACTTTTATCTTCTTGGTAAAAAATGCATCGTTTTGGTTAAAGATCCCCATTTTAGTTGAAAATTCATTTCTTTGGTTAAAAATTTAACTATTTTCTTGAAAATTCATATAATTTGTTGAAAATTCATATTTTTTATTATAAAATTAATCTCATTGGTGGCATTATCTTAATTATTTGAAAATTCAACTATTTGGTTAAAAATTCACCTGTTTCAGTAGAAAATTGATCTTATTGGTTGAAAATGTATCTTTTTGGTTAAAAATTCACCTGTTTTAGTAGAAAATTAATCTTATTGGTGACTTCTAACCAAAATAGATAAATTTTCAATCCAAAAAGACAAATTTTCAACCAATCTTTCAACTCAATCAATACGTAAATGACCTTTGGATTGATTATAAAGACCAAAATCAACTACCATAGTCAGAAATTATGCAAGATAGATAACAATTCATTTTAATTCGACATCTTCCAATCATAAAAATCTCTCTAAAACATGTTTAAAAAATTATATAGATATACATTCATTGCGGAGAATACTGAGATAACATAGAAAATTTTACTCCATTTTCAAAACAGGTTACATCGTGAACCTGCATTTTTATCACAAGCGGAAGTTATTGTTTCGAGCACGATTTCAGGAAAAACTAAAATAATGAATCCTTACAAAAAAAAATATATTTTTTAACGAAATAGTTTCATTTTCAACCCAAAAGATGAATTTTCTACAAAAAAGACACATTTTCAACAAAATACATGAATTTTTAACTAAAAAAGATGAATTTTCAACGAATAAGATTAAATTTCTATCAAAAAATATAATATTTCGACAAATTTCTGACAAAAAATGGAAAATTAAAATTTTCAGATAAAAACATTTTTTTAATAAGAACACTATTCTTCAAAATTCATGTATTTTGTTGAAAATGAATTACTTTCGATAAGTACTCAACACTTAACTACTTTGTTGAAATTTTTTTTTTGTTTAGAAATTCATTTTTTAAACTAAAAATAAAACTATTCTATTTTTGGTTGCAATTTTATCCTATTTAACTGAAAATTCATGCATTGTGTTAAAAATTCATCTTACTGGTAGAAAATTGATTTATTTGGTTGAAAATTTAACTATTTTGTTGAAAATTCGTTTTTTATAGTTAGAATTTTCTTATCTGTAAATAGAACTATTGCATTTTGGGTTGAAAATTGAAATTTTCAAATTGAAAATTGATATTTTCAAATTCAAAATTCATTTATTTTGTTGAAAATTCTTCTTTTTTGGCAGAAAATT
>CAKNYM010051511.1:260404-279488 GCA_932195095.1 Andricus curvator
ATTTTGGTGTGAAAATTGGTCTTTTTTAGTTAAAAAGTCATGCATTTTTTTTAATTTGATCTTTTTGGTGAAAAATTTATCTTCTCAATTGAAAATCTATCTTTTTGGATAAAGATTTTTTTTTTGGTTGCAAATTCTTTTTTTTAATTAGTTTTTTATTTAAATTTAAAATTAATTTATTTTTGTCTGAAAATTCTTCATTTTTTAGTTGAAAATTCATTTCTTTGGTTAAAAATTCAACCATTTTGTTGAAAACACTTTATTTGTTGTTAAAAATTAATTTTTTAGTCTGAAAATTTAACTACCTCCGCGTTTGGTTGAAAATTAATCTTCTCCATTGAAAATCTATATTTTTTGATAAAAATTTATTTTTTTGGTTGCAAATTCTTTTTTTATTTATTTAAAATTAATTTTTCTGACTGAAAATTTAACTATTCCATTTTGATTTGAAAATTGATCTTTCTCAGTTCAAAATTCATATATTTTATTGAAAATTTGTATTTTTTGGTATAAAATTAATCTTCTTGGTTGAAAATTAATTTTTTTGTTAAAAATTCCTCACTTTAGTTGAAAATTAATTTCTTTTGTTAAAAATTTCACTACTTTGTTGAAAATTCGTCTTATGTGGTAGAATATTATTTTAAAAATTAATTTTTTAGCCTGAAAATTTAACTATACTCCGCGCTTGGTTAAAAATATATCTTTTTTAGTTGCAAAATTAACTATTTGGTTAAAAATGTATTTATTTTGTGTAAAATTCGTCTTTTGTGGTTGAAAATTAATATTCTTCATTGAAAATCTATCTCTTTGGATAAAAATTAATTTTTTTGTTTGTTGCAAATTCTTTTTTTTTCTTGAAAATTAGTTTTTTATTTATTTAAAATTAATTTTTCTGCCTAAAAGTTTAACTATTTTATTTTGGTTTGAAAATTGATGGTTCTTAGTTCAAAATTCTTATATTTTGTTGAAAATTCGTATTTTTTGGTTGAAAATTAATGTTCTTGATTGAAAATCTATATTTTTGGATAAAAATTAATTTTTTTTTGTTGCAAATTCTTGTTTTTTTCTTAAAAATTAGTCTTTTATTTATTTAAAATTAATTTTTCGGACTGAAAATTTAACTATTCCATTTTAGTTGGAAAATTGATCTTTCTTAGTTTAAAATTCATACATTTTGTTGAAAAATCGTATTTTTTGTTTAAGTTCAACTGTTTTTGGTTTAAAATTATAATCTTTTTTAGTTGAAACATCAACTATTACATTTTTTCTGGATTCATTTTTGGGTTGAAAATTGAACCACTTAAAAGTGAAGCTACTTTGTTACAAAATATTTTTTTTGTTGATTAATCATTTTAGTTGAAAACCCATTTTTTTCTATTTAAACTTTAAATATTTTGTTGAAAACTCTTCAAAATTTGAATATTTTGTTGAAAATTTTTTTTGTGTTGAAAATTAATTTTTTAGCCTGAAAATTCAACTACTCCGCGTTGGTTGAAAATTTGTCTTCTTTAGTTGAAGAGAATTAGTTGAAAATGCATTTATTTTGGTTGAAAATTCGTCTTTTTTGTTGAAAATTAATCTTCTTCATTGAAAATATATATTTTTGGATAAAAATGTATTTTCTTTTGTTGCAAATTCATTTTTGTTGAAAATTAGTTTTTTATTTATTTAAAATTAATTTTTCTGGCTGAAAATTTAACTATTCCATTTTGGTGTGAAAATTGGTCTTTTTTAGTTAAAAATTCATACAGTTTGTTGAAAATTCGTATTTTTTAGTTGAAAATCAATCTTCTTGATTGAAAATCTATATTTTTGGATAAAAATTTATTTTTTTGGTTGCAAATTCTTTTTTTTGTTAGTTGAAAATTAGTTTTTTATTTATTTTAAATTAATTTTTCTGGCTGAAAATTTAACTATTCCATTTTAGTTGGAAAATTGATCTTTCTTAGTTTAAAATTCATACATTTCGTTGAAAATTCGTATTTTTTGGTATAAATATAATTTTCTCGGTTGTAAATTAATTTTTTTGTTTAAAAATTTCTCATTTCAGTTGAGAATTCATTTCTTTGGTTAAAAATTTAACTATTTTGTTGAAAACACTTTATTTGTTGTTAAAAATTAATTTTTTAGCCTGAAAATTTAACTACTCCGCGTTGGTTGAAAATTTATCTTCTTTAGTTGAAGAGAATTAGTTGAAAATGTATTTATTTTGGTTGAAAATTAATCTTTTTCATTGAAAATCTATATGTTTGGATAAAAATTTATTTTTTTGGTTGCAAATTATTTTTTTATCTATTTAAAATTAATTTTTCTGACTGAAAATTTAACTATTCCATTTTGGTTTGAAAATTGATCCTTCTCAGTTCAAAATTCATATATTTTGCTGAAAATTTGTATTTTTTGGTATAAAATTAATCTTCTTGGTTGAAAATTAATTTTTTGTTTTTAAAAATTCCTCATTTTAGTTGAAAATTAATTTCTCTGGTTAAAAATGTTACTATTTTGTTGAAAATTCGTCTTATGTGGTAGAATATTGTTTTAAAAATTAATTTTTTAGCCTGAAATTCAACTATACTCCCCGCTTGGTTAACAATATATCTTTTTTAGTTGCCAAATTAACTATTTGGTTAAAAATGTATTTATTTTGTGTAAAATTTGTCTTTTGTGGTTGAAAATTAATCTTCTTCATTGAAAATCTATCTTTTTGGGTAAAAATTATTTTTGTTGTTGTTGCAAATTATTTTTTTTTCTTCAAAATCAGTTATTTATTTATTTAAAATTAATTTTTCTGACTAAAAGTTTAACTATTTTATTTTGGTTTGAAAATTGATGGTGCTTAGTTCAAAATTCATATGTTTTGTTGAAAATTCGTCTTTTTTAGTATTAAATTAATCTTCGTGGTTGTAAACTAATTCTTTTAGTTAAAATTTCTTCACTTTAGTTCAAAATTCATTTCTTTGGTTAAAAAGTTAACTATTTTGTTGAAAATTAATTTTTTAGCCTGAAAATTCAACTAATTGTTTGAAAATTAATCTTCTTGGTTGAAAATTAGTTTTTTTGGTTAAAAATTCCTCATTTTAGTTGAAAATTAATTTATTTGGTTAAAAATTAAACTTTTTGTTGAAAAAACTTTATTTGTTGTTGAAAATTAATTTTTTAACGTTTGGTTAAAAATGTATCTTCTTTAATTTAAAAGTCAACTATTTAGTTGAATTTAAAAGTCACCTTTTTAGTTGAAAAGCTAAATATTTGGTTGAAAACACATTTATTTTGTTGAAAATTCGTCTTTTGTGGTTAAAAGTTAATGTTTTCAACAGAAAATATAACTATTACATTTTGGTAGAAAATTGATCTTTTTTATTTAAAAGTTTATGAATTTTGTTGAAAATTCGTATTTTTTGGTTAAAAATTAATTTTTGTAACTGTAAATATATTATATATTTTGGTGCGAAAATTATTCTTTTTTGGTTAAAAATTCATGAATTTCGTTGAAAATTCGTCTTTTTCGGTTGAAAATTAAACTATTTAAAAAAACTACTCAATTAAACTACTACTTAATCTTTTTTTTGTTAATTTATCGTTTTAGTTGAAACCCCTTTTTTCTATTCAAAATTTAAATATTTAGTTGAAAACTCTTTTTTTGTTGAAATTTTTTTTTTATTCTGAAAATTTGACTACTCCGCGTTTGTTTAAAAATGCAGATTCTTTAGTTGAAAAGTAAACTGTATTTGGTTGAAAACGCATTTGTTTTGTTGAAAATTCGTCTTTTTTTGTTGAAAATTAATCTTCTTCATTGAAAATCTGTATTATTGGATAAAAATTAATTTTTTTGTTTGCAAATTCTTTTTTTTTTAAATTAGTTTTTTATTTATTTAAAATTAATTTTTTTAGCTGAAAATTTAGCTATTCCATTTTGGTTTGAAAATTGATCTTTCTTAGTTCAAAATTCATATATTTTGTTAAAAATTTGTATTTTTTGGTATAAAATTAATCTTCTTCGTTAAAAATCAATTTTTTTGTTAAAAATTCCTCATTTTAGTTGAAAATTCATTTCTTTGGCTAAAAATTTAACTAGTTTGTTGAAAATTAATTTATTAGCCTGAAAATTTAACTACTCCGCGTTTGTTTAAAAATGTACATTCTATATTTAAAAAGTAAACTGTATTTAGTTGAAAATGCATTTATTTTGTTGAAAATTCGTCTTTTTTGTTTGCAAATTCCTTTTTTTTTAATTAGTTTTATATTTATTTAAAATTATTTTTTTTGGCTGAAAATTTAGCTATTCCATTTTGGTATGAAAATTGATCTTTCTTAGTTCAAGATTCATATATTTTGTTGAAAATTCGTATTTTTTGGTATAAAATTAATCTTGGTTGCAAATTAATTTTTCTTGTTAAAAATTCCTCATTTTAGTTGAAAATTCATTTCTTTGGTTAAAAATATAACTATTTTGTTGAAAACTGATTTTTTATACTGAAAATATAATTACTTCGCGTTGGTTGAAAATTTATCTTCTTTAGTTGAAAATTCATGTATTTTGTTCAAAATTCGTCTTTTGTATTTAAAAATTAATTTTTTCGAAATAAAACAGATATATGAAATATTCTTCAAATTTTCTATATAGATGTTATTAAATGTATATTATTAATTAATCATATATATTTATATATTTATTATTTGTTCCTAATTGATAAGTCAAAGAATAGTTGATAATTTCAGAAAAACTCGCAACTTTCTACAATTACTCTAAGAGAAGACAGTTATAAACAATAATTAATTGTTTAAACAATTATTTTTGTAAACTTGCATTAACTAATAGCTCACTAAGTAAAAAGTGGACAAAAAGTTAAAAATTTCCGAAAAATCGTAAGTATCTTACATTATTATAGGAGAAGATAAGTGTAAACAATAAATATTTGTTTAAACAATTATTTTTGTTAAATTGCAATAATTATTACCTCGCTCTAAGTGAAAAGTTGACAAAAAGTTGAATCTTTCAGAAAAAACCGTAACTTTTTAGCATTATTTAAAGAGAATATTATTAAAATTAACCATAAATTGTTTAAGCAATTATGTTTTTCACTTAAATTAATTAACCTCACTATCATTGAAAAATGTACAAAAAGTGGAGAATTTGAGACAAAACTGCAACTTTCTAGCATTACTATAATCTAAGAGAATATTATTATAAATAATAATAAATTGTTCAAACAATTATTTCTGTTAAATTTAATTGATTATTGCCTCTCTCTTACTGAAAAGTTAAAAACAAGTTGAAAAAATCGGAAAAAATGCGTCTTTTTAATTTTATTCTAAGAGAAAATTGCTAAAAATAATAATAAATTGTTTAAGCAATTTATTTAAACATCTAATTGCTCATATAAAGTATTCATTTATGTCTTAGAAGTGATTTTTATTTTTTTTTTAACGCAAAAAATCATAATTAGCGCCAAAAACTCGCAAAATCAAATTTTTCACTTATGGGATTTTTTTTGGAAAAAACAGACTAATAGAGGTGATTTTGAGAAAAGTATTTTTCGATTCATATTTTCTGGCTAATTGCGAAGAGAAATGTTGAGTTTCAACCCGATTCAATTAATATTGACGATTCTGCATAAAATATACAAAACCTTCCTTTTTTTTTTAATTGGAAATACGTGTTAAACTTCATGTGGCTGGCGGAACCTCTAAATATATTTTTTTAAATCAAACGCATTGACTTTTGTGTGGATTCGAACAAATTTTGGGGCGATAAAAATGTAAAGAAAAAAATTAGAAACACCCTATTAGACACTTCATAAAAAGTTAGACAAATTTTGTTCACAAAAATAGGTGGATCTCTCATTCATTATCTATATTTTTTCAGAACATGTTCAAAATTCAGAAGATGTCATCAGCAGAATATGAAGCAGAAGGCTTCAAACACAAAATATCCTACGGATTTCACAAATCTCCGTTTGGAAAATGCCTTATCGGAATTCTGAATAATGAAGAAAAAGCAATTTGCCACCTGTCATTCGTCGATGGAAGTGAAAGCGAGGGTCTGAAATCACTCAAAAATCGTTGGAAGAAAAACGATTTAATCCTGGAAACTAAGGAAACGCAGAACTACGTCAACGACATTTTTTCTAAATTCTCCAAAGGTTTTTTTGCAGAGTCAGAAGATGTTACCTATGTAATCCTGAAAGGAACCGATTTCCAAATGAAGGTCTGGGAGCAACTGATTAATATTCCTTCTGGTTCTACAACAACCTACGAAAAAGTTGCTGAAGCAATTGATAACCCGAAAGCAGTTCGTGCAGTTGCAAATGCTATTTCTAATAATCAGATCGGCTATTTGATTCCATGTCACCGCGTCTTTGGCAAAAATGGAAGCAATAAGTACGAATGGGGAGTCGAACGCAAAGATAAAATACTAAACTTCGAAAAAGATTTGTAATCTTAGAAAGTTGAAATAATATCGGTACCTCCATGCTAAACTCGCCAATCTGGGGTTAGAAGTCCAGTGTGGCGACTTGACCGGGAAACCGGGAAATGACCTGGAATTCTATTGACCGGGAAAAAACCGGGAAATGACCGGGAATTTAATTTAAAAAACGGGAATTTACTTCTGATCATAGCAAAATTCAAGAAATATAATTTCACTTGGAACAGGGAATGTTTTACATGGAATGGGAATTTTTTAAAGGAATTATAATTCGGATTGAGAAAAAAGGAATTTTTAAAAATCCCTCTTTCAAGTCAGAATTCGTCACAATTTGAAAGTTCCCTCTTCTAAATTTTAGGTAATAAAAGTACTTCAAGCAGTTTTCAGAGTAGAAGTAGAATTGCAAAGAAGAAATATTTCTGAATTATAATAGAAATTTTTTTTACATTGTTCGTTGCGAATTCATCGTTTTTTAGTTAGAAATTCAACCACTGAGTTAAAAGTTAAACTTTTGTTAAAAATTAATTTATCTTTTTTTGATGAAAATTCAACTATTTGGTTGAAAATTGATATTTTTCATTTAATAATTAAACTATTTGTTTGAAAATGTATGTACTTTGTGGAAAATTCATCTATTTTTGTAGACAATTAAACTTTATGGTTGACAATTCATCTTTTTGGCATAAAATTAAACTATTCCAGTTAAAGATTCATCATTTCAGTTGAAGATTCATCATTTTATTTGAAAATTCACCAGTTTGGTTGAAAATTAATTTCTTTAAACGAAAATTTAACTGTTCCAATTTGATTGAAAATTTGTCTTTTTTAATTGAAAATTCAACTATTCCGATGAAAATTCATGTATTTTGTTAAAAAATCGATTTTTTTGTTGGTAAAAAATTATCTTATTTTTCTTTGAAAGTTAATCTTCTTGTTTAAAATTCTTCTTTCCGGTTAAAAACTCAAGTATTCCAGTCAAATATTTATTATTTCAGTTTGAAAATTCATCTTTTAGGTTTGAAATAAAATTATTTGGTTGAAAGTTAAGCTCTTTTGTTAAAAATTAATTTTTTTTCAAGTTGAAAATACATCTTTTTAATTAAAAATTCATTTCTTTGGTTGAAAAATGAGCTGTTTGATTGAAAGTTTGTTTTTTCTTTGGATGTTTTTTGGTTGAAAATTATTTTTTTTTTTCAACTGAAAATGTAACTATTAATCCAGTTGAATATTTCATAATTTTAGTTCAAAATTCATGTCTTTGGTTGAACATTCATTTTTGACTAAAAATTTGATTATTCAATTTTTGGTTGAAAAATTATCTTTGTTAGTTGAAAATTCGTCTTTTTTGGTAGAAATTAATCTTCTTGGTTGAAAGTTAATCTTTTTGGTCAAAAATTCAATTCTAGTTAATGATTCATCATTTCAGTTAAACATTCATCTTTCTGGTTTGAAATTCAACTATTGCAGTTAAATATTTAGAATTTTATTTGAAAATTCATCACTTTGTTTGAAAATGTAACTATTATTTTGAAAGTTAGTTTTTGTTGTTGTTAAAAGTTAGTTTTTTTTTTGTTGAAACTAATTTTTTTAACTGAAAATTTAACTTATTCCAATTGAAAGTTCCATAGCTGTTGTTGAAAATTCATCTGTTTGTTTAAACATTAATTTTTTTAACTTGAAATTTAATTATTAAAGTTTTGGTTGACAATTTATCTTTTTTTAGTAAACATTAATTTTTTGGTTTGAAAATTGAACTATTTCAGTTAAAGATTCATTGTTTTAGTTGAAAACTCTTATGTTTGGTTTACAAATAATTTTTTTAACTAAAAATGTTACTATTCCATTTTCGATTGAAAATTATTTTTTTTTCAGTTCAAAATTTAACTATTTGGTTGCAAATTTGTCTTCTTTTATTAAAACTTCAAACCTTTCTTTAAAAGTTAATGTATTTGGTTGAAAAATTGTATTTTTGGGTAGAAAATTAATCTTTTTATTTAAAATGTAATCTTCTTTAAAAATTCGTCTTTTTGGTTGAAAATTGAACTATTTTATTGAAAATCCGTTTTTTTTGTTGAAAATTAATTTTTTCAACTGAAAGTTTAACTATTCCATTTTTTTGTAAAAAATTGATATTTTTTAGTGGAAAATTTAAGTAGTTTTTTCAAAATTCATTTATTTGGCAAAGTTTTGCTCTGCTGCGTTGAAAGATGTTTAGAACGAACGTCATGAATTAAAATAAATGTTTGCGTTTTGCGGCAATTATAAATATGTTACTTTGAGTTGACCGGGAAAATTGAAAAACTTGACCGGGGAAAACCGGGAAATGACCGGGAATTTGAAATCGTCCGCCGAGTCGCCACCCTGAAGTCTAAACTCTCCAATCTGGTGTTAGCACTACAAACTCTCCAATTTGGGGTTAAGAAGTCTAAACTCTGCAATCTGGGGTTAGCAATACAATCTATCCAATCTGGGTTTAGCAGTCTAAACTCTGTAATCTGAGGTTAGCAGTCTAAACTCTCCAATCTGGGGTTAGCCGTCTAAACTCTGTAATCTGGGTTTAGTAGGCCAAACTCTCCAATCTGGGGTTAGCAGTCTAAACTCTCCAATCTGGGGTTATGACTACAAACTCTCCAATCTGGGCTTAGCACTACAAACTCTCCAATCTGGGGTTAGCCGTCTAAACTCTGTAATCTGGGGTTAGTAGTCCAAACTCTCCAATCTGGGGTTAGCAGTCTAAACTCTCCAATCTGGGCTTAGCACTACAAAACTATCCAATCTGGAGTTAGCAGTCGAAACTCTGTAATCTGGGGTTAGCAGTATAAACTCTGTAATCTAGGGTTAGCACTACAAACTCTCCAATCTAGGGTTAGAAGTCTAAACTCTCCAATCTGGGGTTAGCAGTATAAACTTTGTAATCTGGGGTTAGCAGTCTAAAATCTGTAATCTGGGGTTAGCAGTCTAAAGTCTAAACTTCCAAATCTGACTGACTGGAGAGTTTAGACTGCTAACCCCAGACTGGAGAGTATAGAATGGAGGTATCGAAATGATGACCCTCTTCAGGGTGTCTACCTAACCGTGAGATGGCCAGGAAATTTATTCAGTGACCGGAATTTTTCTCTCGAATCATGTACTAATATGTAAATTAAGTCATTTTAGCAGAGTGGCCGCAGGTCGGGGAAAACCTGGAAATCAGGGAAATATTGGAGAATTTGGTTGGTCAGGGAATAGCAAGGAAAAGTTGGGGATTTAAAAAAAAAATGGCAAAAGTTAGGGAATTGCTGTAAGAAGCACTAGCAATGTGGCCGTGGAAATCAGGGAAAAGTCCGGAATTTTTTAAAAAATTAATAATTATAATATTAATATTAACAAATGAATATTAAATTATATAATATTTTATGTCAAAAATCGATTTGGTTGAAAATTCAGCTGTTTTGCTGATAATTCGTCCTCTTGGTTTGAAAATTCAAATATTTTGGCAGAAAATTAACTTCTTATTGATATTTCATATCTTAGTGTTGAAAATTCGTCTTTTTTGGCCGAACTCAACTGGCTTTGAATTAAATTAAAATCTTTTTTGTTGAATTATCGACATTATTCGTTGAAAATTGAACTACTGGATTAACTTTTCAATTTTTGGTTGAAAATTTGATTTTTTATTTACTTGAAAATTCGTCTCTTGGTAAAAAACTAATTTTCTTGTTTTTAAATTTCCTCTTTTTTGGTTAAAATGTAACTGCTTGGTTTAAAATTAACTTCTGTTTAAAATTCATATTTCCGAGTTGAAAATTCTACTGTTTTACAGAAAATTCGTCATATAGCTTGAAAGTTCAACTGAAAAATCTTTATTTGTTGAAAATTCGTCTTTTTGGTTGAAAAATTCCTAATTTTAATTGAAAATTAATCTCTCTGGTTGAAAATTGGACTATTTTGTTGAAAATTCAACTCTTTGGTTGAAAAATTAATAATTTTAGTTAAAAATTCATTTCTTTGGTTCTTTTTTTTCGAAAATTATTTTTTTAAACAAAAATTTAACCTTTCCATTTTTGGTAGACTAATTATCTTTTTTTGTTGAAAATTCAACTATTTGTTTAATAATTAATGTATTTCGTTGAAAAATCTTGTTTTTAATTTTAAAATTCATTTCTTTTGGTAGAAATTTCATCTTTATAAGTTGAAAATTCAACTGTTTTAAATAAAAATTAAACCATTTTGATGACAATTTAATTATTTTGTTATAATAACAACTATTGCATTTTTGATTGAAAACTGAGTTTTTGTGTTGAAAATTCGATTGACTTCTGAACAAATTCTTTTTGGCTTGAAAATAAACCTATTTGGTTGAAAATTCAGCTTTGTTAGTTGAAAATTCAAATGTTTGGTTAAAATTTCAACTTTTTGTTATAAATTTGTCTTTTTTGTTTGAATTTAACTGGTTTTGATTTAAAATTAAAATCATTTTTGTTTCAAATATCGAATATTACATTTTTTTGTTAAAAATTGAACTACTTGATTGAAGGTTGAACCACGTTGTTAAAAAATCATTTTTCTCGTTCAAGATTCATCATTTTAGTTAAAAATTAGTTTTTTAAACTGAAAATGTAACTTTTCGATTTTGTGTTGAAATTTGTTTTTTCAGCTGAAAATTCGTTATTTTTTGGTAGAAAACTAATCTTCTTGGTTTGAAATTTCCTCCTTTTTGGTTAAAAGTATAACTGTTTGATTCAAAATAAACTTTTATTGAAAAATCATATTTTCGTGTTGAAAATTAGTCCTTTTGGCTGGAAAAATTTATAATTTTAGTTGAAAACTCATCTCTTTGGTTGAAAATTTGACTATTTTCTTGAAAATTGAAGTCGTTTTTTTCTTTGGTTTAAAATTAATTTTTTAAACTGAAAATGTAACTTTACGATCTTTGGTTGAAAATTGATCTTTTTTAGTTGAAAATTCGTCTTTCTTGGTAAAAAAAAACTAATCTTCATGGTTTAAAATTTCCCTTCTTTGGTTAAAAATGTGACTGTTTAATTTGAAATTTACTTTTGTTGAAAATTCATATTTTCGGATTGAAAATTCAAGAAAATGTGACTTTTGTTTAAAATTCGTCTTTTTGGTTGGAAAATTTATAATTTTAGTTGAAAATGCATCTCTTTAATTGAAATTTTGACTAGTTTGTTGAAAATTCATCTTTTTTAGTTGTAAATTAATTTTGTTTTACTAAAAATGTATTTTTTTTACATTTTTATTGTAAATTTATCTTTTTTATTTGCAAATTCCAACTATTTGTTTGAAAATGAATGTATTTTTTTGAAAATTCGTCTTTTATTGGTGGAAAATTAATCTTCTTGGTTGAAAATTATTCTGTTTGGGTTTTGAATTCATCGCGTTTAGTATAAATTTTATTTTTGTTGTTAAAAATGCAGCTATTACATCTTTGTATTTTAAAAATTCTACTGTTTGGTTGAAAATTCATCTATTTTGTTATCAATTTATTTATTTTGTCGAAAATTCAACTTTTTGTTTGCAAATGTAATTCTTTGTTGGGAATTTACTTTTCGGGTTGAAAATTCAACTGGCTTCTAAAAAAACCATCTTTTTGACTTGAAAATTGACTTATTTGTTTGAAAATTCATCTTTGTATGCTGAAAATCCAACTATTTTGTTAAAAATTCGTCTCTTTTGTTTTAAAGTTCAACTATTTGGTTGAAAATTCATCTGTTAAATTGAAAATTAACTTTTTTATTGAAAATTCATCTTTTAACTCTTTTGTGCAATTATGTTACACAAATTGACTTTTTTAAGTTTATGTTTTTTTTAATTCCCTTAAAAATAAATAAGATTTCTTAACAAAAATGTAATAGTTGATATTCCAGTCTAAAAAGATTTTTATTTAAAATTAAAAACAGTGGAATTCAACGGAAAGGGGCGAATTTCTAACCAAGAAAGATTTTGGAGTCAACAGAGAAAAAAATCTCAACCAAACTGTTGAATTTTCAACTATAAAAAATAAATTTTTAACCAAAAATAGAATAGTTAAATTTGCAGTTTAAAAAATTAATTTCAAACGAAAAAAAAAATAATTTTCAACTTTAAATTTTAAATAATTACCTATATATTAAATAAGTAAATTTATTTTATATTCAATTTAATTAATTTATAATCATATATTTTTATTTATTCAAATAATCATTTATCATTGTAAACAAATAAAAGACCATTATTATTTAATCTTATGCCACAATTTAAACAAAATTTAAGTACGCTCTCGAAAAAATTCCCTGACAATTCCAGGTTTTCCAGGTGAGTAGACACCCTGAATATTCATGAAAATAATAAGTATTAATGGCAAGTCGAATGCAAAGATAAAATACACAACTTCGAAAAAGGTCTGTAATCTTAAAAATTTTTAGTAATATAATATTTTTCTATTTATTTTATATTTTTCTAATGAATCTACGAGGTAAATAAATAATATATTTTGTACTACATTTTTTGTGAATATTCATCTATATTTTCGCTTGAAAAATCTATGAGATATTAAAATACAAGACTGTACACTAATACTAAGTAAATTAAAAAATATATCTATATATTGTATATCCTCGTTATATATTTTTTGCACTGCCATTCATAATAATTAGTCTTAAATTATTAATATGTACACACTCTAAAAATATGAAATTAATTTAAAATTCAATCTCAATCTCAGTTTCCTGATCTCATACACGGTTCAGAATTGCAGTAATAATTTAATAAATAGGAGGAATAATTTATAATATTTAAAAATGTACATAAGTGTGAACTGAAATTTATTCAAGACAGAGTTTAAACTCGTCACAATTATTTTCACTATCGGTCGCTGTCAGTCCAGTTATTACGGAAAATATTTGTAAGATAAGTACAGGGCTTAAATGACGGTAAAAAATACAATAAACTATATTTTATTTTAAATTATCAGTGTCGCCGTCGAAATCACATTTAGTCGGAGTTTATATTATCTTGTTCAAGACTGAACCAGTCCATCTTCTAACAAAATGCTCTAAATATTGGAAGTTTCTTAAATATTAAAGTTTATACACTAGTCTATACAAGTATTTACATTTCAATATACATTACAATTTAAAGCATTATCTTAAAAATCCTATGGACAATATTTCGAACGGGTTTAACATCTTGAATAATAAATTACTGTTGTTCAATTCAAACTCTGACCTTCTAGGATAACTTAGAAAAAGTACGAGGTATTTAAATTCAGCCTTCAATCTTATATCGAGAGCTAATAAAATCCCGGGAAGTTTTTCAACAAGTTTCAAAACTTCTTATAAATATATATATGTATCTTTTAGATTATTTTGTTGTACGATTCTCGTTAAAATGTGGTTTAAAATTAGAATCACATAAACTTGGCAGTAACACAGTAGTATAGCTGTGCCGCTACTTTGTCACTTACCGACCGAGCAAGGTCGGTAAGTAGTATAGCACAGCTATACTACTTAACACAAGTTGAGGTGGATTCAGTGCTTTTAAATGCTCGTTCAAATGATACAAACAAAGTATCAATAAAGTCGACGTATAAAACGGAATGATCCACCATCCTGAATTCGGTGAGAATTCAGAATTTGTAAAATTTACAAATCGCAGTACAATTTGCCTTAAAACCGTGTAAAATATTCACCAGCGAAGACCCTTGCTGGTGATTTATATAAAGCTATTATTATACAACGGAATTCATTTGTTATCACGATTTTAAAATACGTGACCCAAATGTTTGGCGGGATATATAAAAATATACATTAAATTATTAACATTTCTAATTACTTTTTTCAGCGATTCTTTGCTTTTGCTATCTACACTGTAAAACCATATTTTTTTGCGATGTTATTATGGGAGTATGTCTTCTTTTTGGAAATGATTTTGACTCTCGATGGAAAATGATTACATTGCGATAATCATTTTTAATCTGGAAATTACGAAGGCGAATAAAATAGTGAAACAGGAAGAATATGTTCCACTCGCAGATGATAGAAATACTCTTGGAGGCATTCTGGTTGGTCCAGCTGAAATAAAAAATAAAATATGAATAGAGGTATTAAATATTTTTAATGAAATGAAAAAAAAAGATTTTGATATTTACCTGGACTTCTTGGTCGGTAAGTTGTGTGTCTCATTGAAGGATCTTTCGTGTTAGGCCTCATTGGTGTTGGTGCTGGGCTTGGTGAGTTTCCATAACATTGACCTGTAATTTAGAAAAGAACAATTAAGAAATATTCTTCTAATTTTAATCAGGGTTGCTACAGAAGTCCGGTTTCAAAATTGCAGGACTTTTACAGATTTTTCAAGGTCTACTTTTGAAAAAATTCTAATGATCGCAGGCTAATTTAATGACAATAATTTTTTTTATAATTAGTGAATTATACACAATTTTCATCAATATTATTATAATATTTTTTTTAATCTGGAATGATAATCATATTACTTTTATTACTAAAAAATCAATCCCCGTATCAACTCGCAAATTTAAAATTCGTGAAGAGTTTTCAATAATTACTGAATTCTAAACAAATTTCATTAATACTATTATAAAACTTCAAAAAATCTGGATTTATAATCATATTATTGTTATCACATAAAAAATCAATCCGTTTCAACTAGGAAATTACAAATTGGGAAACAGCTTTTCATTAATTATTGAATTTTCATTAATAATCAAAATGAATTTTTTGTACAAAAATTGAATAAAAATGTTTACATCAAATGTACGTCTCTAAATTTTATTTTTTTATTTTTAAAGAATTCTTTAACTGCAATTTTTTGTAATTTTTTCCATCAAATATCTGTCACAAAAAAATGGTTTAAGAATATTTCAATAATTCTTCAACTAAAATATTTGGATAATTTTGTATTTTTATTACAGTTTGATTCTGGCAAAATGTTACTTTCACAACAATAGTGTCTAATTATAACAGAAAATTTCAGTAAATTTTAATTTAAACATTTTGTACTTCAATTTTTCAAAACAATTCTTTTTTTGAAAATTTGTTATACAAGAAACTAAAGCAAAGGGTTTTCATCAAATATATAACATCCCTAAAATTGTTAAATAATATTCTAATAATTATTTAACTACGTTTTTTGATAATTTTGTATTTTTACTACATTTTGAGAAAACAATTTCTAATGATAACAGAAAATTCATTAAATACAATTTAATATAAAAAATAAAAAAAGGTTTTAAATGGATTTTTATAGAAAAAAATGCAAGGAAAATTTTCGTAAAAGGGCTTTGCAATAATTATTGAATTCTAAACAATTTCCTAAACAATTAAAAATATAAAAAAATTTTAAATTCACATTATTTTTATTATGAAAAAAATCAATTCATATCAACTCGCAAATTTAATATTCGTAAAGGGCTTTTCAATCATTATTGAATTCTAAACGATTTTCATTAATAATATTGTAAAAAAAATTGAAATTCTGGAATTATAAGCATATTATTTTTCTTAGAAGAAAACAATTTCTATCAATTCAATAATATAAAATTTGTGGTAAAGTACTAAAATAGTTATTAAGAATTTTAAATCCCTTGACTTGTCCAGGTGTACCAGGTCTACTTTTTTTTAAATCCAGTCAGTTCTATTCAATTTCAACAGTTTCTACTGTTGACAGACTAATTTCTCAACAATAATTTTTTTTTTCAATAATAAGTGAATTCTAAACAATTTTTATTAATATTATCATAGCATTTTTTTAATTCTGAAATCATATTACTTTTATTAGTAAAAAACTCAAATCGTATCAATTCACAAATTAAAAATCTGTAAATGACTTTTCAATAATTATTGAATTATAAACAGTTTTCATTAATTTTATTGATTTTTTTTTAAATTCTGAAATTATAATCATATTACTTTTATTAGTAAAAAAATGAATTCGTATCAATTCGACAATTAAAAATTCGTAAAGGGCTTTCCAGTAATTATCGAATTTTAAGCAATTTTCGATAATATAATTTTTTTTTTAATTCTGGAATTATAATTATATTATTTTTATTGGTAAAACCCAATTCGCATCAATCCACAAATTTAAAATATGTAAATTATTGAATTGGCCTATTGAATTCTAATCATTTTTCATTAATATTATTATATTTGTAAAAATCTGTAATTATTATCATGTTATTTTTATTATTTAAAAACTCAATCCATATCAACTCGCAAATTTAAAATTCATGAAGTGCTTTTCAATCATTATTCAATGTTAAACAATTTTCATTAAAAATCAATGAATTTTTTGTAATTTTGTATTTTTTAAATATTAAAAACAATATTTTCATCAAAAGTATGTCGCAAAAAAAATGGTTGAAGAATATTTCAAGAATTCTTAAACTAAAAGGTTTTGATAATTTTGTATTTTAACTACAGTTCGATTTAGGAAAAATTTTACTCACACAGAAATAATTTCTAATGAAAACAATTGTCATTCATATTATTGAAAAAGCTTTTAAATTGTGGAATTATAAGCATATTATTTTTATTAATAAAAAAATTCCTATCAATTCGAAAATATAAAATTCGCGGTAAAGTACTAAAATAATTATCAGGAATTTTAAATTCCACGACTTTTCACATACTGATTTCCTAACAATAATTATTTTTTCAATAACTAGTGAATTCTAAACAATTGTCGTTAAGATTATTAAAAAAGTTTAAATTCTCAAATTATAATCATATTACTTTTATTAGTAAAAAAAATCAATTCGTATAAATTCACAAATTAAAAATTTGCGGTCAAGTACCGAAATAATAATTAATAATTTGAAATAAATGCAACTAAAAAATGCCAGGTCTTCTAGGTC
The DNA here is from genome assembly GCA_932195095.1 of Andricus curvator. Classification (NCBI taxonomy): domain Eukaryota; kingdom Metazoa; phylum Arthropoda; class Insecta; order Hymenoptera; family Cynipidae; genus Andricus; species Andricus curvator. The sequence goes on from CAKNYM010051511.1 coordinate 277,684, forward strand.
TTGTAGCAACCCTCTTAAATATTCGAAAGTACATTTGTAAAGAGAAAAAAAATGCTAATTACCTTTTTTATAAAGACGCATTCCTTGTTCTCGGGGGTCTATATTTCTGATGCAGTGATCGCCAGCTTCTTTGATATAAATTTCCTCGTCGTTCATAATTACTCCAACGAAGCACTCTTTCGTTCTGGTGTCATTTCTCATCGTGTAAGTGTACATGACACCCTTTTCTTCCCATTGTCCCAGACACTGATATGAGCGTTCTGAAATAAACATTTATCATTGTAAGAATTGTTTAATCCTTGTTTGATTAATTTTCGGAATTAATTTTACAAACCTTCATACAATTCTCCAGTTTCACAATCGCTGACTTTGAAATACATTACTTCTCGGGTATGGCAATTGCTGCTTAATTCAGCGCACATTCCGGGAATATCTACTATCCTTCCCATATATTGGCCTGTGATTGGACACGGAGACTCGACTGTACGTTCAATACCTGTTAAAAATGTATTTCTTTAAGTATCGATGAATTTTGAAAAAAAAGAGAATTTTTAGTACAATTTTTGGTTTTGTTGGCGTTTTATACCGAAAAAAAGTATAGTTCAAGTTTCAATCAAGTATTTGAACATCCAAACCAAAAAAAGACAGTTTTGCTACAAAACAAGTTGAATTTTTAATCCAAAAATATAACTTTCAACCAAAAATTTCATTATTAACCAAATAGTGGAATTTGCTAATAAACTGTTGAATTTTCAAGCCAAAACATGAATTTTGTACAAAACAGATGAATTTTTAACAAGAAATTATGAATTTTCAACGAAATACATGAATTTTCAACAAATTAGTTGAATTTCCAACTAAAAAGATAAATTTTCAATCAAAAATGGAAAAGTTAGTTTTTCAGTTTAAAAAATTAGTTTTTAATCAAGAAACAAAGCGAATTTTTAACTGAAATGATGAATCTAAGACAAAAAAATTTTTTAAACAAATTACCTTAAGTTGCAACTACGTAGATGAATATATTTTAATTATTAGAAGAATTAATCAAAATTAATTTTGTTAGAAGATACATTTTTGACAACAAAAAAAACAAAAAAGTATTTTCAACAAAATAGTGAAATTTTCGACCAAATAGATGAATTTTCAACTGAAATTATGAATTTAAGGCAAAAAAATCAGTTTTTAACAAATCAGTTTAAGTTTCAACTAAGTAGTTGAATTTTCAAAACAAAAAGACGACTTTTCTATTAAGAAAAGTTGAATTTTTAACCAGAAAATATAATTTTTAACCAAATAGTTGAATTTTCTAATAAATTGTTGAATTTTCAAGGAAAAGCACGAATTTTCTACGAAAGAGTGGAATTTTCAACCTAAAATATAAATTATAAACAAAATAGTAGAATTTCCAACTAAAAAGATAAATTTTCAATAAACAATCGAAAAGTTCGATTTTCAGTTTAAAGAATTAATTATTAACCAAAAAAAGCAAATTTTCCACCAAATAGTGAAATTTTCAAGTAAAATTATGAATCTTAAGAAAAAAAATTAATTTGTTAACAAATTAATGTAAGATTTAACTAAGTAGTTGAATTTTCAAATCAAAAAGACGATTTTTCTACAAATAAGTTAAATTTTCAACCAAAAGTTAATTTCTAACCAAATAGTTGAATTTTCTAATAAATTTTGCAATTTTCAAGCCAAACATACGAATTTTAAAGAAAAATACATGAATTTTCAACAAAATAGTTGAATTTTCAACTAAACAGATGAATTTTCAATAAAAAATGGAAAAGTTAGATTTTCAA